>ML976981.1:911468-972247 GCA_010015675.1 Byssothecium circinans | reverse complement strand
AGGTAGGTTTTACAGCGACGGCTGACTTGCTATAGCCATGGCCGCGCTTGGGCAGCTCTAAGTGTCGCTGCGCTAACGATGTTGAGAGCGTCGTCTCATATATCCCGACGCCAGTATCTATGTACTTATGCTCGTAGCAGTGACGGCACATGAAGTATAGCTTACTTGGGTCCTTTAGTAGCGCAACGCGGTAGCTATAGTAATAGATCTAGCTCTTGCGCGACTTTTACGATGAGAGCGGCTTCATATACTTGCGTAAACGCCCTTAATTAATTCCCTTAAAGTCGTCCATAAGGCTCGCGTCCAGCGCCTCTTGCAAGGTCTCATTATCTAGGGTTGCTACCGACGAGGCTGCTGTTACCCTCTCGCTGCCTTTGGTAGGCGCGATGATAGCGTCTTTAGGCCGCGACTTGCGTAGTTGCGACTTAAAAGTTAAAGCCTAGGACGCCTCTACGAGACCTTTGCGAGGCGATAGACGCGACGGCGATGGCGATAGCTAACTATTGACGGCTATAGGCTGGCTGACAGTGCCGCAGGCGGTAGAGGATTTGACGCGTTTCTTCGGGCGAGTAAGGTTATTAGAGACGCGTTTCGTAGGAGGCATGGCGGTGGCAATACGATAAGGGCGACAGGAGTAAAAAAAATGACGCGATAGTGAGTTGTTTAGGTGGCTGGTAGAGGGAGTATAGTGTTGTAGAAGTTAGGCTGATTACGTACTAGTACTGCGATGACTATAACACTAAAAACCTATTGTAAGATCGCTCCTGCTGCAAAATGAGCAGCCTCACGCGCTACCTCAATCAAGCCCATCAAGCTAAACAATCAAGCTGACCCTCCTCAGCTTGGATTGCTAAAAAATTAGTATAGGCGAGCTTGACTTGATGGGATTGATAGTTATCAAGCTATCAATCAAGCGCTTGCAAGCCGCTTGATTGTTGACAAGTCTGCGTGCTACCACCTCGTCAGCCCCGTTCTATTGGCATGAGTACACTGGCCTATGTGGAGCTCCGAAATTGAGGTAGCAACAAGCTTGGGCTATACGTGACCACGGAAGGATATCCCATTCTAGCAGCTACCGGCTTTTGATTCAAAGGTACAGTTATGGAATCCTACAAGTTAGCGACCATGTAATATCTGACTGTCGCTTAGATATGTATTCAAAGTTCCACGATGACTTGCTCCAGGATTACTCCGAAGCCGAACTTGCACATTATATTATCGCTTCTCCTCGAATCGAACCTACCTCCAGCGTATTTCTCCTGTCGGCAACCTTACTGGCGAAACACTACCAGCCTCCCTTGGTTGAGGATATGGTCAAAGCCACAGAAGTTGCTCGCCAACTGGGTACCCGCACTCCTTGCATAAAGAGGATAATTATGAACGAGGCAAATGCATACTGCATTATGGAGCGTATCCGAGGAAACACACTAGAAGAGATGTGGACGAAGCTCGGTTGGTTTACCACCGTAAAACTAGCTCTGCAACTCCGCCTTTTCGTCAATCTTTTGAGATCGGTGACATCATCGACTGCAGGATCTCTGTCAACTGGCGAGTGCAGGTCGTTCTGGCTGGAGGACCGCTTTGGCCTTCCAGCTAGATCAGGCCCAGCAAACATCGCATGTTTCCTTCGATTCTGGGTCAATTTCACGTCCTTACGAAAAGCGATAGAAGAAGCTACAAATCCAGTCTCGGTAGTTCCAAAGGAGCGACTACCTCCGGTGGCCCAGACCTTCGTATTCACTCATCATGACCTCGCACCACGAAATATTCAACTCGATCCTTTTGGCCAGCTTTGGTTACTAGATTGGGACTACGCTGGCTTCTACCCAATCTATTTCGAGTATGCATCCATGCACAACTTTCACACACCTCAAGACTAGAGTATGTTCACGCGATGGCGGTGGAACGTATTCTCTTGGATCGCGGTTGGATATTACGAGCAAGACGCGCGCATACTGAGGCAGATAAGGTCAAGACTCACACGATTCGCTGCCGGCCGCCGTTTCGAGCTCTTGGAAAAGGGAGGGCCGTCTAGACGTGCTGTGTCCTAGACGAACTGAAACATGATAAACTGAGGAGATTGTACAGTATTCCTAGAACGTGTTCGCGATGCATTACGGGCTATTTGGACGCTCCGGAAACTCTCGGCGCTTACTAGGGTTTCTTAGCAGTAAACCCACCAGACGGGGTATGCGCCACATTCCATACTTCGTAGACCATTACCTGAACTAACCTCTCCTAGACATCTTTCTCCTCGACGTATGATCTGAGTACTATTTTGTAATTTAAGCGCTCGTCTAGAGACAGACTAGAAACGATAAAGACCCCATTTCATCCAAGGATATGTGTCTTGTGCACCTTCAACATTCAAGTTTTGTCGCATTGAAAACTAATCTTGTATTTCCGCGAAGCGGAGCTTAGTGAATCCCTTAATACTTCTTGTTTAGACTTTATTTGAGATTTAATCGGAGAAAAGCAAGTTTCGTGAAGGAGACCACCAGCTCACCCCCACCGGGAGAAATGGTCCACTTAGATTCTGCTTTGTCAGCAACGGCGCGCTCGCGCCGTCCCAAACCCACATGTTTTTCGACATTAATACAACTCTGTATAGAGCTCTCACAATAACTACAATCTTGACTCTTAAAACTACACCTCGGTGCTTCAAAAACTCTCTATATATTCTATTTATCTGAGATTTATACTGCATGAGGGTGTTACCATGGGGGCTGACTTATAAAACAACATAAAAATGAACAACAACAACTACGACACGGACGATCTCTACGCTGGACAGTGGCAGCGCCAAGTTACGACCGTACACATCTGCGGTTATAGAAACGAGGACAACGAAGGCGACGAAGACGGAAACCCTCCAACGAATCACTGGGCCGTTTCCCTGCAACTTGACAGCGGCGGCTTTGTCATGCTCGACATGGCTCCGGGATATGGTTCAGACGGACGGAGAGGCAAGATACATCTTGCTTCCCTTGCTTCCAAGGAAGACATGCACACTCAGGATACCATAAAAACCCTGTCATTCCTGTTGAAGGCCCACACCACGGTGGAAAATATTACGAAGCTTATCAATTCGAAAGGGAGGGAGAGATATACGTTCACGGAGGAAGAGGAAGGATGTCGATTCTGGGTCTACACGTTCATCTCGGATTTGGAAGCTGCGGGATACGTCGACGCGGGCAGCGAGCAATCGTCCTGGACGGCGGTGTCATACTATTGGCGCAACCCCAGCGGCTACGAGGCGAGAACTGTCAAGGAGGGGACGTTTTATTAGGTATGGTCCTCACCGGAAAGCACCTGGAAGAACACCACATTCGTTTACGACTTTGCTCCCCGCTCGAACGGACGGTTTTGCACTTTCAGGACTGATTATATCGCTCGTTCAGTTCATGCCGGATTATAGCGCTTGTTCAACAACACAGCCGTCGCGAATTAGGTACTAAGGAAGCAATGCAGCAGACTATTATCCCCTTCTTAGTTCCAAGCATTCGTAAAAAGACAGCTAATATGAATAACTTCCTCCGTGTGGACTTGTCATGTTAGTTAGCCTTTCATATAGCCTTAACGGGATAGCGACAGTGTTTACGGAATCGTGAGATTCTTTCTAACTGCTTCTTTGGCTTCTGCGAAAGCCTTCAGAATAAGCTTATACCGTTGCTATTAAGATGTACGTTGGACTTTAGAGCTATTATCGACGTCCTTGAATTGTCAGTATTAAATTATGGATCCGATGCCAAAGGCCTCCAGGACTACTGTAGGCTGATTGAGGATCGCCTTACCATTGCTCTATAATTTGGAAGCGCTCGTTTACGGCCTAGGTACGATGATAGATGGAATTTGGCGATCCTTTTTAGGCAAGGATGTTCAAGCAAGCATTTCTGGAGGGTGCGAAAGAAGACCTCATTCCATGTGTGTAGGTTCAAATCCGAACTCTGAGCGGTACGTGGCTAGATAAGATAGATGTGTGCGTGAGTAGGGGCGTATAAGCGAGGATGCTGGCCAAAAGCAGATCTAGCACAGAACAGATGAAAAACCGAAGGACCCAGAACTGCAGCAAGTGTGATGGCACGTTTCGGACTCAAGAAACTAGCTGAAGAACAATAGTCATCAACTTTCTTCTATTACGTTGCGCGTATGCTATGCGCAGAATAATGTCTATATAGAATACGGGATTACTATGGTATAAAGCCGTGAGAAACTCCACCCCACTCTATCGACAAAGCCATCTACAACAACCCCGCAGCAAACACCACCGCCGCCCCCACAACCGCCATCCACTCCACCCTCGCCCCCATCCCCGCCGCATTCTTCGGCGTCCCCGGCGTCCCCTTAGCCTCCGGTTCCTTCTTCGGCATGCCCTCCGGCTGTTTATTAAAAGCCTTCCCATCCACGACCGAAATCGCCGTCTTATCTCCCTGACTACCCTCCACACACTTGGCCTCCCCCCACTTAACATCCACGGCCCTCTTCCACAGCACCGCGGGGTCGAAGAAACTCTCAAACGTGTCAAAGATGCGGCAATCGGCCGCCTCGTAGACGAATTCCAGCGGGGTGTCCGTCTTGTCGCCCTGGCGGTAGTTGTTGAGCGAGTTGACGGCGCCGTTGATGTTCTCGCTGTTGTAATGAGCGGAGCGCTTGAGGAGCTGGGTTGTGGCGGCGAGAGCGCCGACGGCGGTGTTGTTCATGTATTCGGCTGTTTCTTTGCCGTAGACGTCGAGGGTGCGCTCTAGCGCTTTGATCATGTCGGCTTGGATGTTGTCCATGGGGAGCACTTGGACGCCCTTGGAGCCGCCGACGCCTTGCGCGGGGCCGGCTTGCGGGCGGCCGCCGATGAAGATGGTGTGGACTTTTCCCTGCTCGCGCATGAGCTCGGCGAAGATGGCGCAGGTGCTGCCGCAGGAACCGTCCTGGAGGAGGACGATGTTTTCGGACTTGAAAGGCTGAGGGGGAGCGGGGACGGGAGCGTAGCCTGTGAGGTTGAAATCGGGGGCTGTGGTGTGGCCTCCGCTGTGGTCGGAGAAGTTGTAGCGACGGATCGAGGTGAAGGTGTCGTCGTTGAGCGTGTAAGGGCCGTAGTAGTCGTCGAAGGATTTGAAGTTGCTCAGGTTGGCGTTGAGGACGTTGTTCCAGACAAAGTTGTCGTTTTCGACTTTTTGGGACACGACCTTGTTGATGGCTTTGACGGTCTGATTGGCATCGATGGCGGCGAGCGAGGCGCTGAGGATCTTGAACGCGTCGTGCGCTCGGTATCGCGCGCCGCCGTAAGGCTCAATGGTGGGGAAGAGCTGTCTGAAGAACTCGAAGCCCATGTCGATGGTGCCTCCACCGTTGCCACGGAGGTCGATGACGAGACGGTTCTTTTTCTTCTCAGTGGTCTGGGCGAAGAAGGTGCGGAGCAGTTTTTGGACCTGTACGAGGCCGAGAAATATGTTTTTTCGGGTCGTGGGTTGAAAATCGGGCACAGCCAGGACAGCAACGTCGTCGTAGCCTGTGTCGTTGAGATAGTAACCCGAGAACGCCAGCGAGTCTGATACAAACTCGGCTTTGGGATAGCCGGTGAGACCAGAGGCACCGGTGGCAGTTGCAACGGCAGTAGATCGCGTTGTCGTTGCGATGGAGCTCACCCTGGATATAGTCTTTGTTGGAGTTCCTCTAATTGGAGTCATTTCGATGGCCGATTTGGCCGCTGATGAGGCCTTTGATGACAATGATGAACGGTCCTCCCTTTTCGAGACCGTGTGTGTCGACTTGGCCGCCGCAGACGTAAGGGTAGACAAAATCCTAGATGTCGTGATACTATTCGAGACGACGTCCTCATTCATACTAGGGCCACCTGTGCAAAACTTTTTGAAGAAAGATTCTCCAGACTCAACCTAGCATAGTCAGTTACCAGTAGTTTGAGACGACATCTACACTTACACCTCTAAAGTCAAAATTCCTTTCGATGGTAGCAACGTTTGGAAGAGCCTGCTTCGTGCCGTTCTTGAACTCGAGCTCTGTGGTGGGACCATCGTAGAGGCCGTCTTCCCAGAAAGGTCCGTTATTGGTAAGGTATCCCGCGCCTAGTCTGGGCTTGTTGATGAATAATCTGTTGTATCGAGCGTCCGGGTCGTGATATTGGTTTTGCGTGGAGATGTTCTGGAGGTACTTGACAGCATCCTGGCCATTGATGGACTTGATGGGGGATATTTGCGACTCGATCATGTTGCTTCGCTTTCTTCTGTTGACGTCCGAAACTAGCCAGACCTCGGGAAAGGCGAGGCCATCCTTCGACAGCGACGTTAATGCAGCACCAGCACGTCCGAAGGTGAATGGCTCCAGAATGTCCGCCTTCCACCGTAGATGGAAGTCTCCGGTACTGATGAAGAGTTGACGAATTCCGAGCTGGAACTCATACTCGCTCTTGAAACCACCCTCATTCAATTTCTTGGCCATTTCATCTAGCTTGCCCATCACGTCAACCGGCTCAATATTGTCCTTCAGTCCCTGCTTCAAATATGACAGCGTCGAATGGAACTGGAGCATCTGTTTCAGCTCTTGCAACTGTTTCAGATCTCCGTCCTTGTCAACAGGTACTGTCTGTAGACACTTGTACGCATCTTCTGCTGGAACGACTGTCGATGGCAACGGAGACGCAGCAGTGGCCGACGATGCCGCTGCTGCCCATGAGGCTGAAACACGTTGGCATGGCTCATTGAAATCGGCACGCTTGACCAAAGTCGGTAATGGCGCTCTATCCTCCACGGGGGCGGGCAGGTTGTAGACGAAAAGCTGAGCCTGCACGGAGGCGGCCGTGGCCAAAAGCGACGAGACACCCTTCATCGTCGAGATGTCGAAAACAAAAGTCGCAAAAACGAATGAAGGCGTGGTCGAAGGGCAGGTCGGCAACGGACACCGCCGTTTCTTATAGCAACCAAAAGTACAGCAACATGTTGGGAGCGGTCCTGCGCATCATGGCTGTTACAGGTACCGCCGAATTGACTCGAGAAAAGAGGCTTGAATACCTTGTGGCGTGCACTTAGTGCAGGAAGAGGGAGATGCATGTTCCTTCTGTTTGTTGATTGGAACATGTGTGCTCTCGGTTGATGAAGCAC
The DNA here is from genome assembly GCA_010015675.1 of Byssothecium circinans. Classification (NCBI taxonomy): domain Eukaryota; kingdom Fungi; phylum Ascomycota; class Dothideomycetes; order Pleosporales; family Massarinaceae; genus Byssothecium; species Byssothecium circinans. The sequence goes on along the minus strand of ML976981.1, from coordinate 965,138 downwards.
GCCAAATCAGCCCCCATTAGGCGTTCCTTGGGGATGAAACATGGTGTATCTCCATACCGAAAAGCGCTAGCGGATTAACATCAAACATATATTTTCCGGGGAACTGAAAGGCTGAACCAGAGTTTTGCAGCGGATTCTAGCTTCTCGCCGTAGTTATTATTGCTTGATACAGCCCGTGATTCAACTAACGGTTACGTTGAGCGGCCAACTTCATCAGCTGCTTTTTCCTGGGACAGGAGGTCGGCGAGAAAATAACTTTCGAACCTACTTCTTGACGTTCTTGAATTGAGACTGACATGGCCCGCTATGGAATGTCATTATAACCGCGCCCTAGACTGAGGCGTAGTACTGCAAGTTCGGTCGGACAGCCGTTTTAAGGCGCCTCAGGACTTCATGCATGACTGCGGGTGAGAAAGCGCACGAATTCATGCTCTTTGCCCTGGCCACAGCTCCACAGAGCGAAGAGGTGCATGCCGCGAAGTGCAATTATCGTGGGGAGAGGCTGAGCGGCACAGTTTTGACGCAAAACGAACCCCATGAGATTTCGGAGGTGCTGGATGTGCGATCTAAAAATACAGACACTTTGCTTAAAGGGGTAAGTGAGGCTGCGCTATCCAGAAGGGGTTAGTAATGCAAAAACAGCATGAGGAGATACATACATTAGGGTAGGATTGATTGGAGTTTGGGAACACGTTTCCCATGATGATTGCGCTGGAGAGATGAATTAACTATACGAGTCAAAATCTTCTGCCCAGCTTTTGTACAGTCGTCATCGATCCCCACAGAGACCGTGAAAGAGCCGTTGCCGACACTCGGCTCAACTACCTCTTTGGAACCTCTGTCATCAGATCCATTTTCAGTAACGGGATATACAAGCACGCGACAGTACAAGCGATCTCTTGCTGCTGATGATGATCGAAATTCGCCGAGGTCGGAGAAGAAGCGGTACGAACACACGACGCGTGGTTGGATTGCTGTGCTACAGAAGTATCCAGGGTCCAGTCTGTTCATGTGCCCAAAAGAGCCAGGCATCGTTGCGAGCTTCCTCGAGCATATACTGCTTCCCTAGAGCTCTAATCCAACTAAAACAATGGTACCCATCAGAGTAGAATTTAACGATACCAGATGCAAAGTCCATGCTAACATGACGGACCCACGGCTTTTGCGCACGCCGCAGATGCAGCTCATCTTGGAACCATCTTGTGCACCATAGTCGCCAGTCCATAGATATTTGACGGTCTCTGATATGGATGCGCACAGGAAGACGCATTCTCTTCAACCGGCCATTGAAGTGCACAAAATGAGAGTCTGTAGAGATGCGATCCAGGAGGTCGGAAAGCTTGAGGTCGAAGAAGAGGTTTTCTAGACAGTCACAGTGCGCGACTTCTTGGACGGTCTCGATTTTGGTTGGGCAGATGCAGCACTGACGGCGCCGGTAGAAGGTGTACGTATATCGTCTGCCCTCGACGCGAAGGAGAAATTCCGGACCGGCGTTGTAGTCGCTGGCTTGGTCGCGGAGTTTGAAGTTGAGGCGGCTCTTTGTGTCTGGCGGTGAGAAATTGCATGGTGTGAAACAGAAACTTATGCCGGTGTCGTTCTCCGAGAGACCAGCTCTAATCAAATCGCTCACACTAGGGCCAGAAAATCGGATGCTACAGGTGCGGATGAGATGGCTCGCGACGAGATTCTCAGTAATTACTCGGAGACTGTGCGATACGCGTCGCAAGATAAACCAGACAAAGCAGAAGTCGTCAATTTCCTCTATAATGAGGCTCCAGAGCTCGGGCGGGAGGTTTATCGATGGCGTCGTGGGCAAAAATGAAGTCGAAGCAGCGCGAGTGCCGATGACCGCGGGCTGGACCGCGTGGTTGGCGGGCATCGGAGATGCGAATAATTACTTGTGGAGACGGTTGTTTGTACAGGACACGCGGTTGTTTGTTTATGGGTGTTATTCCCGGCAACAGACAGCAGGGGACAGGGCAGGGAGAGTAGATTTGCGCTGATGGAATCAGGAGTTGCTTGCGAGTCGACCATCCACATGCAATATTGAAGGTTCGGCCGATGCTGAGTCAGGCAGGTCGAGGCGGTCACGTGGGGGGAATCTCCCGCGCGTGGGTGCGAGGTCACCAAGGCGAAACGCTCGAATGTGATAGTTTTGAATCAATCAGACGGGCGGCAGACTGACACTGCGATTGACTGCACCTGTGTTAGGCGGAGGCTTATTCAGACTCTACAGCTTCATGTTGCCTTCGGCCGGCAGCAGGCGGGTGCGCTCCTGACGACGGTTTAATCGCGCATCAGCACGAGTGAGATGGAATTATGCATCAATGATCAACGTGGTGAGAGCATGCTGATTCTGCTGGCAGCCGTTCTCGAGTCTACAACCGCCGCATAGGCGTACCAACCTTTCGTCTTCAACCAGTCTTTCGCTGTACAGTATGTCCTTCCTAGGGCGGGTTGATGCATTGGCGGCCAAGACGCGAAGCTTAATGTCCCAGATTTCGAAGCTTATAATAATGCCGGGGGTATCGTAACGCTTTGACACAAACAGCGGCCCCGCTCATCGTGGGTCGTGTCCAGTCAGCGATCCACCCACGTCATCAACAGTTGCGTCTACCAATACTATCCGATGCATTCCATACGAGATGCCCGGCGGAGGCGCTAGTGAAGAGCTCCTGCCGGCCTTCGCAGCATCGCGCCGATTCACACGCCGCGCGATTGGTCAATGGCCGCGAGCTGCTGCGCGCTCCTTCCTCCTCAACAGCTTGAGCTGGTACCATGCCCCGAGCGGGTATAGCGGGGATAGCGCGCCTCGAGCTTGACGAGCTCCATCCCAACCTGTCCCGTTCAACCCCCCAAAAATCCCGCGGCTCTTCGGTCGGATCGGCCGGTATGCGTCGTGATAGGCGTGTGCGAAGCCTGGCTCAGGCATGCTGCAGAGATTTATCACCGTGACCCAACCACCGTGAACCAAGATAGTCTGGCTCGCCTCGCCTCGCATGCTGAATGGTGAGCCGTCGACGTCAGGGTCCAATGAGCAGAGTGATAAAGCCTAGCTACCCCTCCCAGAGCTCGCGCAGAACGTAGAAGGCCCTCCCGCGTCGCTTCCTTTGTCCGTCCGTCTGCCTTTTCCTCCCAGTCAGTCAGTCAGTCGAGTCGACGTCTTGCGAGGAGCTTCCACCCCCTCCCAACCATCTCTCGCACGCCAATTGGCATCGCATCGTGACCGTGAAGCCGGCCGGACACAGCATCCTTTCACCATGGCCGGCCAAAGCGACGACATCGAGCGCAATGCGTCCGTCGCAACCCGCTCCAAGTCGATAGTGTCTCTGACGGCCTTTGAGGGCATGGACGAGTACGGTGCCCTGCAAAAGTTCATCCTGCACTACCGCGACCCCAAGAGCCATGCTGCCGCGAAGCAGGACGCAGAGGACGCCAGGAAGGGCAAGTCGTGGTGGCAGTTCTGGCGGTCGGGCACCTCCCCCAAAGCCCAGAGCGGCGTCGACCCAGGTGCTGTACCTGACGAGGTTCGTCTTTTAACTTCTGCCGACCCTGGATGCGAGGAATAGCCCGCTGATGCCTGCTGCAGATGCTCAACTCTGACCTCCGCTCTGGTCTCACCACCGCCGAAGTCGAAAATCGCCGCAAGAGGTTCGGCTTCAACGAAATCACCACCGAAAAGACGAACTGGTTGAAGCAGTTCCTCAGCTACTTCCAGGGCCCCATCCTCTATGGTGAGCCCTTCCCACTCTACGTTGTTGCTCACCGAGCTAACCTGCCCAGTCATGGAAATCGCTGCTCTCTTGGCTGCCGGTCTCGGCGACTGGATCGATTTTGGTGTCATTTGCGGTATTCTTTTGCTCAACGCCATCGTCGGTTGGTACCAGGAGAAGCAGGCTGCCGACGTTGTAGCCAGCTTGAAGGGCGACATCGCCATGAAGGCTACCGTCATCCGTGATGGTGGTGAGGTCCAGATTCTTGCCCGCGAAATCGTCCCCGGTGACATTGTAAGCCCTTTCGTGCCAATCTCCCCCCACCCAAAGCTTATTCTGTCAGGTCGTCGTCGAAGAAGGCTCCACTGTTCCCGCCGATGTCCGTCTCATCTGCAACTACGATACTCCCGAGGACTTCGAGACCTACCTCAAGCTTAAGGAGGAGGACATGTTCGACGACTCAGAAGATCCCGACACGGAGAAGAAGGAAGACGAGGAAGATGCCGATGGCCCGGTCCACGAGGGTGTTTCTCTCATCGCTACTGATCAGTCCGCCATCACCGGTGAGTCGCTCGCCGTCGATAAGTACATGGGCGAGGTCGCGTACTACACCACTGGCTGCAAGCGCGGCAAGGCCTACGGTATCGCCCTCACCAGCGCTAAACACTCCTTCGTTGGTCGCACTGCAACTCTCGTCCAGGGAGCCAAGGACCAGGGTCACTTCAAGGCCATCATGAACTCCATCGGCACCGCGCTTCTCGTCTTGGTCATGTTCTGGATCCTGGCCGCCTGGATTGGAGGCTTCTTCCGTCACATTCCCATCGCCGTAGCCCGTGAGCCCTTTGGAGACTCCGTTACCCTGCTACACTACGCTTTGATTCTTCTCATCATCGGTGTGCCTGTCGGTCTTCCCGTCGTCACTACCACCACCCTGGCTGTCGGTGCTGCCTATCTTGCTCAGCAAAAGGCCATTGTGCAGAAACTCACCGCTATCGAGTCTCTCGCTGGTGTCGACGTTCTCTGCTCTGACAAGACGGGTACTTTGACTGCCAATCAGCTCAGCATCCGTGAGCCGTACGTTGCCGAGGGACAGGATGTCAACTGGATGATGGCTGTTGCCGCGCTCGCCTCTTCTCACAACCTCAAGTCGCTTGACCCCATCGACAAGGTCACCCTCCTCACCATCAGGCGCTACCCCAAGGCCCGCGAGATTCTCGCTCAGGGATGGAGGACCGAGAAGTTCACTCCCTTCGACCCCGTCTCCAAGCGTATCACTGCCGTCTGCCACATGGGAGGTGACAAGTACGTCTGCGCCAAGGGCGCCCCCAAAGCTATCCTTACTCTTTCGGACTGTGATGTGGAGACTGCCCGCCTGTTCCGTGAGAAGGCCGCCGACTTCGCCCGCCGTGGTTTCCGTTCTCTCGGTGTTGCGTACCAGGTCAACGATGGCCCATGGATCCTCCTCGGTCTTCTGTCCATGTTCGATCCCCCGCGTGAGGACACCGCCCAGACCATCATTGAGGCCCAGCAGCTCGGTGTTCCCGTCAAGATGTTGACTGGTGACGCCATCGCCATCGCCAAGGAAACCTGCAAGATGCTTGCGCTCGGTACAAAGGTTTACAATTCGACAAAGCTCATCCACGGCGGTCTTTCCGGTACTACGCAGCACGACTTGGTCGAGCGCGCTGATGGTTTCGCTGAAGTCTTCCCCGAGCACAAGTACCAGGTCGTTGAAATGTTGCAACAACGTGGTCACTTGACTGCCATGACTGGTGACGGTACGTGTTTCAGCCTGACATTGATTGACAACGACTAATCCTTGCAGGTGTCAACGACGCTCCCTCTCTGAAGAAGGCCGATTGCGGTATCGCCGTCGAAGGTTCCTCCGAAGCCGCTCAGGCCGCCGCCGATATTGTTTTCCTCGCCCCGGGTCTTAGCACGATCGTGTTGGCTATCAAGACTGCGCGTCAGATCTTCCAGCGCATGAAGTCTTATATCCAATACCGTATTGCTCTTTGTCTGCATCTCGAGATCTACCTCGTCACTTCGGTATGCATTTTGATGCCAGCTGCAAGTCCCAGGCTAACCTGAGTAGATGATCATTATCAACGAGACTATCCGCGCCGATCTCATTGTCTTCATCGCCCTTTTCGCCGATCTTGCCACTGTCGCCGTTGCCTACGACGTGAGTAATCTACTGCCTATCCAGAAGACCTCTCTAACATCTCCACAGAACGCCTACTCTGAACCGCGACCTGTCGAATGGCAACTGCCGAAGATCTGGTTCATCTCCGTCATTCTCGGTATACTTCTGGCTCTCGGTACCTGGGTTATTCGTGGCACCATGTTCCTTCCCAACGGCGGTATCATTCAGAACTTCGGCAATGTTCAAGAAATTCTGTTCCTCGAGGTCGCTCTCACCGAGAATTGGCTCATCTTCGTCACTCGCGGCGGCAAGACATTCCCCAGCTTCCAGCTCATCGGTGCCATCTTCGGTGTCGACGTCATCGCCACGCTCTTCTGTATCTTCGGATGGCTATCTGGCTCCCTGTACGAGACTGACCCCAACGGTACCTTCAACCAGCGCGGCGATGGCTGGGTCGATGTCGTCACCGTAGTCGTTGTCTGGTGTTATAGCTTCGGTGTCACCATCGTCATTGCGATTGTGTACTACCTGCTTGAGCAGATCAGCTGGTTGAACAATCTCGGCCGCAAGGACCGCAGCAACAAGGACCCGGCCATCGAGAACATGATTGCAGCGCTCAGCAAGTTGGCTCTCGAGCACGGAAGGGACAAGCACGGCGTTGAGCGCTACACTCTTGCTGCTAGGGCGGCAGAGGAGGAAGACGACGAGTAGATGCCACATAATACATGTGAGGCAGATGTTGTTTTGAATAAGACATCGCATGGATGGGGTTTGGATAGGGAGGTGATATTGGCATTCGCCGTTTTCTTATTTTAATGACTGTCTAATATTGTCGAGTATACCACTTGTACTATCTCACCAACCGAAATAAATACAACGTAAAATTAAACAGACAGCCTTTGATGATGGTGACTGGGATGCGAGCAGCGAAATAATTGCATGGTTTTGTAAGCTAGTGGGACTTGGGTTCTTTCTCGTAGTTTCTATTCTTGTGTTTATGATTACTCCAACGATCGGCATATAGCAAGGTGAAGGGCCACCCCATCTCCACACCATCTCGCACCCACGTCCTCTTCCATGCCGGCTACATAATCCTCTCCAACGCCCTCGAAACCATCACCAAAACGCCCTACCCACAACTACTGCAAACCTCTCCCTTCTCCCCGCTCCGCCTTCCCCACGCCACCCAAAACACCAGTACAATTCCCTTCCTCCTCACGCGCTCCACTACAAATCGCTGGCTCAAGCCCGTAACGCACACGTCTCACCGCGCCAACATCATTAGTCGTCCCTGGGAGGTATACAGTCTTACTGTCTCGGGGCGCTCGCCTGTCGTTCCTATACCAGGTACGAGGGAACGTGGGCTTGTTTGTACACGTCGCATATCGGCCTCGTGCCTGACCATGATGTCGGGTTTGCTATCCTTGGTGCAGATGCAGGGGAAGCGCCGGAGCGTACTTATTTCATGTACCTTATCCTCTTAGTATTGTTTATTTCTTACTACTTAGAGTTAATAGCCACCCACTTTCGAGATAAAGACGCCTGGAATAGTGCCGATAGGTTTATAGTGCAAGTACTACTCTTGCTCGCTGTCTTGTTTACCACGATAAGGTTTTCGCGTAAGCGGTTTCCTGTTTTTCCGTCTCAGCTGTGCTTGGCCTACCCGTCCTCAGAACAATCTAGATTTGTTTTTGTTCGCCTCCCACTACCTAGCGCCGCTAGAAGGCGTCGCCTAGTTCTGGCTACACATAGAGCTCTAACCTGAAGTCAAACTGTAGCGCATGTCACCCTACCAATTGCCATCACTGCCGCGCCTCTAGAGCGCTTGCAAACAAGACTTTATCAGAGCATTCCGGGGAATTAGCCCTATGACTTGAGACCCTAACATCGACTCGCAAGGGGAAATTTGTATTGAAAGCGGATATCTGTTAGGATGATGATGGGACTTTGCTCAGTGCTTTAGACCGTGATGATGGGCACTCCACAGTAGTTGACAGTGTTGGACACAGCGTAGATGGTTACAAATTTGGTCGCCGTTCTCGGTTAAGCTGGCAGCCTTCATGATCCACAATGGCTTCGCAATATTGGATTTTGCGTGTGCCCTTTGCTCGTCGGCCTCTCTTTAGCACCGGCCTCTCTTCAGCTGCCAGCCTTATTGATGGGCACTCCACAATCGCTCCACAATTTTGGACATGGCGCAATGGGATTGGATTTGGTCGCCGTTGTCTCTTCAGCTTCCAGCTTCTGGAAGTTTGCCAGTAACATATAAAGGTGTGCCTCGCTCACTTCAAAACTATTCAAGCCCGAGCATCCTTCAAGGCTTGAAGACTGATTTCATTGCTCCCCTTTCTTGCTTAACGCAACCATGCATCTACTCCCAACATTCCTGTCGGCTGCCGCGGTCTTCGCCACCATCCAGGCCTCGCCGTTTCTCGACGTTCTCGGTGGATATTCCAATGGCCTCAAAACCCGGGACCTTGCCAGTCATTCATGTGTGGACTTTGTTTATGGCAACACCAACATCAAGCTCGGCCAAGTCTGTGTTACCATTTCGAATACCGAAGTAACCATCAAATATCCAACACTCCCTGCCGGCAAGGTCTACACAGATCTACACGCCTACGTATCGTCGAGTGCAATCACAGATCCTGCGCAGAGCAAGTGGCCTTTGACCCTGGGCAAAGGGCAATGCACTATCACCAATGGCGGCGTCGATGCTTCCTGCACCACACCAGTTATCGATGAATGGCGCGTGTGCGGTAAGACTTTAAATATTGCCGCCCATGCATCTTTCGGGACACCCGGCGGCGACGGCGATACCGGCTGGGGGAATGGACCATGCATTCCCGGAGGACGCCCTCAGAATTGTGCAAAGACCTTTACGGTAACCACCGAGTGCAAGTGCAGTGTCGTCACGACATACGCGCCTTATTCGACCGAGGTACGTACTAGTATTCTTCTACCCAGTTATCATGCACTGTGCTGTTTCTAACATTGACTGAAGGTCGTATACACTGTGACGAAAGTCGTCTACGAAACAAGCAAGACAATCTGTCAAACCACCAAGCCTCCTGTAACCGCTACCTCAACCTGCACCAAACCTGGCGCTGGTGCTGTTGAAACAGTTGACGGTGGCCCAGCTACTCCGCAAGGATTTACCTGTACTGCGCCTCCATCTAATTTTGTCTGTCCGGTTTAAGTCAGTGGTAAGGCGCAAGACAAATACAGCTCTCAAGGTTCTGGATGAGCGAGAACTATGTCAGGATTGCGAAGTCTCTCTTTAAGATAGTTATGCTGTTATGAACTTCTAGTATAGTTAAAAGATATTACGTCTACATGCACAGGTTCTTTGCGCAAAGGGGTTCATCATCCAGACACAGTCGTTGTTTGAACCGTTAAATGAGTGGCAGGTGGAGAAAATGGAGATACGACATGGATGCTGCTTTAAACATAGAATATAAGGCCAGTGCAAAAGTGGAAGGGCAGGAGGTGTGTAAGCGTGACTATAAGTGATATTTAACAGTACTACGAACGATATGACAGTAGCGATAGCCACCGCATGTAGGGAGGGAGGCCGACCCGCTCCGGCCAAAGGGTTGTGAGGTAGTTAAAGAAGTGAGCGATGTGGAGGTCGGCAGAAGCTCTCTTGCCAAGATGGGAGACTCCGCCCCGAACGCACCATCATGACAGCCACTCTGTCAAGGCTGGCCACCTTTGCTTAGCAAGAAAATAAGTTAACCTCTTAATAACTGTTGAACTAATAAAACTTATCTCATGCATGCACGTGCCACTCCCCCCCACCGATTCCATCTACCCAAATCAGCACTGCATCCCTCTCTGCCCCATGACGTCTCCCCTATCCCTCCGTACCCGTTCCATGCAAAGCCAGAATCCGGGGTGCATTCACGCCCAATTTACCGACAGATTACGAGGAGCCGAACATGGATACGACTGGCCACGACGTTCGGTAAATCTACTGTATAATAGCCGCCCAGCCCCGATTAGATGAAGCGATAGATTAACAACCGCGGCCGAACAGACTGACGACCATCACCGTGGACTGGAAATATTCTTGGTAGATAGAGTGGAGTGTTTGGTGTAGGAGGGCCAATTTGGGAGATGCGGTATGAGCATCCATGGCTTAGCCGGGCCGATAGATGCGCTGGGTGCTTTATACTGTTTAATTTATACACAACCATGGCAAAGAGTAGAAAAGGTATAAAAGCTGATGAGCTCCTGCGTGAGTTGGGATGTGTTGTGATAGTATCGCCGACGGCAGAACAGAATAGCCTTTCGCTTCCAATCCATACCTTCTTTCGATACGTTCAACGGCCAAGATGAAGACCGCAGCTATCGTCCTCGCTACCACGGCCGCTGTGTCCGCCCACTCAACATGGCAAGATCTCTGGGTCGGCAGCACTGATCATGAGACCAAGTGCACGCGTGTGGTGTTGAACAACAACCCCATCTCCTCGCTCACTTCGGCCGACATGTTCTGCGGTATCAGCCCAGCCGCTGCATCTGAAGTCTGCGAAGTAGCCGGTACGCTCTCCAGCTCCATGTATAGCCAACGCATATAAAAACTAACCCCTCTCCAGCCGGTTCCGCCCTAACCGTCGAAATGCACGCCCAACCCAACCAGCGCTCCTGCAGCCAGCCTGCCATCGGCGGCAACCACTACGGCCCCGTCCTCATCTACATGGCCAAAGTCGCCGACGCCAAAACCGCAAAATCCGGCTCCTTCTTCAAGGTCGCCGAGGACGGCTACACGGGCACGACGGCGTCCTGGGGCACCGAGATCCTCAACGCAAACTGCGGGAAGCGCGCCTTCACCGTGCCCAAGAACATTGCTTCCGGCGACTACCTCGTGCGTGCGGAGGCTATTGCACTGCATGCCGGCGCTGGGAACCCGCAGCCATATGTTAGCTGTATGCAAGTCAAGGTTACGGGGGGTGGGACTGCGAATCCGGCGGGGGTTAGCTTTCCGGGGGCGTATAAGTTGAGTGATGGGCTGTTTACTAAGGCGATTTATGATTCGGGGTTCAAGTATGTGTCGCCTGGTCCGGCTGTTTATCAGGGTTAGAAGGTGGATGTGCGGAGGTTGTTGGTGGTGTTGCGCTCTTATATTTATTTGCATTATCGGCATTCGCTCATTTTGTTTGCGTGAGAAAATATATTAGAATTCATTAGCATTGTCGCATGAAGCGAGCTTGGTGAAGTAGCTTACTTATCAATTCTATTGTAAAGGCATGGTTCGCTTTAAATGGAATAGTTAGCGTCGTGTTCTTCAAGAGCATGTCCATTTTCAGGCACTGTGGCTAGGAACTGTGGAGAGAGAATGGTGCGATTCAATACTGACCTGTGTATGTACATAAAAGAGCATTCATGAGAACCTAAAGGAGCCATCTTCGACGAACTTACTTCTCTCTTGACGAACTTTCCATACCCCTTCTCACCCAAAATGCCTCCATTCTCTTTATTCCATACAACTTTACCCCTCAATAGCGTGTACCGTGGCCATTGCTTCAGTATTCTCCCCTCAAAGGGCGTGTAGTCGACATTATAGTGCTGCATGTCATTCTTGAGCGAGAAATGTTGCATTTTTCCTGGAGGATACCAGATGTTTATATCTGCATCTGACTCGCCTTCTACCAGCGCGCCCTTTAGTGGATACAGCCTGTAGAGTTTGGCGGGGTTCACGGATGTGAGTTCTACGAACCTTTTTTAGATTGAGACGGTCGGCACTTAGCGCGAGTGAGAGGCGCGTTCCAATGCCTGGGATGCCGCTTGGGATGTACTTGAAGTGGCCGTCGTGTATTTGTCGTTGATGATGCTTTGCTTCCCATTTACATTGTTATTGTACTGAAGGGGGCAATGGTCTAAATTCTGTACGGTGAAAGTACCGTTCGCGAGTCCATCCCAAATAATAGAGGTTCTTGGAGATGAACATGACGGTCCACGCCTCCTGGCTGGAACGGTCAATTCTCGCTCGACATAGGCCTTGAAGACTTACCATCCACCCTCTGCATCAATCGTTTTCAAAGCCTTCACCTCGTTCAAGCTCCCTCTTGCTACCACTTTTGCAATCTTTTCTCCCTTGATAGCGACATCGTACTCTCGGATCTCCGTATCCGTCACGACCACCCCATTGAGGATGAACAGATCGTATTCGGTCGCTATCTTCCAGCTCTTCCTCTGTAAACAGCACCCAGGGGCCCACCACAGTATATAACGGGCGTCAATCCATGGATGGCGCATGCATGCCGTCGGGCTGCAGATGTCAATGTATTTGGGGCTAGCCACTTGAGTGCAGTACCCTATCGCAACCCCTCGTTCCCGCCTGCGCCGAAGCAGCACCTCGATCGTTGCGCTCTTCCCAACCAGCTTATCATACCTCAGCCAACGCCACTATCCTCAAGCCGGCATCTCGAAAATGGCTTTCTCTATAGTCATAGACATTTGTCATTCGACGCTCCTGCAGCCCTGATAATTTTTCGTCGGACCACGCGCTCGCACCTATACGCGTTGAACGGCCACCACAATACGCCATAAGCCAACCCGTCACTCTGTCCTGCGACGCTGACGATACCACGTAACGGGCTATCAGACTTTGGTCACGAGAATGTACGGTTGAATCATGGCTTCGAAATTGAAGTTCGACGGGGAGAGGCCCAATGAGATGCCGCAGAGTACCTGCACCTCATGGGATGCGCTCGCGGCTCCGTCGACGGGCATGTGTCGCTTGACACTTAGCTAGGAGGATAAAGAGACGCGGGACTGGCTTGTAGCAGAGCGCAAGAGCTTGGGATGTGAAGTGAAGGTTGATCAGATGGGAAACATTTTCGCAATTAGACCCGGTTCTGCGGACAGGATGCCAATTGCGATGGGGAGCCATATGGATAGGCAGCCCGCAGGTCCGCCCTACTCTTTTCATTGAGTAAAAGCAATGGCCGATATAAATATCAGGGGGCAGATATGACGGAATCCACGGCATACAAGCCGCTCTCGAAGTCCTCCGAACGCTCGACGAGAACAATATCATCACACGCTGCCCTATCGCCCTTATAGATTGGACAAACGAAGAAGGCGCGCGGTTTCCCGGTGCGACGATGGCGTCCGGAGTGTGGTCGACCAAGTCTTCCACCGGGCTAGAGGCTTGCTGGGCGACACAGGACAAGGAGGGTGTGCTGATGAAACAGGCACTTGAGGACATTGGATATTTAGGAGAGACAAAGTGTGACTACAGAGAGAATGGATTGGAGTGGCATTTCGAACTTCACATTGAGCAAGGCCCAATACTTGAGCAATAGGAGAAAGCATCGGTGTGGTCACATCAGTCCAGGGAATAAAGTGGTTCGCGGTGAGGGTGGCTGGTGTCGAGGGGCACTCGGGAACGACGACACCTATGCCTGGGGGGTCGGATGCGCTTGTCACTACTTCTCGGCTTATTACAGCCGTTTTCGATGCAGCATTAAAAACCGAGCTGGCCGTCGCTACGGTCGGTGTGATCAAAAGCGATACTTCAAGTCAAGCCACGATCCGGAGTGGAGTTTATCATAGATATCCGGTGCTCTACCGACCCCGTGGTGGAGCAGCTTGCCACTGCGATCTTCGAAGCCCTTTGACGGCATTATCTCCGAAGAAGCAAACGGTACATCATACACAATCCAAAAAACCTGGGGCCTACCGGAGTCGGTCTTCCATCCAAATTGTATCGACGCTGTACGTGCTGCAGCGCTTCAATCAATGAGTGAGGATCAGATCATGGTCATGAAGAGCAGAGCCTGCCACGACAGCGCTTGGACTTCGCGCATATGTCCAACGAGCATGATATTCGTGCCCAGTAAGGAGGGTATCAGTCACAGTCCGAACGAGTGTACAAGTCCCGAGCACTGCTCTTTGGGCGCGCAGGTACTGTTAGACTCCGTATTGTTCAATGATCAGAGGGTCAAGGAGGGCAATTAATAGCTCATGGACCCCGACATCACTCTCTCGCGTAGCAAGAAAAGTGGGATGAACGCAGCTACCCAATCTCATTCTCAAGACAGTAAGAGGTCGTGCTCTACGTGGAGTATTGGGCGCTATGTCCCTCTTGGATAGGTTTTGCGGTATCACATCCCATTTTTTCTGCTACGCGAGACTTAATCACTGAAGCCTCCCCTTCAGCTGTGCCTCTCTTACCGAATGACTAAAACTTTCCTATGTATGGTGAATCGTGAATTTGACAAGACCAACTGTCCATCGCCTTCGATTCCTATTTGCGGCCTCTCCGACGGTTAATTGAACTTGGAGTTAATATATCGTTATACCCGAAACCTTATCCTCACCCCAATTTCCAGTTTCCGTGCATTAACCTGCTGTATTGCAATTCGCTTACGTTGCGAAAACCATGGATACCCCCCAATTGGAAGCTGCTTATCGCAAAGCTTAAGCTGCTTGATCTTCTCCGTCGGAAACGATGTGCGTGACACCAGACGTCATGCTAGACGAACAGCTCAAGATAGGATAACATACGACCAGAGAGACTATGGCTCACGCGAATATGGATAGACCTGAGCCAGCGATCGAGCATGTTGATGTACTCGTGGTGGGTAGGGGGCCAGTTGGCAAGTCTTCTTTCCCTCTACTACAGCTCAAAGCTTACTCTACGTAGGTCTCATAACCGCCCTCCAGCTTGCCCAAAACCTCCCCAACCACCGCATCAAAATCATCGAAAAGCAACACAAATCCTCCCCAGATCAGTATGGCCGCGCCATAACCTTGTTCCCTCGATCCAGCGAGATTCTTGATCAACTCGGTCTCGCCGACTCACTCGCACAGCAATGTTTTGCATGCCGATCTACCGTCAACTACGATAGGCACGGGAAGGAGGTCCCAGAAAGAGGATGGAGTTTCATGGAGGATATGAAAGATACGAAGTGGGGTTTTGCGCTGGTGCTACGGCAAAAGTACCAAGAGGAAATCTTTAGGCTGGCGCTGGCGAAAGAGGGCGTGGAATTGAGGTACCATGGGAGCTGAAGAGTGTTCAGGTCCTTGAGGGCGTGGAGATGGGTGGACATAGGGTAGTTGCTGGTGTGGAGAACACGCAGACGCATGAGAAGAGGGAAGTCCAGTGCAGGTACTTGGTTGGTGCGGACGGTGGGCGGTCATTTGTGAGAAGAGCGCTGGATATACCCTTTGACGGCATGTCTAGCGAAGATAAATGGGTACGTGTCGATGGTGTTGTTGAGACAGACCTCCCGAAAACCCGCGCGTACTGCGCTATTGAGAGTCTGACCCATGGTAATGTCCTCTGGGCGGCTTTGGACCATGGTGCGACTCGGATAGGCTATGCGTTCACTGCTAAACGGCAGAAAGCTTACGAAGTGTTTGACGAAAAAGCGGCGGTCAAAGAAGCCATCGCATCCGTGAAGCCGTTTCGCTCAAGTTCACACAAGTTGACTGGTAAGCCGCTAATTTTATCTCAATTGTACTGTAGTACTTTCACTCTAACATACTCTGATCATCCAGGTGGACGCTCTACGTCGTGGGCCAACGAATTGCGCGGTCATTCTACGTCAACGACTGTATTTTCCTCGCTGGAGACGCTTGTCACACGCACTCTTCAGGAGCTGCTCAAGGCATGAACACCGGAATGCATGACGCGGTGAATCTTGGATGGAAGCTCTCGATCGTCCCCCAAGGGCTAGCAAAACCGCATCTCTTGCACACGTACCAAGCGGAACGGCTGCCGAATGTGCAGCGACTCATTAACTACGATAAAGACATCTCTCGGCTCATGACTATGCAGCTACCTGAGACCTGGGCCGGCGACCCAAACGCGGATCCAAATGCAGTATTGAGCAAAGTCATGCTAGAAGCGGCAATGTTTACCAGCGGATTAGGTATGTCCTACGAGCCAGATACATTTCTCAATTTCATCCAATGCACTGCGCTTTCAACGGTCAAGCCAGGCCAGCGCGCGCCAGATGTGTCGTTGCAGAAACCTGCGACTTTCGAAACGACGCGTTTGCAGACTGAAACACCGAACATTGCACGCTTTTATATTGTTATCTTCGCAGGTGACATCGCGGTCACGAAGCCGCAGCTTGCTGCGTTCAGCGGCTCTGTTGCTCCACTACAGTGGCTCTTCGATGCAACGAGCCCGATATCCTGGTTGTCAATTTTAGACGGTCCTGGTGGGCCTTCGGCGTACGAGATTTTGGGTGGCATGCCCTTTGGAAGAGTGTATTACGATGAGAATCACAGCGCGCATGAGCGGTACGGTGTCTCTGCGGATAGTGGAGCCGTGTTTGTTTTGCGACCAGATGGGTGGGTCGGTACGGTCACTGAATTGGGAGCAGATGGTGCCGCGGCGTTACTGAGATACTTCACAAATTTTTTGGTAATGGGAGATGGTAAGAAGCACTGAGAAGGACATGGATATTCGACGAGTGTGGGGTAGACGTGCGGACCGGCCCGTCGCTGACATTGTTCTACAACGCGAATGGCTGAGACAAGAGATGGGCATATATTCTAGATGCACAAGAGATGGGCATTTGTTCTAGATGCACAAGAGATACGCATATGTTCAAGATGCACCAACTCTCTATCAGCGTCATCGATAATAGATGTCGGGAAACTATCACATGCATGTGATCCAGTCGTATTATTTAAGGGAGTCTGTGATCCGTGAACGCAGCTTGATATTCTTGTCATCCTGTTCCTCAAGCACTCCCGTTGAGCTATCAAGGCAACGCAACAACAACAATGCTGACAGCAATTCTCTCCGTCGCCCTCTGGGCATCGTCGGCTCTCGCAGGACCTGACGACGCCTACCCGACCGACGGCCCCAGTCTCGGCTCCGTATGGAATTATCAAGGATGCTACGATGATTCGGTCCAAACGCGAGCCTTGAATACTGCATATAGCAGCTCACAGTCGATGACCGTAGAGGCCTGTGTCACATTTTGCAATGTGCGGGGATATAATGTTGCGGGCCTTGGTGAGTTAGAACCATTCTTGCGCACTTCTTCGCGGAAAGAGATATTGAAATCTAATCTCGACCGCAGAATACTTCTATGAATGCTACTGTGGTATTTCCACGAATGCTCTCCAAGAAAAGGATCCCTCGGAGTGCAACACGCCCTGCAACGGCGACTCTGACCAAACTTGTGGTGGCCCCAATCATCTGTCCGTTTATGTAAACACCGCACCTGGCCCCGTTACCAACAAGGGTGACGACGGTTTAACGACGCGTTATGCGGGATGCTGGAAGGAAGGTACGGGTTCGCGAGTGTTGCCCGTTGGTGTGGATGTGCCGGGAGGCACAAATGCTGTGTCGGTGAAGAGCTGCACCGATACCTGCAGAAAGCGTGGTTTCCTTTACGCAGGTGTTGAATATGCCAGTGGTAAGTTTTCTGGGAACTTTTCATCACAGTCTCCGTGCCTGAAACTGACTTACGGTCCAGAATGTTTCTGCGGCGCCTCCGTCGCATTCAGACCCATCCCGCACGATGAAGTCACAGGCTTGCCCGAAGAAACCGGCTGCAACATGCCCTGCAAAGGCAACCCTTCAGAATTCTGCGGCGGCGCCAACAGACTCAACGTCTACCGACTCGATACGCCTGGGCCTCACGAGATCATCGTCAACGGTGGCTTCGAGCAAGGGAAAGAAAACATGGCCCTCGGCTGGACGGTCGAATCCAATCCATCAGCAACCTACCAAGGCAATCTCCGCGGCGTCGCAGGCGCAAAAACGGATGTCGCGCACAAGGGTTCGCGTGTTTTTGCTCTAGCACCAATTGACGGAACGGACAACAGCAAGCGCTCTCTCTGCGTCAGCCAAACGGCTTACTTTTATACTGCTGGCACCTACCAGATTTCGATGTTCATCGGACGCGGCACGGATGGGAACACAGCTTCTTCTTCTACCCCTTTTACGTTGACATTTGAGGTTCTCGGCAATAACAACCTGGTTTCGGGCGGTAATCTTGATGTTTGCG
The DNA here is from genome assembly GCA_010015675.1 of Byssothecium circinans. Taxonomy (NCBI): domain Eukaryota; kingdom Fungi; phylum Ascomycota; class Dothideomycetes; order Pleosporales; family Massarinaceae; genus Byssothecium; species Byssothecium circinans. Next base: position 947,295 of record ML976981.1, on the reverse strand, counting down.
CTCCCTTTAAGGGCGATTGTAACGTAGGTGATAGACGGGGGAACATGAGATTCAGACGCTATGACTTTCAGGTTAACATTGATCAAGCCTCTATTGGGGATCAGACGGTGAGAATTTGTGGAGTTTATGAGGGGGGAGATGGGGGAGAGCAGGAAGCCTTGATGGTGGATGATGTTAGTGTGCGTGCGCCTTGATAGGGGACGGGTGCGTAGGACGTATTGTGTGTTTTAGTACAAGAAGGACCCAGCACTTAATAGTCTACTTTCATTTAGAGGTTCAATAATATAATGCTTTGCGAAATTATATGCGCCACCTACGAACAGAGGGTATATGTGTAAATATTCCAAATACAGTAGAATATAGGCTTAAACGAGTAAACAGCCCCCCATATACTCCTATCTTACCCCTTGTCTGCCCCTTATATCGTCACTTCCTTCCCCCACCTATTATTAAAAGGATAGTAAGGGGTAAAAGTAACGCTATAAGGGATAGAGGTAACGTTACAGTATACTAACACAGATTACCTCTGTTTCCAGGTGGTGCATATAATTTCGCAAAGCACCGATAACGCGAGTTTTTCCATTTTGGTACCGCGAGAGGCATTCTCAAGCTGGAAGACTTCGGATGTCGAGCTAGCCCATGAACAGTCTAGCGCAACCCATTTTGATTGACGTCATTGATCTTCTACCCATCATATTGGCTCCCATTCTTCATGCATTTCATCTCACATTAATGTATCTTTCTCCTCGATTCATCCGAATCATCACCATCTTCCGTACTCCTCACTTACAAGGCCTAAAACGTGCCTCTTTCACCTCTCCCTCAGCGTTCTTATTACCATTCCAGCAGTCCTTTCTTATGCCAGCATCGACAATGGCAACAACAACGAAACGAAAAGCTGTGAAGTCCATCTCACCGCCGAAAAAGAAGAGGAAGAAAGTCGAACTTCCGGAATATCACCTTGCGACTTCGCGACGCGGTGATGATGGGGAGATTGTTTGGCCGGCGAGACAAGAGCAGATTGAGAAGGCGAGGGAGATCATCAAGAAGTGCGCTCAAGCCAACAAAAGGACACTACTACTTCCCGACAAGGATGCTGACGGTCTTTCATCTGGAGCTATTCTTCACCACACCCTCACTGCTCTCGGTCTCTCGCCTGGTCTTGTATCGGTTTACTTCCCGCCGAAAGGCTGCACAGTGCATGATGAATCAACACGAGAAGCTATCGCCAAAGATACGCCAACCTATATCTTTGTTTTAGATCAAGGTAGCCGCAAGTCTGGACCTACAATCAACACGCCTCACACATGCCTCATAATTGATCATCACTTCGCGGAAGAAGGCGGGTTTCCTGAAGGTGCAGAATATGTGACTGCGCATGACTGTCCCCCTGTCGCCACCAGCGCGCTGCTCACCTACGAGATATGCCTACCACTACATCCCGACCTTAATGAGAAAATACCATGGCTTGCCGCTCTGGGAACGCATGGCGATCTTGGAAGTACAATAAAATGGGAGCCGCCATTTCCGGACATGAAAGCGACGTTCAAGCAGTATTCGAAGAAGAGCATCAACGACGCTGTTGGTCGAGTCAACTCGCCGCGAAGATCGGCAGCGTACAACGTGAAAGCAGCATGGAATGCAGTCATCTCTGCGTCTGGTCCGGCCTCTATCATGAAAGACGAGGAGCTTCTCGAAGCAAACGCGGAGGTGAGGCAAGAGACAGAACGTTGGGCTCGCGTTCCCCCCAAGTTCTCAAAAGATGCTACAATTGCTGTTCTGACCATCAATTCGGCGGCGCAAATACATCCACTCGTCGCCACGCGCTGGGCGGGACATCTCACGTCCGACAAGCTTGAAATAGTCATGTGCGCTAACGAGGGGTACCTCCCTGGCATGGTGAACTTTTCGTGCCGCGTTGCTCACAATGCCCGAGCACGCGAAGGCGAGGAAAAAATCGACATCATCAAGAAGCTCGAAGGCCTTGTGGAAGATGATAAAGAGCTGAGGGAGAGACTAGGTCAAAGTTTTGCGCGAGGACACAAAGAGGCGAGTGGCGGGATTGTGAATAAAGAGGTTTGGGAAGAGTTGTATAAGTTGATGGGTATCGGAGAGAATGTGAGGAAGAAGACGGGTCAGAATCCAAAGAAAGAGAAGAAGCCGACGCAGAAGAATACGTTGACGAACTATTTCGTGAAGGCTGCATAGCCATGGTCAACAAGGAAAACTCTAGGAGTATAAGGTCCGAGCCAAGGTCGCTTTTCTGAAGCTATATTCCCGTCTATACCATCCAACAGGGCTCAATGTGTTCCCGCACCCGACTCCCGAAGGGTATATACGCAAAGCAAATGGACATTCGTCAGCACTACCTCGCTCAATATAATGGCGAAGCCAATGCCCCTCACGGTAGCAAAATCTCAGGAAATAAGCCAGCAACCATACTCCACAGCACTCATCTTAAGGTGATTCAGTCCTTCATACTCCTCCTAATTGTTGAGCTTTACTGATCGTGCGAGTTTTAATAGCTTATTCCCGAGTTTATCTTTCCGCGAGAGCGATCCTGAACGCCTGGTACATCTGTGAGGAGTCAGTGCCGCCGAAAGGTGCAGACGGGGAGTGCACCCACAACAAACAAAACATACTTCAACCATCGACGTCTTTATCATCATCATTCATCCGATACCTTGTTTCTGCGTCCTCTCCCTCGACCGCTTCGTCTTGGACTTGTATCGTCGGCTCTCTGCTCAGACTTTCAAGGCGGACGGTCTGCATCTCGATATCGGGGGAATGCATCCTAGCCCTCATCTCTTTGTGCGAACGATACATGAAGCGAAGTGTGAGGGCGGCGAGAACGATTCCAACACAACCCAGGAAGGTTGCGAAGACACCGAAGACGAGCGTACTCCGAATTTCGATATTGGAGCTCTGAAGAGATGGTATGTTGATGCTAGTGATGACGGATGTTCGTACTGGTGTGGCTGATGCGGTGAGGCTCGATGCTGACACCATCTTGCTCATGGTGCGAATAGAAGGACGAGGCTGGATTTTTTGGGGGGTCTGGTGAATTAGAAAGAAGGGTTGGATTATTGAAACTCAACATGGGATGGAGGATGAGTATTTATCTTGCTTGCAGCAGGCTTTCATACCTAGGTATTACTCGTACTTCGACCTTGACCACATATTACATTTGTGGTGCAAAAGCGGCATGATTGGTGGGATGCAACGAATCAGGGGCGGTGAACGGCTCCAGGGACCAATCAAGGGCCGGCGAGGATGGCAGAAGCGCGATGGCCTGGCGACCAACATAATCTACAATCGCCGTGCCCGGCAGGTTTGTCTGAATCGCTACCGAAAGCAGCCTCACCTACGAACGCTAACTTCATTAGTCTATGGTGGTGCACATGGTGATGTGTCTAAGCCTAAAAGCTTGTTCTGTTTCGCGTATCGACAGGGAGCGCCGCCGAGAGTTTGAGCTGATGTTACTGAGGATTGGGTGCAATTCACCCTACAGCCACTTTCCACATCAATAAATTCGCGAAACGAGGAGTTTGTATGTTACTTTGCTCACTCGAAACACGGCCGCAGTAGGGCAGAAGGTTCGTGGCAGACAGCGAAAGGGAATCAAAGTTAAGATACGTATTACTCAGGCGGCGCGACAGCTAAGCTCGGTTGTGTGGATTGCAGTCAAGCCCCGACCGGTCAACACCTACATTATTGACACTCTGAAGTGCGCAACGTGCGTGCACGGTATGATAGGCGGGTGGTGCCAGGGGAGGTAAAAGCTTTGCGGTTGCCTCGCAGCCACTCCAATCAACAGCACACCGTATATGCATGCACATCGTATGCAGGAGCCGCCATCAACCTGCCTCCATCAACTTGCATCCATCAACTTGCATCCATCAACTTGCCTCTATCAACTTGCCTCCATCAACCTGCCTCCATCAACCTGCCTCCATCAACCTGCCTCCATCAAACCTGCCGCCACCGATCTGCGCCATCTGGCCGTGACCAATCCGGCGAAAAAGCAAATTCACAAGGGTCGCTTGGCGCTAGATTGTCAAAATAGGCAAACATAAGAAGCAATACACTTTATGTAAGGGTATTTATGGGTTATCTAGCACGCCATATAAGACAGTGCCACAGAGAGCATATCATTCCACGGGAATTCAAGACACCTAAGGTACAATGCGGTACGTGTGGGAGAACGTTGCACAGACGAGGCACCCTTCAAAGACGAGGTCCACAAAGGCATAGAGCGATCCAAACGTGGTCAGACTCTAAATGCCAACCTCCCACTCAACGCGAATCCAGTCTTAACTCCAGAGCCACAAGCGGATACCACGGAGGAAGTGGCGCCGAGTTACATAATGATCTATGCAACGCTTTTGACTCGTACTGGGGGCGATCTGCAACCGTGGCTAACAGGGACTCTTGCTTACTATAGCCCACAGCCCCCGCCATGTTGACTTGGGATATGGGAGATTTTGCCAGGTCCGTTTCTCCGTCCCTCCCGCACTTTGTCGCACTTCTGGAAGCGCATCTTTCCGCACTTTCTTGGGCTGAATTTCGTTTGCGCCCCTTGTCACGCGTCCTACTTCTGGTTCACCATCGCACGTTCTCTCATGTTTTCGGACATTCGATCCCTTCCATCTCTACATCACCGCATACAGTAATATCGCAGAAGACTTCGGCCTCCCTTTGAAGCGGGAAGGAAATATTGGAGCACTAAAGTCAAGCTGACCTTGATCTGCTTGCTCGACATCCCACCCAACAAAATGGCGTCTTCGATTCGTCTACCGCGTATCGAAGCTCCGGTTCTCCCTAAACGGGTTACACGGGACAGAGGACAGCTGAGTATGCTCAGGTGTGAACAGTGCCGTCAAGACAAGCAGAAGGTATTTAAGTGAATTCTACCCGAACTTCACTGACCGACGTCAGTGCCTCCCCGAGAACCGGGCATGGCCGGTGAAGTGTAGACGATGCGAGAAGAGAGGGCTGAACTGCTCCGAGCCTAAGCGGGCGCCAAAGCGACGGCATAGCAAGCCAGCTCGCCAGCACGTCCCCGCCTCTCCTACATCCCCTCCAGTTCTGCTGGAGTTCGAAACGTCTCAACTGTAGGAGTCGATCCGTATATTTGAGTAACATCCCACTGATTGGACCTAGGTCACTTCTGCTACTCTATCGAAGAAACTTCGCAATGTCTATGAATCACCTCAAAAGCATCGAAGATGATCTTGATGTACTATTCCCTCAGTACTCCGATAGCGAGACCATGTTCTTCGAAGACCCGAACGGCAAAGCCCCTTTCCAGACGTTCGCGAGAAGACTCGACGAAGTCATCTTTGAGAAACTCACTCTATGCAACAACGCTCCAAGCAGCCCGGAGCTCTCACATTGGAGAGGATTCCTTGACGAACAAGCGTTATCAGAACTCATCCACTGCCATGCCTGCTTAAATGAGGACCGAATTTCTGAGTTTCTTAGCACCGATTCACTGCTCGGGTCTCCGCTACGCCATTTTCTACTTATGAGCGACTTATTGCGCACCTGCCTGAAACATCGTCGTCACGGACACCGGCGGTTTTTGGACCTGTATGTCCAGTACTTCGATGTTTACAGGCATGCCCAGAGAGATGTAGCCGCCTCGTTGTCGTCGTTGGGCTTGGGAGTATTTATGCCAGTCGAGCGACTTTCTATACACCCATGCTCTTTGCCGGACGAATTATTTTCACATTCGGCCTTCAACCGCCTTTGCATCCCACTAACGCGCGAAGCCAAATGGGAGCCTCTCGATTGTCTCGGTAGGACCTTCCTTCATCGATACCTGGACAGCAAGCTGAAGACGTTGGAGATGTCAGCATGGGATGAAATTGTCGAAGAGCTGGAATCGGCTGTATCGGGCCTCGAGTTGAACACTTCCGATATCGACCATCAAGATGTTTTTGGTCGGACTGCGCTACATGTCGCTTGTCAAAACGGCAATTTTCCAATTGTACAGACGCTTCTTAAGAATGACGCCGATCCAGACGCGAGGACCAAGTGTGGATTACAACCCTTACATTTCGCTGCAGCGAGCGGCTCCGAATTCGTTTGTCGTTTGCTGCTTGAAGCAGGTGCGGACGTCAATGGGACAGATAAATTGAAGAATACTGCGATGGATTATGCCAACAGTTCTAACAACGATGGAGTCCGACGTGTACTTTCCTCTTTGATTAACATTATCGTTAATCCTATGCCATCACGGTGGCCTCCAGGAACCGTTCTACCACTGATTCGAGCTATTCGAAATGGATCCTCCGCTGATGCGCTTCAACTACTTTCAGGCGGCGCAAATCCAAACATGATATTCAACGACGGTACAAGCATCGATGTCCATTTGTCTACGGCGCTCGAGGAGGCAGTCCAGCGATCTCATTACCTAATAGCAGATCGTCTAATTGAAAATGGAGCAATAGTAGATAGATCGTTACAGCACGGAAGGACAGCTCTCCATACATGTGCTCGTAACGGCTGTCCATCCGCCATCAAATACTTACTAGAAAAGGGCGCCAACATTCTTGCTCGGGACCACAAAGGGCGAACTGCGCTCATGTGCGCTATAGAGTCAGGCGATCGGGTGGTAACGTTGAATGATCGGCAGAACGCCGTACGCACATTGCTATTTTGGTCTAAATTTAAAAATGAGGACCTTATGGAGATTAAGGACGTCCGAGGGTGGAAGGCATTGAATTATGCCTACCGTTTCGGAGATCCTATCATCGTGCTCTTGCTGGCGTGTGCCAGGACAAAGCGCGCACTGTCGACTGGAGGGCCTATGACCGCTGTAACTTCAACTTAGTCGGACAGTCAATCGTCCACATTGTCCCTGAGGTTTTGGTAGCGACGAAGCATTTTGAGATTCCAGAGGCTTCTTTCTCAAACCTCTCCAGAAAGCAAACACCATCAACAATCACGGCAAGACAACTACGATAATGTCTCAAACCTACGATCAAACTCACACAACCACAAACTGTCTCATCGCACAAACCAAACACAAGTGTCAATATATACCGCCTCCACCTCTTTACTCTCGTACCAGCTCTTTACAAACCAGCAAGATGAGCAAGTCAACCGATCCATTCAATCCTACTCTATTCTCCCACACCAACTTCAATCTTCCACCAACAGCGCCACAATCGACGCAAACCATGCAACTAGTCCCTCTCCCACCCTTCCGCCTCCTCGCAGCCCCAACTTCGCAATCACACGCCCGCTCGCTTCCTCCTTGGGTACACGATACAGAGTCCTATTGGACTACCGGGCCCCGCACGCCCTGCCCATCCCCAGAGCACCACTTGCCAGAAGCCTCGTCGCTTCCTCTAGACATCTGCGACCACCACGATCCGAAGACTTGCGCACCTCCTCCCACCCCTGCTGCAGACCGGGGCTCTACAAAGCTTGATCCCGACCACAAGAGCTCGCTATCGTGCACACCGATCGCTCGTCGCGGCCGTGGAACCTTTGCGTACGATACCAGCTTCCTCTATGGCTTCGACGATGGGGATAGTGTCGCAGCGCAAACGCGCTCGCAGGATGATGCTACGAGGCCGCGAGATCGAATGAGCAAGGGAATTCAGTCCAGGGCTGGATGGGGGAAATGCAGTGGTGGTAATCATGGAGAGGCTTTGAGTGGCATTGTACGGAACGGGAATGCATGGGTGGATTTGGAAGGAGCTGAGGTCAGGAGGATGAATGAAGTGAGCGAGGTTGACGGGAAGAACGAGAATGATGAAGCTGTGGACAGTGCCCCGGGAAGTGCTTCCTCGGTGTAGTAAGCTTGTCGACGATGGCGTGCGGGGCAGTTCTCACTCAGGTGTTCAAGGAGTCAAGTTTACGTGAGGTTAGGAGTCGGTTGGACGGCAAGAGTGCAGGAAGGTTGTATATTGCTTCAAGAAACATTCCCTTTGTGTTGTAAACTCGAAACCGGTGGCATGCGGAGGGAGTTCTCAGGTGTTCTCGGAGCCAACTACAGTAGAATATGGGGCCATCTTACTATCATCATCGTCATCCGTAACCTTGTCGCATATCTCTCAGCGTGATGGTTCCTTTCCCCCACTTCATACTTTCCATCCCCAGCCTGTTAACAAACAAGTGATCCTCTTTTTGAAAGCTGGCATAGCATCTCCCGCACACATTAACACTTTCCATCCCCACGCGCACGAAGCAACGACAGTATCGCTCTCGACAGGAACATCGATCCTCTCGACATCTACTAAAAGTACCTCTTACACGCCAGCCGCAGACGATCCTTCCTCTTTAATGCGCTTCGCACATTCCGCACGCTCACACGGCGACGGGGAGGAGGCAGAACGCTTGCGAGTACGAATTGGCACATCCTCTGCAGGTCTGGGCATCAATGTCAGTATCAAAAGCCACGCCCAAACTGGGGAAAAGCCTACCTCGTCTTCAACCACTCCACAACACGAGCATTCTTATCCCTTGCAGAGACATGGCGTTGCAGCCGAAAGGGGCCTCGAGTCGGCATTCCCGGCCTCACGAACGGATTCGGCTCCGTCTTGATTTCGTTCTTGACAACGCTGAAAGGCGAGACGCTTCGCGGCGCGGGTTCCGGTGTGATAGATGCATGATTAAACTCCGGGTCTGACTGGTCGGGATGATATTGCAGTGCTTGCGCTGACTTTCTGATTGGATGGTTGCCGCCGTTTACCAGGGGGAGCGTCCTGTAGAGTGGACTATTGGGATGCTGTTGGTTTCCGGCCTGGCCTGCAATGGCACTGATTGCAAGCTGGTCGGGATGGCTCTGGTTGTTCGGCTGGCCCAGAGCTTTCAAGAAGTCTCCCTGCTGATACGATGGGTACTGAACATGCGCAGCAGCATGGTTCTGATTGAGGGACTGGCCGAGAAGGCCAAAGGGTACTTCTTTCGCAAAACCGGGATGTCGAGCGGGTGCAGCGACATGGTTGTACGCAAATCCGCCGTAAGACTGCGCGGTCTGGTGTCCGAACTGGTAGTAGCCTTGACCAGGTATGAACTCCTGGGGAAAGAACTGCTGGCTATACGCCACCGCATTATCCTGTACAGGCGGGCTGCTGGATTCGGGAGAGCTGAAGAGCTGCCGATGCTGCGGATGCTGTGGGAGCGCGTGGCCAAGCTGATGGAAACCACTGGGAAAGTGAGGAGCCCCATTGTTCTGCAAAGGCAGACTGCCATCCCAGCTCGGGCTCGAAGACATCAGATGCTGTTGATACTGAGCAGCTTGAGCACTGTAATAGACGTGCCGGGGTTGATGGAGGCCAGCATACCTTCACCTAGTCAGTATCACCACAGCACGTCGACAAAGCAAACACTCACCCTCCGTTGTAGAATGCGCCAGATGCATCCACTCTGCCAGAGAAGCCATCCCAATGCCCAGTAGCCAAGGGCTGGTAAGCGCTCAGATTCTGCTGATACCACAAGCTGTCCTGCCTCTGCTTCTCTTTCCACATCTCCTGTTGCTGCGCCTGCAGTCTCCGCCAAACCTCCTCATCCCGCACCGCCCTCTGGCGCTCCTCTTTTTGCTGCTGCTCACGCTGCGAATGGCGCTCTTCCTCCAGTTGCTCTACCGGGATACGCAGGTTCCGCTCCTCGATCACCCCACGGCCATGACTCTCAGCATCAGCATGTCCCCGGATCCGCTGCTCATGCATATGCACAGAAGCTTCTTCCATCCCGGCCGTTCTTTGTCGGGCTTGAGCGTGCGCCTGCTGGAGTTGCAATTGGACGTAGGCTTGTATCGAGCAGTTCCAGATGCTGTAGTAGTCGAAGTAGTTGAAAGGAGCGTTGCGATAATTGGGGAAGTAAAAGTAGGCCGCCATCTTGGTAGCCGCAAACGCGGAGGTGACGCGAACTGCAGACTTTTTTCGCGTCGTGGAGGTGAGTGTGAGGCGGTGTCGTTCACCCGTTTGTTGCGAACAATGGCGCGAAGGGACGGTGTGCGATTGGAAAGCACTTGGGAACGCCCGCCTCGAGGAGACGAGAGCCACGTGAAGTTCTTGTTCTGCAGGTGTGATGGTAACCGGTCGAATGCTGCGCCCCGATTGTAGCCTTGAAGTTTCGTGGTGTGCTGAGCTGAGAATAGGATGACGAGACGCAGAAGAAACATCGCGTGAAGACCTACGAGAGAAAATGGAAGCACAAGGAAGTAGAGACTGCAGACTGCATCAATGGAGAAAGGTGTGCACATGCTGTTTCCCAATCATGAAGGCATCTGCATATGACTGAGCCGTACAGCAGTCGCCATAGCATCAAGCTCAGTTCCGCCCATGCTATACGACACAAACGCAGAAGGTGGACGGGTTAAACGTGCTTCTTACCAGCAGTCGCAAGACCCAGCAGTCACAAAAAAAGGAGGGTGCCCTGATGGACACTTATCGCTACGAGGCGTGCAAGGCACGATTGAGAAGAGAGGCACTTGGACGTCAGTGATGAGAGATTCAAGTGGAGGTAGACTGTTCGATTGATCCTACGTAATAAGTATCAAAGCACACCGTACAAGACACAATAGTAGTCCCATGCTCAACGTCACGTCAACACCACATTCCCAACCTTGATAGCATCTCATTCGAGCTGGACAAACCAGAGGCGCATCCCACCAAGTAGAGCGAAAAGGAAGGAATACTCACCTTGACCTGCATTCAGTTCATCTCACATAAGAGACTATCCAGCGGCACGAACGTGGACGAGCAGGCATTGCCGCCATCCTCCTCTTCCCCCGCGCCGCCTGGCCCACCCGAAGCAGAGCCCCAACGCGCGGTGATACTTCTCCTTATCGGTTGTCGAGCACGATTCGGGTCCGGACCACCTAATCCCAACCCTCGATTCGCCCTGTCGCCATAGTCGCCGTGATGCCCATAAACAACAGTTCCACCATCGACCTTATCTCTTGACCCATCGACAAAAAAAACACAATTGATTCCAAAAAATAGGATTGACACAATTATTTCTCAGCATTCGATGGAGACATCCATCAATCCCGCAAACCAAGAAGATCGAAACCAAAAAGGTAGGGGGCACACCTCAGTCGAGACAAACTCGACTCTAGAGGTAACCCACCTCAACCGAGTCAAACTCGACGCTAGAGGTAGGATCCGCACCCAACGAATGGCAGCCAGACGAGGGGCGCGAGGACGAGCAACCTGCACAGGCAGGAATCGCTCTTGGGTCCGAAGACCCCGAGGGGCGCGCGGGGTGCGTTTGAGCGACAGAATGCCAGGGGTCTAACGACCTGTCGGAGGCGAGCTCCATATCTGTAGGCGTCTCCCCCAGCGAGTAGACTCGGCGACATGGTCGAAGAGCCCCCTCGCCAGGGTGGGGATAAACCCCGCTCAGAACGGCCGTTGCGTGAAAAAAATCCAAAATTTTCTCGATAAATTCTCATCTTTGGGCGTGAGCCCAGGAGACGCAGTGTAGGTATTCTGCAAATGAAGCAGTGATGAAATCATCTCTGTAAAATCTCTCCTTTCGATGTCTTGTAATGCACACAACAGATCTTTCGTGAAGCTCGACTTCTTGAAAAGCGTCAGATCGGAACACATACTCTCTAGTCCGTAGACACAGCGAGTAAAGACTGGCGGCCTAGCCAGTGGCGTCAAGCGGCCATTTGGCTCCATCCACGAACAATTCCGTGGATCATGCCACCCCTCCATCGGACTCAGGTTCAACCCGAGCTGGAAGGAGGGATCTTTCCCCCAGCAGCATCAGAGTGGGCCACTCATCGCTGCATCGGGGCTGTCAACATGGTAACGAGCCTCTTCGAGGCTGTAGCCAACATTACCTACGCATCACCCACTTTGGGGATAGCACTAGGCAGGATGACGGGCATGGGAAAGAGGGTGCGTCTGTGCAATGCATCGCCAAGGACCTTTCGGCCTATCAAGACATGCTCGAGAGCAGCGGTCTAATATCTGTTGGCATCATCCGCCATCACGTTCGCCAACGATTCCCAGCGGTCCTCTACGATAGAGGGCGACCAGGCTCAGAGACGGCGGATCAGGCGGCGGAGTAACCTCTGCAGCAGACGGCCTCAACCCATCGTCAAAACGACGTAAGAGGACGAAGGCATCGGGGTCGCAGTACGGGCATCGCGGCGTGACTCGAGGGGTCGGCGAGGACGGGACGGACGGTCGTGCTGGTTGGCGAAAAGGTGGTGAGGAGAGAAGGCGGGAGAGGGCGGGCAGGCTCCTTCTTATACCGCCGGATGACCTAAGAGCGGGGCTGCGCTAGGCAGCATTCGGTGTGCCTGAAACCGCCCGGAAACAAGCGGCAATGCGATAAGGCTCGATTATGCCAAACTACAGTACGTGTTGTGAATGCTGTCGAACGTCCAAACTACAGTACGTGTTGTGCATGCTGTCGAACGTTCGTTGGTGTGCGCGTTTACTCTACTGACGCCTTTGAACATGTGAAGTGACGGCCCAACTTGAGGCGTGCTTCGGCCTGATGTCGGACGCGTATCGTGGCCTCAAGTCACACCCCACACGCCACTACGCAACTTCAAATAGCATACCCAACACCAAGAGCATATTGATTGTGAGATATTCGAGAAACCATCCCACTTATATACTACACAAACAATCTATATCCATCACCACCAGACCATGCATGATGCCGGAAATGCTGGACAAACAGCCTCGCGATGCAGGACTAACCCTTTATCAAGTCTACAACTTCGCCTTCGACCTTCCACCCTCCTCGGCAAGTGCCTCTGAATAGCACTCGTCTATCTCCTTCCTGAATGCCTTTGCAGTCTGCGGCCTCTTGAGCTTTAATCTACGAAGGTTCGTTAGCACATTCCTCCGTCGCGGAACACAAATTAAGTGACGACTTACGTAGGCGTCAATAGCTGGTTCTCGACCGTAAATGGATCCAAAAACAGTCTCACGGCCCTCACCTTCTCGTAGCTGTTAAACTTGCTCTTCTTGCCCACGCGATCCAACTCCTTCAGCACCGCCCTTTCGACCTTCTTGTTTTTCAACGCGGCCTTCAGCTTATCCACATCGGTAGCCTCAATCTTCTCGCCGAGGACCTTGCTCGCGAAAGCAGGGAACTGGTCAGGTGCAACGCCGAAGATACCGACCAAGAAAGATTGGTGCGAGTCGCCGTGGACGTACGCTGTGGCCATCCATCCACAGTTTGCAAGATACACGTTCTCGATGCGCTCGGGAGATATGTACTCGCCTTGTGCAAGTTTGAGGACGTTCTTTCTCCTATCAATAACCTTGAAGCGGCCCATTTCGTCAATTGTGCAAATGTCGCCCGTGTGCACCCATCCCTCGGCGTCAATCGTCTTCTTCGTCTCCTCTTCATTGCCTAGGTACTCGCTGAAGCAGGTGGTTCCGCGAACGAGCAACTCGCCACGGGGATGCGGCTTGTCGGTTGATAAGTACTCCATATCAGGTACATCGATGAGACAGCACTCAGTAGCAGGCATGACCATACCGCAACTCCCGGCAGTGAGATCGGAAGGTTCTTGTATAAAAGCCATAGCGTACGTCTCCGTCATCCCGTAGCCTTGCACGAAATCATTCGCGAAGACCACCCGCAGCAATTGATGAAGCGAAGGGTCAATGGGCGCAGAACCGCTGACCATCATTGAACAGCGGTCAAGACCAATACCAGCTGCAACCTTCTTCCCCCAAATGCGGTCGTACACGGCGTGCTTGTTGGATGGGTTGTGTTTGTCATTGATGGAAGCAAGCTTGTTGCTGACAATGTGCCGGGATAGAGCGCCCTTGAAACCGGTTTGCTGGACGGTCGCTGCTTTGATGGCGGCACCGAAGCGGTTGTATAGACGGGGCACACCGGAAAATTGTGTCGGACGAACGAGCTTCAAATCATCCACAAGCTCGGCAATGTTGCCGTGGAAGTAGCCGATAGAGGCACCGGCAGCCAATGCAGAATGCTCTCCTAATCGCTGATAGATGTGGGCTAGCGGCAGAAAGGAGCATATGACAGTCGACGAGTTGCTTCTGGAGAAAATCAAGCTCACACATGTTGCAGCATGAGCAGCCTTGTGCGACAGTACGACCCCCTTCGGATTTCCAGTGGTACCAGAAGTGTAGTTAATGGTAATGATGTCGTTTGGCGCAGGCGGATTGTAAGGGATCGGCTGCTTCTCACCCAGGGCTTCTACATCTCCCATGTAGTGAATGGTCACGCCCAATTCACTTGCAAGCGAGTTCAGAAGCTCGCCCTTTGACTCTCCGGGCTGCTCGCCTGCCGAAAGAGAATCCAAGACAACGATCATCTTGAGCGTCGGCAACCGCGGCTTAAGCTTTAGAAGAGCAACTACATGGTTCAAAGCCGTGACCACAGTCGCCACTCCCGCATGGTTTATGATGTATTCGGTCGCGTCCGGTCCGAGGGTATCGTAGATAGAGACTGTGAAAAGGCGCTGCGACATTGCGGCCAAGTCTACACTCGTCAGCTCATCCCAACTTGCGCTCATCCGGGCTCAAGTCACCAGTGATTTGCCACTCCGGCCTGTTCTGACACCAAAGCCCAATGCCATAGCTCTGTGCTGTGACACCCGCTTGCTTGTGTAGATGGACCAGACCGGCTCCAAAGTTCTTCCTCCGCGTTTGTACCGTCTTGTAGTCTTGCCACTCGTATGCGCCAAAGGTCTTCGTGACGGGGTCGTAAGGACGGTGGCCTAAGCACCTGTTCTTGGGGTAGTTTGTAGCTGTGCAAGCTGATTAGTCTTCTGCCTCATGTACACGAGCAATTCCACATACCCGCTGCCTCGAAAGCCTCGTGCGGCGTTGTGATCTACCAATGCCTCGTCAGCGACTGTCCTTTCAACCGCCTCCCATCTGATGAAAATGACCAGGTGGCCATACCGACGGATCCAACGTCTCCATCAGCGGTTTGTCCACAAACTTGAAATGTCGGTACGCGGGCGTCCGTCCCTCGCGCTGCGTTCCGGGGACGGGTACGCTGTAAGGGTGTCCTTTCGGCGGCGCTCCGTACACCTCAGCTGCGCGCTGAACCTGGAGATCCTGTGTCCCGAACATGGCGGTGGTCGTTGAAGCGTATGCCTTCCTTTGCGTGATATTCAGCTGTCAACGGGTGCAAGCGATACGGCGCAGCTCAAGGATCGTTTCTGAGGAAGACACAAAGGCGAGCGCGTAACGAATGCAGCGGCTGACGTATTCGTATATCGAGAAGGTCGAGTCCAAGAACCTGCGCCATCATGACGGTCAGAAGACGGCGGACCCAGACTTCGGTTCTCGGAATGGCCGACTTACTTGGAAGCTTGGCTGGGCAATGTGTTCAATGCGTCTTTTCCTTCAACTCGATTGTAATGGCGTCGTTCGTTCGCTTGCTCCACGCATGGAGTCTGGAGAAGTAACGGCAACGTCGAGGTCAAAAGAATCCGCTTCTCCTCGGTCCCCAGCCAGATTTCAGCTATGTCAAAGAAGTCTAGTGAAGCCGCTATCACGAGCCTCGGTACACGGAGTTTTGCCCAATGATGCAACGCCGAGCCGGATAGCTAGAATAGGCAATCATGCACCGGAGTCTGAAGTTATGCTCGGAATCTCCGTAATGAACATTGCAGGCGGATTCCACACCCTGCGTGACTCTCATGGATTTTCTTTCAACTTCACAGTGAACATGCTGTGCTTATATGCTTGTGATGGATATCAAACTGCGCACATGCCAGACTGCAGTTGAAAGTTCACATGCTGAACACTTACGACTCCAAGCATGCAGCTAAAAGCGCCAACTAGAAGCCTCGACCAGTACACGCAAGTGACAAATCGCAGCTCGCGGTTGGCACCGCTATGTTCCTCGGCTTGAAACTCTCACATCATCACCTTGGAGATACTGCAGCAACATGACACAGTTCAGGACTACTGGCCTTTAAAACGGACTCCTGTCAATAATTGTTTCAGTTGCAAAGGTACATCATATAGTCATCACATCCACCTTCCTATACCGAACACATAACCGTCAAAGTCGCGAACGAGGAGCCGGTGCATCTAGAGCACACGTTTAGCGACTCTACACAGCGCCCGACAGAGAACCAGCAGTCTCTCCCGTCTTTTCGGCGTTGGCGGGCTCACCCTTCTCCTCTGGCTTGGTGGCGGACGCCCTGAAAGACTGCTCAAAGTCGGCGATAATGTCATCGATATGCTCCGTGCCGACGGAGATACGGATGAGATCCTACAAAAAGCGTCAGATAGATTCAACTGTGTCGAAACGAGAACACTCACCTCAGTCACACCGGAATTGATCCGCTCCTCCTCGCTGAGCTGCTCGTGGGTCGTAGTCCAGGGGTGGATAGCAAGAGTTTTCAAGTCACCAACGTTGGCCAAGTTGGAGATGAGCTTGAAGTTGTCCACCACCTGGCTGCCCGCAGCACCGCCGCCTTTCACACCAAACGAAAGAACGCCTCCGAAGCCCTTCTTGAGATACTTCTTCGCCAGCTCATGCGACTGGTGGTTCTCCAGACCAGGGTATGACACCCAGCTCACGTTCTCGTTGCTCTCTAGCCACTTGGCCAGCTTCAGCGCGTTGAAAGCGTGTCGCTCCGCCCGCAGACTTAGAGTCTCGATGCCGAGAAGCAGCTGCTGTGCGGCGAACGGGTTCAAGGTGGCACCCAAATCACGCAGGATCTCAACTCGTGCGCGGACGATGAAAGTGATGGCGCCGAAAGTGTCCCAGAACTTGAGACCGTGGTATCCCTCTGACGGGTCATTGAATTGCGGGAAGCGCTTTGCGTTCTTGCCCCAGTCGAACTTTCCACTGTCAACGATAACACCACCAATTGTAGTGCCGTGGCCTCCTATCCACTTCGTTGCTGAGTGGACGATGATGTCTGCGCCATGTTCGATTGGTCGAACATAATAGCCCCCCGCACCAAATGTGTTATCGACGACGACCGGAACGCCCGCCTCATGCGCGACCGCCGCAATCTTCTCGAAGTCGGGGATGTTGTACTTGGGGTTGCCAATACTCTCCAGGTAAATGGCCTTTGTCTTGTCGTCGATTGCGGCCTTGAAGCCATCTGGGTTGTCGCCGTTCACGAACTTGGTCGTTATACCGAGACGAGGGAACATGACCTTGAGCTGGTTGTATGTGCCGCCGTACCTAGAGCCAGTTAAATTAACTACGTTCTGAAAGGTTGTGAAGGACGTACAGGTTGGATGTAGAGATGATGTTGTCGCCAGCCTGCGCGAGAGTCGCAATGGCAATGAACTGAGCAGCTTGCCCTGATGCTGTTGCCAAAGCAGCTGCACCGCCTTCTAGCGCAGCGATTCGATTCTCGAAGACAGCGACTGTGGGCTGGAGCGCTGTGTTAGCATTCAGGTCGTTATCGCCAATGATAGGAAGGTACCCACGTTCCCGATACGGCTGTAGATATTGCCGACCTCCTTGAGGGCGAACAGCTTCGCGCCATGGGCGGAGTCATTGAAAGTGAATGACTGTTGTTGTTAGACCCTCTCTTAGACAAGACCCAAAATCTGGCAGCACTTCTACTTGTTGAAGCTGGGTAAAGCTTTGCCAGGCTTTTGACACACTCATGCACTCGATATCACTCAGTGGAAACGTACGGTAGTCGCATAGATGGGTACAGCGCGGGAATTGGTCGCGGGGTCAGGAGAATGACCTAGGTGTCTGTTAGAGGGGACGGACAATTGGAGCTCCTAGCATACCGGCGTGCAGTTGCAACGTCTCGAAGTTCTTGGACAGCTCCTCAGCCATGTTGATTTTATCCTCTGTAGTAAGTTGGGAACCGTTCTGACCAGTCTTCCGAAGCTGGAGAAAGATTATATGGAGCGCAGAAAGTAGAAAGTGGAAAGATTCAGCTCAAGGTCTGTTCAGGGTACCCACGCTAAAGTGTACTCAAAGCTCCAGTCCAATCGTGCAATCAATGGCTTCAGTCACGTCATACAAAAGCCCCCGGTTGTAGCTTTCCTTTCCGCGTTCGCAGGACCTTTCATCTCCTGCATTCCATTTGGGATGGTCTTATACACCGTTCCACTTGCTCCCACCCCACGGTCTTGACATAGCCGACAACCATCTACACAACCTCGCCGACTTGTGGCGTACTTTGGCGTCTCAGCCCGTCCTCTGAACAATATCGTCGTGTCAGGGTGTCCGATATTCGGTGCCAGACGCAATAGCTACCCCGCCGCGGGGCACATCTCGTCATGTCCAACTTCACTCAGAGCCATTGACGACATCTGGATGGTCAAGTCCTTCAATGGATGAAGCTCTTGTTGTCGTCGTACATAACTGATGGATTAGAAAGAAAATAGTGATATTTTCAAAACAGGCAAGATACGGTGTTCAGCGATGACCCTGAGGGCGTTAAGAGTTGTAATGACACGAGATAAGAGAGACGACAGCAAGAAAGAATCATAGGCTTCGGGAAGAAACAGACCAATGCACGACTGTCGAAACGGCAGAAACCGCTCTTTTTAACTGTTTATATGCGCAGTACGTTGGCTTTTCTGCTTTTCAAAATCAACCAACTTCTCGGAGCGACGCTCACACTATTGAAAACGTCAGAACTTCATAGACGAAGAAGCGTGGATATTTCAAGCTCCATGCCTAGAGAAGAGGAGAATAGCAGTGACGTTTAAAGAATGGAAAGAACTCATCGACATCCTTCGCTATCTGGTAGTATCATATTTCCCCGCCTCAATCATCCTGTGCACATGTATACTATACGTCTACGCTATACAGTACATATCTTGTCAGGAACAAGCCCTGAACTCAGCTCTCCTCTTTAACGTCCCCCACAACACCACTTAAGTGCCTCCAGCCTCGGCTACCTCCTGCCATCTTACTCATCCACCCCATCCCACCGTGCCAACCCAACCGAAACCATCCATGTCCTCGGTTACACTCCCCTGCCCCTCCCCAACTCCGCTCAAATCCCAATCCCGTAACCTCGATTAAGCCGAAAAAGCCGCGAGCCACATCACCGGTACCTACTGTAATTTCCTCCGTGGCGCAGCAGAGCTTCGCGAGCTTCGCTTGCTTCGCTTCGACTGCATTCCGCGCTGCACGGTGCACGATGCCGAAACGCGACGCAACGCGACAAAGTAATTCGTCTGTGGGTTCTAAGGTTTAAGGTTTGATTTGGGGGAGGATTTCCAAAAGGGGTGGGATTGGGTGGGAAGACTGGATGGATGCGAGGAGGTCATGTGGGCACTGTGGGTTGAATAACGGTACATACCAGAGACTGAGTGTGGGTGGTGTGGGTGCAAGGATGAAGGCGAAAGATGTGGTCACATTGTCACTTTCAGCCCAGCACTCTACGCTGCGCTTCATGGTGGTGTGTCGATCAGTCAAGTCGCACACCTGATGTTAATACTACCCCGCTAAACGTGACCACTGAACAGTGCCAGGCAGTAGAATGTCTCACGTCGGTCAAATTCTCCCAGCGCGCAGTCCACGGGTATAATCAACCCATGTGACATCGAAATAAGCATCTCCCATTTGTTTTCATAGCATCTATCACCGGCAATCAATCCAGAAAGTAGAAAGAAAAGAACAAAAAGAGAACCCCCAACCCATTCCTCAATTGCGTACCCAACCAGGCCGCCACCTCTTTCAAATGTATTGCCCGTCACATGCACCCTCTTGACTTTTTTCCACGCGTATATTCCCCCAACCTTGCCAGCTTTCTCTAGAGTCTGGACTCTGGTCTGAAAGAAGCATACTTTGCGATATATCAAGGGCCAACACATCAATCGTTCCGTGCTCACTACAGCCGCCCGTGGAGAGATGGCAAAAAGGAAACCCCCAGCCATCCAGTAGAAAAGAAAAGAAAAGGGATATGAATATCGTAGCAGAAGGAAAGGTGGTAAGTGTAGTGGGCGAGAACGCCTTGGAAAGAGTAACAGAAATAGAGTGTATGCCGTAAGGCTGTGTGCTCAGTCGTGTACGAGAGCATAAATTATCCAAGGGTTTTACCCCGGGACCGTCCCCAAACAGTTACAGATACAAAAACACAAGGAAAAAGTTGAGGTGTAAGGTAGCTGAGGTCGAATTAAGTAGATGGAAGATGAGGTGGGATTCGGCGGCAGAGAGTGTGGGCGGATGGATCCAGACGAGAGTATCCGGGTAGTCGCATAACAAGAATGAACAAGGGAAATTTCGCAGGACAACGCATTCGTAAGTAGTCTCAGTGGTATAGGGATATCAAGGACATGGAACCTCATCGCAAGTCAAAACGCCAGGCCCAAGGAAAGATATGAGCTAGCAGGATACCGCCATAGACGTCGTGAGAATTCTAGCATTGCTAGGCGTCAATCTCAGGGATCTGGCGTTGACGGCAGGAGCCATCGGCTCTCCGGTAGCTCATGGCTTTCGCGTTCATCGGCTCTTCCACATCAGGCTCGTCGTATCCGTAACTGCTCGATGCTGCTGGGTTTGGTCGAGCACCTTGCTGGAGACGCTCGTTCACATGTGTTGTGTCAAATGTGCTCGAAAATGATCGCTTTTGGCCCGGAGCTGTCTGCGGTTGAGCCTGAGATTGGTGGCCGTAACCGGAGATGGAGCCACGGGAATCGAGGTAGGGATTCCTCGGCGGATATTCGGAGGTAGCGGACATGGGTGCAGACATGGTGTTAGGTGGTGACTGGTAAGACGGAGAGACAGGCTCCAGCCTCTGCTCGGGGGCTGGTGGCTGCAACGTCTTCAGAGGCGCCAGTGCATTTCCGTTCGTCATGTTCATAATGCTTGGTGACGTATTGTGATTTGGTGGTTGATACGACTGTGGCATTTGCTGGGAGCGGTTCTGGCCCATGGGGCTGTAAGGAGGGATCATTTGATTTGATCCCGAGTATTGTTGCGTAGGCTGAGCGAGAGATGGGCGCCGGTAGTCTGTGGGAGGCTGCGAGTATTCGATAGAAGGCTCCGGGCGAGCAGGAGCTGGTTGGTCATAGTGAGACTGCGGGTAGTTGTGGCCATTCATGTAGCTGCCGTACGACTGTCCCATAGTAGGTTGGCTCTGGTAGCTGTTGTGGGTAGGCTGTGAGGTGTGCGCCGTTTGAGGGTAAAGAGCCTGGGGCGGTTGGAACGTAGGAGCGGCTGACTGAGGACCATATTGACTTCCGTATTGGCTCTGACTGGATCCATATTGTGACATCTGAGGATAGGCGGTGCTCTGAGGCGGAGGCATCTGCTGGTAAGTGTTGGGAGGCTGGTACGACTGTGACATCTCTTCCATGCTGGGACGGCGGGGCGGAGCAAACGAAGAGTGGTGGCTGGCATTCGAAACGGATCGTGGACGGTCGGCGTCCATTCCTGAATTAGGCGTAGGCATGCCAGGCTGCTGGTTGTATGCATCAGGAGTAGCGGTACGCCTACCTTGGTCATAGCCATGCTCCTCTTCATCCTCCCAGTCCTTGTTCGATTTGTTCTCGCGACGCCTCATGCGGACATCACGCCTGATGCGAACGCGGCATCCTTGCTCGGCCACCATGCGGCTCAAGGCGGTACTCTCAGACAATCCGGGGAATTTCTTCGCGGAGAAGACAACAAAAGGCGACGACTTGACTTCTAGACGGTGAGAAACATGGCCTTCGCTGTTGGACTGGGTGAGAGCGTTGCGTTCTTCCGGGTCCATGTCCTTTAGGTCCTTCAACTCCTCGTATAGCGCGAAGCTCAAGCGGTACTTTCCTTCATGACGTACAGACAGGTCGGGGAAGATGAAGTAGCCGGCGGGGGTGGGCCGGTCCAGATAGGCCATGCCAGCAACCGGCGTGCCGGTAAGCACGGGAAAGCTCGGCTGGGTGGTGGAAGCGCGTCCGTTGGCAATGGTGCGAGCGTTTTCGAGAGTGGCGAAGAGGAAGAAGTTGGCATTGTAGGCGAATGTAATCTCCTGGTCGCCTTCGAAGACGCGCAGCTCGACAATCGGAGGCGGATCAACAGGTCTACGGTCGGCACTGGACTTGGCCCCGCTTCCACAGGCGCGGGCGCGCTCTGGCTGCTGGATGACTTTCAAGGCATAGCGAATCTGGCGACCGTCCTTGGTGGTGCGCACCGAAGTGCTGGACGTCTCGTTACTGACGGGAATAATAGAGGCCATGACGAAGTTGCGCGGTCTGCGAGGGGTCAACACATGTATGAGGGGAGGGCAGGCGCGGGCGTGGTAGCTTCTGCATGGACAGCCCGCATAGCGCACGAGGAGTCTCGAAGTCTCGAACCTGGACGTACCCTTGGACCACCCGATCGGTTTCAGGCAAACAACGACAGACGTCGAGTATTCAAACGATGATTCTCTATCTGTTCTCGACCCAGAGCGAATGGAGCTGAGTGGGTCAGCGAAGGCTCCTGGTGCGCGGGACAGGCGAAAAATGCCCGTCCGGTGGGCTGCTCTAAACCCGCGCAGCTGGCTCTGCACGCGATGCCATGGAGAAGGGAACACTCACTACCACGTCAATCGACAGAGAGAGAATAACGAGAGAAGAGAAGCCCCCCAACAATGGCTGTCCTGGCTGCGATGGTTGGCGGTGTCTTACTTAGTACATGAGGAGACTTGGGAAAGGACGCGAAGCGGGTGAAGAGGGCGAGGCCAGGCGTGCGAGGGCGCGACAACAGCCAGCAGAGACAGCAAAAAGGCCGACGGTCGATGGTGCTGAGCAGCAAAGCGTGCGACGGTGTTGCTCTTGCTGGGGTCGGAATGGGCACGATGAAGTCGTGATGGACGCAGGACGCAGAACAGAGCAGTGATGGGCGACTGATGAGCGGACGGGGAGAGGCTGGCGCTGCTGGCTTGGGCTTGAACGCTTGAACGCTTGAACGCGCTGGGACCGGCCCACCACACCAGATTTAGGCTTAACAAAGACGCAGTGCGCTGCCGGCTCGCCCCATGCTGGCCAATGAGGGAGGCCTGGGCAAGCCACCTGCCTGGCACAAGGAGCTAACTGCGACACCCCGGCCGTCCATCCACCCAGCCTGGGACAGCCCGGACAGCCTGGGACGGGAATACGAGCCCTCTCAAAGAGTCTTAGAGGGACTGCGCACAGAATGCATGGTCAAGCACATCCGAGTACCGATGTCTGGCCCCGTCTCTATCCACATGTGCAGCACTCTGCGATGAGTATAAGAGTCCAAGAGAGAGCGACGTGGGTCAAGCGACGCGGCTTCTGATCTCGAGTGAGATTGGAATGGGAGGACCGTGCAGCTATCGAAATCCGATCGCCTGCTCAGTGCTGCGACGTTTGCCCATCTGCCGCAGCCGTTCGCACAGCTGCTTTCCTGCCTTTGTATCCGAATCACCTCAATAATCACTGTACTGTATGCACAGTGCTTTGCTGGGTAGGTTTCAAAGTCTACATGTGCGTCCAAACGCTATGCACGCCTCCCCCCGGCTCCATGGGAGAGTTCGCGTCTGCGGCGAGTGCACCCTCCGCGGACCGATGGCACAGGTCACCTCCACTGTACCGACTGCAGGGGCTGGCGCCGCAGGTATGGCGGCCTTCCTCGCCTGATGTCGCCCGCAGAGCACAAAGAACACCAAAAAAGCCCTTCTTCTCACACAGACCGTGCACGTAGTTTGGACAAGCTCAACTCCTCTCTGCACTCGCCCCTAATCACGCTGCGATGGAATTCCCTTCCATTCTCTCGCTCCCTGCTAACGGGCAATTCGCCCTCGGGAGCCAATAGCCAGCCGTCTGGCACGCCCATGAGCTCTGCCCTTGTTGCTGGAGTCAGCTAGCCGGGATAGTCCTGCCCGACCCATGGTTATCTTCCCGCCTTTCCCGCGGCCCTCATTTGTCGGCTAAGCGAGGAGGATCCCAACGGCGTCCGGGTTTCAAGCATCACATCCCATCGAGCCTGGCGCAATCTCTCGCTTCCGCTTCGCTTGCGAGCCCCGAAGCTGCTGGAGGCGTTGACGATCGATGCCTTCTTACAGTAACATACACGCATGCTGCTGCTGTTGAACCGTGGTGCTGAGACATGAGACATGTGGTCGTTTCCCCCCCATACTCCATAGCGTGGGCGTCGACGCCACTTCCTTAATCAGACCCGCCTGCTTGTTCCGATGGGAACACGTCCAGAGTCAGCCCATGACATGACGCCTCTCCTCTCCACACTCTCCACGCTCTCCACTCGCTCTCTGTTGGCTTGTTTGACCCTGGAACGTCTCCACACCCATGGACTTGAAAATCATCGTTCCAAGAAGGTGCCCAAGGTTCGATCGACTCCACGTGAAGCCCTCCAAACCTTGGAAGTTGGAACCATTGCTCGGGGTTGACCGTCGCCGTTCCTCAACCCATACCTGCCAATAATAATAATGATCATGCAGCTCTCCCAACTCGCCTTCCCTGGCCAGTCACTGCATCTCGGAATTTTCTCGCCTGCAGCCACCAGCCCCGGTCCCAATACAGTCGGCATGCTTTTGAAACATCCACAGATGTCACTCTGTATGAACTGCTCGTGACGAGAAAGAGGTGCCACCTCGTCCTTTCTTCGCCTCGGCCGCGACTCTGTTGACGATGTCTTCTCACACGAGCCATCACCGGGTGACGATGTCTTGACAACCAGGCGGACGACTTACAACAATGAGAACAAGCTAGGAGACCAAGGTAGGCTCGCCGTCATTAGGAATGTTGGAGATGGCCATCAATGCTGTGAGGAGGATATCGAATGATATCGACGGCCCTGATTTTACTTTGTGAGAACGTGGATAAACTGCGAAGGTGCTGCAAAGGTGCCTCGAGGATAAAACAAAGTGAGAGTGATTCGTAATTATCAAGTACATGCACTACGAACCATGACCTATGAACCAACCTTCAATCCTCCTCTCCCAAAACTGCACAGTGTCTTGCCGCTGTGTGTGCTACAGAAGGTACTTGCGACTTTGCCCGTGCCCTCCTTTCACACCAGCAAGTCCCATACATCCAACACACGATCAGAAAACCCACCGAACTTCAAAAACTGAAAGTTCCATCGAGAAAGGCGAATCGCTGGCTTCAAGGGGACAGGGGCCCGTTGCATCGCTACTTCCCTTTGTCGTTGTTACCTTTACTGTTACCGTTACCGTCACCGTTACCGTTCCCCAAAAACGGGTACCTACCTCTCCATACGGAGAATTTCACTGTGAAACGCGCCGGTGTACCCTCTCCATGACACAAATGCAGCATCCCGCTAACAACAGGCACTGACGACGTATCACGTACCACGAGAGCTTTTCGGATAATGTCCTTGTCCATTCTGTAAACCGTGATTCCCATTCTGCCCATGCAGTCGCGCTATGCAGTGCATCTGTTCCAAGTGAGGATGCATAGCAGTCGTACCAAATATATTTATCGTACAGTTCATGTACCTCTTTCAAATGCGTCTTGCTTATCCGCCTTCCTCCCACCCGAACCCAGGAAGATGAAGTTCCCACAGCCTTACCAATCCCCCTATACGCTCTTGCTGCGCCAAAGAACACCAAAGTATGCATGCGCTGCAAGCCAAGCAGTCATTCCGATCCAATACACCACATATCCTGTCCCCTATAGCATGCCTTGCAGACCATTCGACGCGTAAGCCATAGGCTTGATATTCGGATGCGGTACGGCGTTGAACTGTGTAAACTTGAGTTTATACTCGGGTCCGATCTTGATAAAGGCGCCCTTGTTTCCGGTGCTATCGCAGTAATGCGGCGCGGAGAAGACGGTGATACACTTGCCGTCATGCTCGACTTCGTAGCCATCCATGCGGACTTCGTGCGAGCGGATGATGGCTTCGAGGTTGTTCTTTTCGCAGAATCGCTTCGTCACGTCGGGTCCGAATTGGAGCCCTACACCGCGCTTGCTGGGTCCTCGGCCGGGCTGTGTCTGCGGGTCTGTCCAGAGCATCTCCATCATCAGGCCGGACTGACCTGGTTGTCTTTGCTTGAAGCGGTTCAGTTTCCGTACGTCGTCTAGGCTGACGTTGTCGTCTGAGAAGAGGCCGCCGTGGAGGACGAAGTACTTCTTGCCGATGAGTGTTGCGAGAGGGAGGGCAGAGAAGGATTCGGAGAAGAGCTTGAAGACGCGCTCGTTGTATTTTGCCCGACACTCGCCTTCGAAGCCGTACATCCTATTCATGTCATCCGTCTCGTGGTTGCCGCGGTTCAGGAAGAACTTGGAGGGATATAGCCACTTATAGGCGTACAGAAGGAGGGCGATTTCGGTGGACCATGATCCTCGGTCGACAAAGTCGCCGTTGAAGAGGAACATGTGCTTTTCGGAGGGCTTGCCCGCGAGCCGGAAAATCTCCATCAGGTCGAAATACTGGCCTGGTCTTGTTAGCTAAAGTTCCCATACACAAAGAGAGGCCTACCGTGAGTATCTCCGCAGACGGTAATTTCCTCTCCGTCTTCTACGTCCACCTCCACCATTGTAGGCTCATTCTTGACGAGGTCCATGACAGCTAATATGATTTGGAAGACATATTTCCTCGCAAGCTTCTTGCCGTTCTTGAAGCGCTCGATCATGTCCTCCACAAACTCCAGTGTCATCTCGTCACCCAGCTTTGCGCCATCGTAGGAGGAATCCACCACCATATGCTCCAGATCCAGTCCTTCCGCCGCCGACGGGGCATCTTCGACCTCAATCGCCTTGAGGAAAGCATCCCGCTTGACGATCTTGTCGCACTGCTCGAGACGCAGCTTCGCCGTCGCATCATTGGGGGCCTTTTTGACTACGAGCTTCCAGTCGCGTAGAGCTTCACGGTGGTGTAGGATGGCGGTATTGGCGGACGCACGTCGATAGTAGGCCTGCTGGTCAGTCTACTGTCCATGGGTTCCGGGGAATGTATATACCTTGACGTTATCGGGGTCGAGCTCGATGGCTTTATTCGCATCCTGAATCGCATAGCCGTATGCCTCTAGCTTGATGTTCGCCTGCGAAGTTTGAATAAGCCAGTGCTTGCGTGCGCGGGCAGGGTGTACCCACCTGTGCGCGGTTTGTGTAAAACGAGGGCTCTTGGTCGAAAGACTCTATAGCTTTCGTATAAAAGTCGATGGCCGCCGGCCAGTCCTGCTTCTTGAAGGCGTCATTCCCCTTGTTCTTGAGCTCGACAGCCTCAGCAGGCGGACTCATGTCGGCGGAGGGCTTGAGGAATTTTTGGAGGGGAGAGCCGGGTTGCTGCAGGCAGCGATGGAAAGAAAGCGCGTTGACCAGGCAAGGCAAGAGCGCAGCAAGCGTGCGGGTACGTACACAACCTGAAAGCGCGAAATCCTCTGCGGTAGCCGCGGTTGCTCTTCTTGTTTTCAACACCGCTGCATCCAAAAGACAATAGCAATCCAATCTAGCGCAAAGCCCGGTGTCATGTCAAAACGGGCAGAAGCTTCCACAACATCTCGAGATTGATTTCGCTCCCCACGTTCCATCATCGTTCTGGATTCGCCCGCCGCCACCGGCCCTAGCGAGCCCGATCAGGAAAGGTTCCAACCGGGGATACAAGGCATGCCGCCCAGGAAAAAGGGCCTCGCGGTCAAGAAGAAGGCGAATGCCAGAGACAAATACAAGTACATCGATTCGGACAGCGACGAGGTCAGCGGGAGCGGTACTACCCATACTAGCGACGAAGCTCCCGTTCAACTCGTCCACCGTCCCCGTCCAAGCGACTCTACGCAGCATTCACGACGCGAGACCAATGGCGATGACGGATTGGCGAGCCGACGCCGGGACGGGCGCCAAGATTCCTCGAACCGTGGAACAGAACAAAGCACTCCGAACAACGACCTTGAGCGCACACTGATCGGTAGCCCTCAAGATCACGACACCTCCCCCGACCTTCACACTTTAGCCTCAGCTGCGCAAAACCCCGTAGCTTCTCCCAAAGCTGCCAAAGGCACCGACAAAGCAAACGACCGTCCGAAGCTCACACCCATCAGCCGCCGCATAGCAAACCAGCAGCATTCTCCAGCTCGCCAGTCCCAGCAGCACTCTCCCCCTCGCCAGGTCCAACAGCGCTCCCCCGAGCAAGGAGAGATCTCGACCGACAACATGGCCGGAGCCTACATTGCCCCGAACCAGCAGCGGAACATGCGCGCATGCATGGTGTGCTCCGTCGTCCGCACCGAGACACAGTTTAAGCAACACGGCTGCCCCAACTGCGAAGCCTTCCTCGAGCTCGCCGGCAACACCGACGCGGTCCACGATTGCACCTCGCAAGTCTTCGATGGCCTGATGACTATTAGCGACACAAGCAAGAGTTGGGTGGCACGCTGGCAGCGCCTCGAGGGCTATGTTCCGGGCGTGTATGCGGTCCAGGTGGAGGGTATCTTGGCCGAGGACTACGTCGCGGCCGCCGAAGCTGCGGGCGTCCACTACATCCCTCGAGACGGCAGCGTCAACGAATCTCTGCCCCAAGAGGCCTAAACGCGAGGACATGGCGCGCATTTGGAACGGCGTTTGGTATGGAAAAGGTGGATAAAGCATGGTGTTCGACACGGACAGGGTGGAAAATCGTCCCTTACTTGCGATCGAGGGGGGATAGCTGCAGTAAGTGCAGAAATATTGCATCGCTTCAACGGGCCCAGGCTTTGGAAAGTGTTGCCAGACTTTTGACACTCAACTGTATATCTTTTCCATCTTGAGCAACGGAGTTACAGACGGGCAGACAAGCATTGCGATCGTCTACGGACGGCTGTTGATGCTCGGAGTGTATTAATGGCTAATGAATTTGAATGGGAAATGAATGTTTATATTGACTCTGCTTTGCCTTTTCACGTCCTGCACATGTGCAAGCCAGATTCGTCCTGCATCGAAACCCAATATATTTGGGTATACACACACATGATCCCAAACACGCCGAAAGACGCCATTCCATGCACAAGAAGAAGAAAAACACGCGAACCCATCCATCCTCTACCCCTACACCAACCCAAACATAACCACCAAACCAGCCATCAGCGCAACCACGCCCCATCTAACGCCCACCGTGCCAGCAGCCCCCCTATCCGGATTCAAACTCACGACAGCGCCAGGGAAATTACACTTTAAGTCCTTCCGACTCGGGTCCCTACTCCCATACGTCAACGCGTTCGCCGGCGAATTCGGACACCCGAACCCCAACTGCGCCGGACAGCTCCTGACAATATCCCAGCACAGGAAATCACACGGCAGCAGCTCTTTATACGGGCCCGGTTTGATCAGCTCGTCGATCATGGGCACGCGACTCTGATTATACGCATATCGATCCCTGCGCGTGGTGTTGAACTCCCTGGTCGTGTTGAACGCGTAGGGCAGCGAGCCATTGGCAAACGGGGTGTTGATGTTGCGTTCCTGAAGCCAGGGGGTTGTGGCGGAGAAGTCTTCGCAGCGCGGGATGACGACGCTGCAGAGCCAGGACTTGTAGTCGTCCTTGCAATTTTGGCAGGTGCGCGCGAGGGAGTACTGCGCTGTGGAGGTGGTGTCACAGGCGATCTGGTCGAGGGAGTTGGTGAAGTTTTTGTAGTAGTTTTTCGCGAGGGTGTCGTAGAGGGAGATTAGGCCGGTGTCGTTGGTTTTGAAGGTCGAGGACGAGGGGACGGCGTAGGCGACGTCGGAGCAGAAAGGGAGGCCGAATATTACTTGGCAGGAGTCGTCTGTGCAATTGTTAGACGGGATCAAACGAGTTTCGTGCATGTTATATTTACTAACCAGCTTTGGTGGTCCAGTTGAATTGCCTAAAGACCAGGCCACCGCCTCGAACGGTGCCGCCTGAAGGTAGCTGCATTGTTTGATCGCTTCCGTCGACGGCAAGGAAGCCCGTGTACGACCCATTTGTCTTTAGGCCCTGGACGTTGAATCGTGCTTTCGGATAACCGCCACCGAACTGCGTGGTGATGTCCTTCCCCACCTCGATCTTGTTTGCTGTATCGAATTGTTTCCTGAGGCCACAATGGGAGCGCTCGAGGCCGTTCAAATCGCTCCAATTACCCGTTGGGAAAGCGAACATGGTGAAGGGATTGTTGTCTTTCCATTTCTGCACTTCTTCCGCCGTATTGGCAGTGCTGAGATTGAAGGTGATAAAAAGCGTGGAGTCGCTGTCCGTATCAATCATGTACATGAACTGGCTGTCGTTGTCATAGCCATGGTAGTAACCATTGAGACTCGCGGCTAATTCGAAAGACCAGCTGCCGGTCCAGCCGTCGGTGAGTCCTGGCGCTGTCACACCAATGTATATGTCCGAGGTGGTGTTGGTCGTAAAGTTGGCATATCCGCCTTCGAATTCAAAGGACTGCGTGTCGGGCTTGCCTTTCTCCGGCCTTTGCTCCTTCGTTGAAATGTGTAGGCTGAGCTGAGGCGGCGGGGATGTTATGAGCTTGACTGACGGTAAGGGTTGGCCACAGGTGTTTACGGATACCCAGACTGTCCTGACCGGCGCCTGTCTCTTCCTCAATCCGCCGTCCTCTCCATCCTCGTT
Source organism: Byssothecium circinans (assembly GCA_010015675.1). NCBI lineage: Eukaryota > Fungi > Ascomycota > Dothideomycetes > Pleosporales > Massarinaceae > Byssothecium > Byssothecium circinans. The sequence goes on along the minus strand of ML976981.1, from coordinate 916,905 downwards.
TTCAAACACATCCCCTGAGACATTCTCACTACTATGCTCAGCCAGCACACTCCTAGCTGTCCTTCCACTCGTTTGGCCCTTCTCGAATCGAAAGAAGACGGTTGTATTCGGACTGATCTCCACACTCTGCTTCTGGTTGTTGGTTAGATTCCCCACCTCAACCTCCTGCCTTCCTATCAAGCTCCGGTCAAAATATGCAAAATCTGGCGCATAACCTCCCTCGCTCCGGCCTTGCTCTATTATATTCCCATGTACATCTATTGCTGGCGCATTGGGCTGCACCTGTGGTACCGATTGCTTAAACTCGCTGTGCTGGACAAAATCGGGGACGGGTATCTCGGCGGCGTATACGAAATGATGCGGTTGGAAGCATATCCAGAGGATGACGACGAGTGAGGTAGCAATCGCAGAGGCTAGCAGCCTCGACTGCAAGGGCGTGAGCTTGGGGAGCTGCATTTGGTGGGTTGCGAGATTCGTGGAATGAAATGGTTTGCGATGCTGGCGCTGGCGCGCGCAGCTACGCTAAGCTGGCTATCGGCGTGGCAGAGGGGTTGACGGCATGAGGGATTCGAGTACTTCGTATAGGCGGTGTTTCCGAGTGGTTTCCGGGGTCTGAAGGCGGTCAAGGTGGTGAATTATCTTGAAGTTCGTGGCACCGCTGATGAGAAATGCGGCCCTTGATAATGCCAAGACATGCCTACATGCATTGTCTCAGCTCGCGGCTGTCATCATGTTGTCTCCACCACGCCGGCACCCAGCCGCTGGGCGTTTGACTTGCCGGGAATGGTCTCTTTGTAATCGCCTTCCATACTTGACGAGCTTTTGCGGTGGTGTCAGTTTCGCTGGTGTTCTCATGGTTGGAGCACCTTCCCCTGTGAGCAACACGAGCAACACTAGGCCAACACATTTTGTAGTATGAATACCCAAGACTCACAATTCCTCAAATGCTCATTGTTCTTTTCATACTCTGGGCTTGGACTAAATGATGCTCGTGAAAGGGTGTAAGACGGGGCCACCTACGCAACCCCACGTTTGCGCTAGGCCTTGTTGATAAACAAACGGCATGGGTGTGAATCCTCATCTGTCCGATCACATTTCAGCCTACACCAGGCGCCTCGTCGATCTTGATAGATTGTCGCTCCATCCTCCAACGATGTAATACTGTGCCATCGCCCATCATGTCTCTTCCGTACCAGCATCTCTTCTCGACCAACGCTGTGCTCAATGTTTGGCGCAATCTCCGCCATACCCGCGAGCAGAACGATCTGCTCCTCACCTTCCAATACCATCCGGATGACATACGCGCACATCGAGATACAAAGTTTGGGAAGAACAATGCGGTAGAAACAGTGAGCGATGAGGCGGGAAGGAGAGGCGCGGTGGCAGATGGGAGAGGTTCGGTGGACGGACGTAGTATTGGCTTCGTAGTGCCATGGCGAAGTATGCAGGCGCAGAAGCGGGAGTTGAGAGAGAAAGAGAAGGAGCTGGCAGAAGCGCTCGTAGTGCTAGCCGGAGAGGTATCTTTTACAGGTACAGCGTCGTTGCCCATTCCTCAGTATCGAAGGCATGCTCACTTGCCCAGATCTTCCACCCGCGCTCCAATCGTCGCTTACGCAAAACCCGCTCATTCAAGTCCGCCACCTTGCCGCAGGACTGTCGCGACAAATGTCTAAAATCGAGCTTCAAATGGCAGACAACGCCCCCTTTGCGCAGGGAAAGAATCTTTACACCGGCGGTGAGATCATACGCAAATTCCTGTCGCCCATACAGACCCTCTTTGAACAAAAGCCCGTACCGCAGCGCATGATATTCGAACTTCTCATGGAACTCAAAGACCTTGTCTATGCGGGAATGGTGGACTGCGAAAGGGAAGTCTTGGAGTGGGAACTGAACAACTTCTCATCGTTTGAAGATCTAGACGATACCATGGTCCGCGCAATAACTCCTCTACCTCCAGAGCTTTCCACAAAGTCTCAGAGGAAAGAAGGTTCTGGCCGGAAACTGTTGAAGCGCAAAACATCTTCCCTCGTTGCTTCGACACCCACATTTTGGCTCAACGACACCGACGAAATCTTCTTCCATCTCGAATCGCTCGAAGCCACCGCGTCCGCAATGACCCATCTCGCAACACCCATCGAAGATTTCCTCGCCAAGTCTGCAATAACGTTGCGCCGTACGGTTCCTCGCTCTATCATCAACGAGCATAGTTTACAGAAGAGGAAGAGAACAGGTCGATGCGCGGAGTATGCGCGATGCTCCAAGTGGGCAGGCACCAGTTGGCGGCAAGGAGGTGGGTGTAGAAGAGGATGCAAGAATGAAGACGAGGATCCAGAAGGTCTACCGAGCTGGCATAGCAGTAGTCGATGGTTCGATGAGAAGGGAACGTATATGGTGGGTGGAGGGAAAGGAGATATAAACGGCGCAAGAGAGAAAGATGTATCAAGATTGGCCGAGGTGTAGCAGGATTTTCGCCAGACCCGGTGTGCGGGAGCGAATGGAGTTTAGGAGTTATTCGAGATCTTGGATGGGATTTAGCCTTATGATACCCTGCCTATATCAGCAATATATCCTTCTGTCTATATATCCTGTATGTTTCCAGGGCGCATGATGGGTATCAGGTATGTACGGAAACTTCTCTGAGCTTGTAGCTGACATTCACAGCCGGAGGAGCAATCAACGAAACGGATATGAAAACGGTCACTCAAAAAGACATTATTCATTACAGAAAATATAGCACATAAGTAATTCTCAATCTATGCACAACGGGTTTCCATCCTGCCCACCTACAAACACCGCACGCCTTCCTTCCAAAACACAACACACCATCACCCACCCAACTCCTGAGCCCCATTCCTCGGCGCCGCATGCACACCCTGTCCGGTCGGCAATTCCATAGCGTTTCCCCTCACAGGCTGCGGTTGATACGCCTGTGGTTGCACCGACTGTCCATACCCGCCACCATTCCCCGTGCTCATCGGCGAGACAGGCCCGTTACCATTCGGCCCATAAAACTCATTCACTGTCTGAGGCGGCGGGATCGGCGCAGGAGACACCACATTCGGAACCGGCGAAATCGCAGTCACAGCGGGACTTGCAGGTGCCCAGTGATTGTTTTGCTGGTCCAGAGCTGGCGGAGGAGTATTATTCCACTGCTGCTGGGGCGCGGGAACAGATGTCGGAGCCGCTGGCGTCCATTGCGGGGGCGGGCTAGCGATGGGCGTCGGGGCTGCGTATTGCTGGACGTAGGCTGGGGATTTGTAGTCTTCTCCGTAGCCGCCGTTATTGTTGTTGTTGGGGTTGTTTGGGTTGTTGTTGACGGCCATGGCGGCGGCATTGGTCGCGTCTGCCTTCTTCTTCTGCTTCTTCTTCACGATGCATAGGAAGAAGACGACGGCGCCGATCACCGCGATGCCAATCAACGGTCCCGCGACGGCTCCTGCGATCCAAACTTTGCTCTTACTCTTCGTTTTCTTTCTGCTGCTCCCACTGCTCGAGCTCGAGCTCGAGCTCGAAGATCCACCGCGTGATGTCTGTCCGGGCTCGTCTTCGTCGGTCGCGGTCGCTGTGGAAGTCCTCCTCGTCGCTGTGGAAGTTCCAGTGGCTGTGGGCTTGAGACTAGAGCCTGCAGAGATGTATCCGCCGCCAGTCTTTTGGCATTGTACGTAGCCGCCTACAACGGTGCATGTTGAGCCGCTAAGACAGTAGAGGCCGTAGCCGTAGCTAGAGAGGGATGCACAGCATTGCGCGCCCGAGGGGAGACAGTTGTAGAGTGTTGTGCCGCAGCACTCGGAGTTGAGGCAGTAGTACGATGATACTGTTGGGGAGTTGGTAAGTATACTAGACAGGACATAGTTGATGTTAGGGGAAGTACGAACGTCCGCAGTAATCGATTGCTCGTCGGTCTAGGGGGTTGCGGGCTTCTACTGAAAGTGCGGGAGTGTTGTTCTGTGGTGGGAAGTATTCTTGCGCCAGAGCGGGAGCGACAAGGCTGATGGCGAGAGTGTATGTGGAAGTCTTCATTCTGGCTGTGTTATATTTCCTTTTTTCCTGACGACTTGGACCACAACAACAATGGAAGAGGAAGCAACAGACCCAGCTAACTTACAGAGAACAACCATCACTTTATACAAATCCCGCAGACCTGGTTCTGGTTCAGCTATGCATACGCTACCATGTGCGGCCGATCGTATCCTCCAGCTCGTTCCCCATTTAGACCATCTCAAGTCGCACAAGACATCCAGTCCTCACCACTCGGTCCCTTGACCGGCGACCACTCTCGGTTGAATCCGTACAGCATTCGACTGTAATTACCGTATACGGCCTGGTGTGGCGTTGCGCCTCGCTTATTCGTGCAAGCTTTGTGGATATTGGCAGTTCAGCTGGAAGCCACGTTTTCTTCAGCCCGCTGCCCGCTCGTGTTTTCTAGAATTTAGCCCAGGGTTCGGAGGGATTTGAGGGTCTGGGTCTTTGCGTGGCCTTGAGAGAGTTTATTTTTGGAGTGTGAGGCCTGTCGCGTAGGATATATACATGGGAGCGTGTGGGCATGCAAGTGGGATTAATGAGGTAAAACTTTGCATGGGAGTGTGGGGTGAGAATGATTGAGTGAGATGGGAAATTGTCAATTATTGTGATTCCGATACTCGTATGCTTATGGGAACACGAGGTATGCACATGCCCCTGTCGACCTAGACATTGAGACCTGTCTTGGGTTTGCGCGACACGCACTCACTATGGCGTTGGAACTCCGGACGCCTTCTATGAGACAGGAAGTGAGGGATGTAACGATACGATGAGACAGCAGAAGGTGAGCGATCACGGCATAACAAGTAAGAGCAGAAGAGCAGGCGACGTGGAGGGAAAACGTGCAAGTATACTAGTCCACAAACTACAACGTCAACTAACCAAGTACAGATGACCAAAGCAACAACACCTCAGGCTCCTCCAACCATGACCACGACGACGAGCTGCCTCACCATACCAATGACGCAACAAGATGCCCACGGGCAGCCATGAGACATCAACGTCTAGCATCAAAGTGAACAAGACTGTTCACGTCAGTAGCACAAGGCCGTCAGGAGATAGGACAAAGGATACTCATCTCATTGTGCGTCTCTGCGATTGGCGTCGCTCCTTACTCGAAAGTGGGTGAACGACCTCAGGCAGCACCTCGTGAAGGTTAAACAGAGTCCGGCTTTTGCTGCCCTTCCACCTCGACCTGCTTCACGCATTTACTACGGGTTAAATCCACGGTCGGTTCGTACACGATCCATCTCGACCTGCTCGACGCATTTCTCCATCTCTACCTGCTCGACACATTTCTCTATCTCGACCTGCTCGACGCATTTACTACAGGTTAAATCCACGGTCGGTTCGTACACGATCCACCTCGACCTGCTCGACACATTTCTCCACCTCGACCTGCTCGACACATTTCTCC
>ML976981.1:875818-911448 GCA_010015675.1 Byssothecium circinans | reverse complement strand
TCCACCTCGACCTGCTCGACACATTTCTCCACCTCGACCTGCTCGACACATTTCTCCGTCTCGACCTGCTCGACACATTTCTCCACCTCGACCTACTCGACGCATCTCTCCACCTCGACCTGCTCGACGCATCAACCACATGGTCCACCACCCCAGGCCGTGCCTCTAGCCCTTTCCTCCAAGTCCACGGCAGGATACCTTTGCGCAGAAAAAAATTCGCCACGGACCTTTCGGCCTATCAGAACTGCCTCGAGTGGAGAGCAAAAGTTCAATATCTGTTGGCTTCTGTACGACCGTGCCCAGATCTTTACGACTGCCGTTTCCAGCCTCGCAATCCCGCACACACGGTTGTCGAGGGTTGCCCCTTGCTGCAAAGGTCCAATCGTCTCCAGGTTTGGTAGGGTATACGGTCGCGCATGAGGTTGGGAGGGTTCGTCGGTCGGCGGCGTCGTGTGCTGTCAGTGAGCAAGTCGTTAGTAGCCTCCACGTGTGCAGAGCTGTCGGCGAGGTCAGTTGAGGGCGTCGAAAGAGGGCGGGATGGGTGGATAGAGTCGGTCGACGGCGTCGTATGCTGTCAGTTAGCAACTCGTTAGCAGCCACAAAGTTCGCAGAGCCGTCGGTGAGGCTGGTTGAGGGCAGCATCGAAAGAGGGCGTGGTTGGTGGGGGGCGTCGTCGAAAGAGGGAGTTTTGTATGAATAGAGTTGTCGGCTCGGTGAGTGTGGTTGTGGGCGTGAAGGCGAGGGTTGCTGGTGAAGAGGAGAGTTAAAGAGTTGAGGGAATCATAGAAGAAGGGAGTTGTCGGTTGGTAGGATTGTGGGTGTAGGCGTGAACGTGAGGGTGAGGGCGAGGGTTGTTGGTGAAGGGGAGAGTTAAAGAGCCGGAGGCGAGCGAGGCAGCAGACCAAAACAACCAAATTTGCGCAGCGGGGACCGTGCTTTGGCCCTGGTGGCAGCAGCAAATGCGACTGTGCAAATTGTGTGGGTGACCACGGTTTCGAGGCTGTGATGACGTAGGGCTGTTTGGTTGTCACTGAGCGCGGGCGCGTCGCGTGGTGAGGCGGGCGATGTTCACGCGACTGAGGCAAGCGAGAACTTGAGTTGAGGGGTTTGAAATTGGGAGATTGGAATTGAGGCTGTGTGATGATTGGAGCTTTGGGAGGTTGGGTGGAGTTGTGGGTGAATGGTTGACTCGGTCGTGGATATTTTGTTCTGACACTGCTCTTCCGCGAAGCCCAGCCAGCTTGATCCCTCTCATTAGCATCATCGTCAGGCAGATTGGTAGTGCCTCGCCCTCGCATGGTACTTTTATCACTTCACAATGCAGTTTTGTATTCGTGAGCTCATACAATGCCGACTCCACTATCTACGAGCGACCACGGCACCGGCAGCCCCACGAGATCCATCCAAGCTACGATCACACATACCATGGCCTCAAAAATGCAGAGCCATGACAGTCTAGCTTCAAAGAAGGAGCCTAGACGTCCAAGAGAGGGAGATGTAAATGCGCAGGAGGAGCGTTCAAAATAAGATGATACAGCCTATTATCTATCTACCTGCTGCTCTATCTAGATCATACTCCCTCGGCCTCACGATCAACGACATCCCCGCCCTTCTCCTCATTCTTCAGCCCCTGATCCAAACCACTATCCACCTCCACGCCCCTCCCGTTCTTCACCATTCGTCCCTCATCTCCCGCGTGCCCCTGCGTCCCAATCCTCAAAAACGGCACAAAAGCTAGTCCAACAACCGCTGATCCTGTCGAGAACCAAAACGCCGCCGCATACGGCTCTGCCGCATTCCCTGCATAATAGCCCGAGGAAGTAGGGTTGCGTTGCACAGAGTCGAAGATGGCGGTTGCGATGCCGTAGCCGACGGCTGAGCAGAGCCTGGTGAGGGTCTGGAAGAGCGAGCCGGCTATGGATTGTTTGTTTGTTGGCATTGACGAGAGAACATACATCTAACGATGGTTAGGACTGATAGTGAAAGAGGCGGTGCGGGAGAGAACTCACGTTGGCGACGATGAACTGGAAGTCTGCACCGACGACACAGAGACATAAAGCCGGGAAAGAGAAAGCCCAATAACTATCACCTTGTCTCTGGATCGCTGCGAGGAGGAAGCTTGCCACATATGCCAGTGCACCGATACCCATGATCAGTTTGTTGGAGACTTTGTGCTGGATCAGTGCGGCGACAAGATTGGCAAGTAGTCCGCATACGACCATGGGAAGCATGTGTACGCCAGTCATCAGCGCGTTCAGCTCAAGGACCCGCTGGAAGTAAAGAGCGAGCCAGAACGACATGATGGGGAAGCCGATGAAACCGAAAGACATGATAACAAGAAGCTGTGCGAGGTCAGTAGAGAACAGTCGGTGAGGGAAGAGATAGGCATGCCAGTGAGAAGTCGCGGTCTTTCCAGATGTTCATGTCGATCATAGCATATGGATATTTGATCTCCCATACCACGAAAGCCGCAATCAACAAGATTCCCAGGATGAGCAAGACGAGAACATACGGCGTCTTCCAGCCGTTCGGGGCATCACCTCCGAGACTATCCTCTGTCAGCATACCGCGACATTGAAGAACCTTAATACGAGAGGAAAACTCACCTCAACGCCGCACAAAACATCCCAATCCCCAGAATCGTCATAGCAGTCCCCACAAGATCTAACCTCTTGACACTCTCCTCATCCAACCTAATCTTATCCGTCCGATCCGTCGGCACCGTAAAAACCGCCACAACACTAACCACCAAGTAAACAATAGCCAGTAACCAATAACTCGCCCTCCAATTAAATATCTGCGTCGCCAAACCCGAGAAAATCGTTCCAAAGACAAAGCCCAGAGGGTTTCCGGCACTGAAGCAGCCGAAGACGCGGTTCTTGCGCTTCGAAGGTTTGGCGTAGATTGTGCCGAGCATGCCTTGGGCGGGAGGCACGGCGGAGGCGCTGAAGATGCCGAGGATGCCATTCATGATGTCGAGAGTGAGTCCGTTTTTAGAGAATCCCGCGCCGAGACAGAAGACGGAGAAGAGCACCATGGAGGAGACGAACATACTCTTTCGGCCGAAGACGTCGGCTACGCTGCCGAAGAAGAGGAGGAGGGCTCCTGCAGATAGTCTGATATCATCATCAGCTTTATATATCCCTGAATATTGGAGAGAGTACACGTACGAAGTCGCAGCAGCCATCCAGGTAACCTCCGCATTCGTCATGTTTAAATCCCTAGCCGCGAAACTCGACATGACCGTCACGCCTCCCGTCAGGAAAGAGGTCATCGCCACTGCCAACGTAACTGATAATACGAACAAACATTCTTGAATTGTAGAGTTGAAGCATGCTGGACGGGCGTTGGGGTCGCTGATTGGCTGCGCGTCTTCAGGGCCGATTTCGGCATCTTTTGTCGGCCTTTTTCCCATCATTTTAGAGGAAAACGAAACACGCAGGAAACACGACAGCGAATACGCGCAAAAACGGCGAACCCAAACAGGAGATATATATGTGAAGACTTTTGACAAGGGAAGTGTGAAGTCTGACAATTGAAAAAATTAATCAGCGCGGAATTGTCCTAGGGGATTTGCCATCGGGAAAGCGTCGCTAACAATGGCGCGATGTTCCTTTGGGAGTAGTAGCTAGCCAAGCGAATCCTGCTGACTACATCTGACTTGCAACGCGATAACGTGATACTTTTAAGAAAAGATGCACTCGTACGAGGCGTGTGACGTATTGTACACATGCTATATCAACGGATTTTGGGTATCATCTAGTCTTCACCCGCGTAGCTTACAACTTGTACACTTTCCAGTCCTTCAGGTCCATCTTGCCCAACACTCCACCTAATGGCCCTTGCACTTCTCTCCCACCGGTCCAGATTTTCTTGCCGGCCCAATACTCGATGAAGCCTTCGGGTCCTGATACTAGTATCATCTTCGAGCCTTTTTCTTGCGGACCTTCGCTTTTTAACCGTTTCGCTACGTCGGCAGGCTTGATGAACGTTTTCTCCTCGTCGACGAAGTACTGCACTTCGAGGCCTTTTGTGCCTGCTCCACTCCGCTCCTTTAGCGTGTCGAGCTCTTGTACGATGACGCCTTTGGGCTGGTGATTGTGAACTTGCACTGGTGTTTGTTGTGTTGCGGGTCCCCCAAAACGGAAGAGGCTCTTCCACCCTACTGATTGACTCTGAGGTATTGATGTTTCATCGATGTACCCGCCTACACACTCTTCCCTCCGCCTATTTGCCCAGAGCAGCTGCATCTTACTCCCTGTTCTCCGTCCCAGTGTCTGGGCGACCTGCATGGCAGGAGCGATACCCGTACCACCAGCCAGAAAAATAACTTCCTTGATGTCGTGTGGCAGTTCGCATTCTACGTTCGGCCCTCGCAGCTCGATCATGGAGTCGACGGGTAACCGATGCAAATACGACGATACTTCTCCACCCTCCTCTTGCCGTATCAACAACCGTACATCCTGACCCCACTCTTCATCCTCTGTATGTGCATCCACCCTTGGTGGTAGTGGCGTGTACGCCCTCGCAATCTGCAATTGTGGCTGCTTGATCTGCAAGCTCCATACGCCGCGCTTCCACGCCTCCCTCACGCTCTCTGGCTCCGGTGCACCGTCTGTATTCCGTAGTGTGAATATTGCGCTTGTGGAGGATACGCGTTGCTTGTCGACGAGTGTGTAAGGTGTGAACGTGTGCGGGTTCAACGAGGATTCGGAGGTATACGGAGGGTTTGCGAAGCGGTATGCGGCGCCGCCGAATGCTCCGACTGCGACGAGGTAGATGGGACGGATGCGGATTGCCTTGGAGGTCATGGTGGGAAAGGAAGGGAGCGAGGCGCGGACCTCGCGGAGGAGTTTCCATCATGGAGCCACGGAAATTTTAAGATTCATCGTGGTCCGAGCGTCTATAAGCTAGTTTCCTAATTCGGTGTCCCGTCCAACTTGAATGCTCTTATAGATGATTGACTGCGTGAAAAATGTCCAGCAGTCCTGTATTCAATACTTGACTTCATAAATCTGCAAACCTTCTTCCACACTGACCTCAAACAGCACGCTAACGACGAAGAACAAGGTAACATCTCGGAAGGGCGCGTTCCCGAAGCCTCTACACAACAACTGGCGCGAAGCAACTTTGAGAAAGGCCATAAATTTCAACATCTGCCTTCTCAAAAGAAGGAATGCAATTGCAGATCACTCAGCCCTACATCCCGTTCCTTCAGATGATGTGGCATCCGAATAATTTGTTTCGAAACATTATTTCTTCTTTGGGAAACGACTTGGTCGGGCTGGAGGAATGCTGTGGTTTTCGTGACATCGAGCGACTCCGCAGAGATCCAATGAGGCTCCGCAGACGACGACGGGACGGTCACGAGCTCCGGATGACTTAGTGCAAGCAATTGCGCCATGCGATCTGAGGTTCCTGGAGTATACGTCTCGTTTTCTGCGTCATCCATAATCTTCGTTGTCGCCATCTCTTCTAGCAAATTGTCCTTCGTGATCTGAAGCGCTGCCACCTCAGCCGTCACCTCCTCCTGCCTCCGACTCGACGACAGGGAGAAAACACTATGGTTGCAGCGCTTAAACGAGCGTGATCGTGGAGAATTCTTCCTTGGATTGCTTCTCCGGCTCCTGACCCAGCGTTTCCTTATCGAGAGTAAGAAACCCGAGCCTCTGATAGGCATCCCTCCTATCCACCTTCTTCACGATCAACGAACGGTAGTTTCCCTCGTCATCCGCCGCCTCAGGGTCCCAAGAACATTCTTTCAAGATAACAAGGGAAAAGATGTCGACGCCTTCCAGGCTCTTTGCAATCTTCTTTGCCTCCTGTGGTGCGTCATCCGCCGTGAAGGCGAAGTCAAAGCGTGAGTAGGCTCCTTCAGGGTCGCCCTTCTCAGTGCGCACTTTAATATTGTTGTCATAGGGACGGCGGCCTGGCGCTTCAGGGTCCCAGTTGTCGAGAATCGTGTATAATTGTACCATTGGAGCGCGAAGCTTGATCCACCCGTCGGTGACTTCACCAAAGGGGTTGGACCCTTTGAGGGTGACATTTGCATCCATAATCTCGGCAATCTCGTTGTAGTCAAGGTCTTGTCCCGTTGCCGGAATGCCATCGCCAGATGCCCACGACCAAGACGGAGCACGGTACTCTGACACTCGCCTGTAGCGCAGGCTCTGCCACATCAATCCTTCAATCAGTTGGTCCCTCCACAAGCCAGCGAGATATTCTTCCCCGATTCCTTCTGCGTAGAGACTGGCGATACCCGAAATGGCGGGGAGCTTATCAGAAGCATGCGAAAGCTTTTTAGGTCCATATAGCCAGAGGAGGTTGTACCATCCTCCGAGTATGTTGCGCTTAGCTCTTTTGTTTAGCTTCAAGCCTTCGAAAAAACTCTCATCCGGGTCATCGGCCTCCAAACTCTTATGTGCACAGTCGTGACGTTCTTTAAGATAAAGGCCATCCTCCCCATGATACCCTTCGTTGCACTCATAGAACATCTGGCTTGTGCCATATAGAAGGACACGGTGTGAAAGCACCCGTTCCTGTAGACACCAGGCGCGCTTTGAGAGAGGTTCGTCTGGAAGGGTGATGTAATCACGCTTGTCAAGCTCTTCTTGGAGAGGTAGGCTGAACGCCAAAGCCTTGCCTCGCAAGCCATCGCGGCTGTACTCTAGCCCCACAAGGGTTCGATCCAATCTCTGCCCGAGAAAACCTTCAGAGCTCTCCTTCGCCCTAGTTGCCGAGACTGTCAAATATGCGTTGGAATACGTTGAGAGCATTTTAGTGGATTCTCTCTCCCAGTCCGCGTGATCATCTTGACAAATGCACAACGAGTCAACCCAGAGATAGCGTATCCCGAGCTCCCGTGTCAGCTTGATGGCGTCTTGATATGTTGCGGGTATATCGGCGATGGTAATTCCTTTTTTTCGTTCTTCGATTGTGGCTCGTGTCGTAGTAAACTCTCGCGATGTACCCCAGCAGTAGCTCAGTGAGATGTACTTTCCAATCGTGCCTGCAGGGACTGGCTCCCAAAGGCGTGCCTGCGGGCTACCGAGATCTCCTACATCGATGATGCGGGATGGTAGGATTGTTTTGGATGGCTTGCAAGAGGGATGCTTGCCGCACTCATGTAGCCATTTGCGAGCTCTCCCTATTACAATCGATGAGTCGGCGCTTCCCTCGACGGGTCTTCCCGCAATTACGGATTGCAAGGCATCGCCTAATACAATTAGCATTTTTGTTCTTTGTCAAACTGCGGAGTCCAACAGAACTACTCTTACACACCATCTCGAACGCAAAGTCCCAGCGCCGATATAATATACGCCTGCTCGACGCCTTTCTTTTTGCGCCTCTCGTTCCTTTCACTCTTTCCATCCACAAAGCTCATGACCCAGCACCCGTCACCTCCCTCGCGCCTCTTCACTAGCCACATTTCCCATGTAGGCCAATCGTATTGGGTCATCTCACCCGCTTCCCATTTTGGCTTCAGCTCCTCAAGTTGTTTCTCCACATTCTCAGCAGACACACGGATAAGTTTGCAAAGATCGCAGACTGAAGCTGATTGTCGTAACGCATCCAGACTCTGGTGATGCGGGTGGCCGCGCACGCCCTGGGGCCAGTCCTCCACTGGTTGGATATATATATGGCCGGTAGCACTACATGGAAGATCGGGTGGGACAGTGGGTAAATCCTCCCATGGGATATTCTTGCAAAGATCGCACAAAGACATCGCGCAGTTCCAGATGTTTGCTTGTCTGCAATTGTAGCACGGCACTTGCTGAAAGCGCAGATACCAAGGTGAACGCTACATGTAGTAGGCTGTGATTGAGAGCTTGCGGTTAGGGATAAATAGGCAGGGAAAGGAGCGTATTTGAGAGCCAAGAGCTCTCATATGTCGAGGAAGTATGCATATTGATCAGGCAGCAGTGCGGGGAGGCAAATCGACAGGTCGAGGCAGCAAGGGTTAGCGGGATGCAATCGAGTCAAGCCAGACTGCTTTGGAGGCCATACCCGATCGAGCGATCACTGTGGGGTTATGCTTGGCAGCTGATCCACGTGTCCCAAAGTCCACTTTCGCCATCCGCAGTCGGATAACGCAACAGCTGCTGAATGTATGAGTGCACACCTGCCATCTCAATGACTGGCAATTGGTTGTCTAATTTGATTTGCAGTAAGCGAACGCGGGAGCGAGAGATGCGGGTCCCGGATGGTCGGGACGACGAGGAGATCCACTCCACAACCTGGGTGGTGAGCCTCGACGACAATGCTAACTACGAAACCTCACTGTATGCCCCGGGCTACGGTGACGAGGAGACCGTCCACATATCTGGTACCACAATCAACCTTGCCGAAAACCTCCACTCGGCTCCATCATATCACATACAAGCGAACGTTCGTGGGTTGATCAATGCATCAACAGCCGGACAATGATGAGATGCAACAGGCGGCCATATAAGAGGTTCACAGAAACTGCATCCATTGTGTGCTCTGGTTTGGCGAATTCGACCCCACGATGGCAGGATTGTCAATTCTTAATGAGCAGGTCGTATTGCTGTGTATAAATAAAGTTCTTGCCTGCAGTTCTCAAGTCACATATAGTTTCCATTAACATATCAATATTTGTTCTCTAAGATACTTCTAGATTTATAGAATAATGCACCAATCGCTGCTCCTAGTGATGGTCAAGGCAAAATCTCGATCCGCGACTTCCCCTGACTCGTGCTCACAACCTGCAGCAGCTGATCCATCAAGCCCCTTTCGTAATCCTCAAACACAAGTGTGACGCGTTTATAAGTAGGCGATTGCAGCGACGGTTGTAGCGACCGGGGGAATGTAGTAGAGTTCTCCAGCACTGAGTCATGACCCGTTGAAAAAGCCCATAATTCGCCGTCAGCGGGTAGACTGAGGTCTGTCGCTGCAGAGGGGTCCACGGCACTCATGGTGGGGTCAAAAGCATGAAAATCTTCGGTTCCAGTATCCACTGATGCTGCTGAGTACAAGGTGGGCCGTTGGTCCATGTTATCACTTGGACGGGAGGCGAAGAGAGACAAGTGCCTGGGCGGCGTCGAGACTGCCTCGGCGGAGAAGTCAAAGGTGGGCGAGAAAGACATGGGGTAGTGGTCGATGTCTATAGTGTTGGGGGCGGGCCCAGGAGAAAAGGAGAGGAATTTGTCCTCATCGTTTTCTTCTTCTGCGTCTTCGTCTTCGTCTTCCTCTTCGTCACTGTTGAGGTCGACATCGCTAGTATCGTGTATCTGTTTTTAACATCATTGGGGGAACGGCCGGGGAAATACTGGTCGCGAATCGCCTTCCAGGTGCCTAGATGTTGGGGCGCATCGTCAGCAAAGCTCATCCAGTGAACAAGGAGCGTCAAAACACCAGGAAGGTGGATGAAATACATGGAAGCAGATTACGTACGGCCATGTTCATGGACAGCCTGCAGCACTTGATCGTCCTAAGACAAGTTTGGTTTAGCGCCTGATAACATGTGGGGCGGGACGGGACGGAAGCGGTTGCGGGCGCCCCGTTCGGAACGGGGCGAAGCTATCAACGTACCTCAGCTTTTGTCCACTCTCGACGATCTAACTGAGGATCGAGATGATGCTGCCATCTGTTCGCGCACTCTGCATGTAGCATAAGTTCACCTACTTGCAAAGACCAGGAATAGGAAGAGTACTTACGGTCTGCGCTTCGGCACCCGACAACCTCTGCAACAAGGGTCCAGCTGACATGGTGGGTTAGAAATGAGGTCAATTTATGATGGTTGCGGAGCCTCATCACTCACCGTTGACCGAGCCTTTGAACAGCTTCCCGAAGCTTGCCGTCTTCCTCTTCACTCCACAGTCCCTTTTTAAGCCCGCCGCTCACGCGGTTGACCCAGCGCTTGCGGCAGTCCTTGTTCGACCTTTCTGTAAAATTGGCGGCGATGCAGTTCCAATCCCAGGCACTGTTAACAGCTTAGGGTGATGGTATCAGCATGTGTTGAGCAGGGTAAGGTACGTGGAGAAGCACAATGACAAGGGAGCGTGGGTACATTGCTTCATTGCTTCTTGATACAACAGTGAGTCTTCCTCTGGGGTCCATTTCCTTGGTCTTTTCCGCAGTGTAGCGCTCATGTCTATGCAAAAACGTGGGTATGCTTATATTTTTTTGATGTGTTTGTGGCTTACCTATATAATCATTGTGGGGGCTGCAGTCGTTCCCTGGCTGAAGACCCGTATCAGTAGCGTTTTACGGCGATTCTAGGATAACCTTGAACTTAATATTTTGCCCTTAAAAGGCTCTAGACATTATTGTTACGCCGTATCTACTGCAGCAGGCCATGTGTTAGGAACCGACCGACTCACCGACTGATTCACCGATCGACCTACGATCCTTACCTAACTACTTCCCTACTGCTAACGCACGACCTGTAAAATGATGCTGTGATGGTGCTGTCCTGAGACGTCCCGACTGTGGCGTTGATGGATGCATACCATAAGCCCGGAGCATGGAAGCGATAAAGAAAAGACTGCCAAGCCAATCGAGTCGAGCGGCACGAGAAAGCTTCGAGGGCTTGTCTTCTGGCGATGCTGAAGGCAAGAGGAAAAGCCAAATGGGAGCGAGGACGGCACCTTAAGGTAGAGTTATGAAGTCAATCAAGCTCTTGAACAGGGTGTTCTGGGAGAGAAGGGTGACGGAGCCCATGCACAGGCCATTGCCGCCAATACCAGCAATGATACGGCCCACGATCATGGCATCCATGGCAGGTGCAGCACCGCATAGAGCAGAGCCGATGAAGAAGAGAATGGCGGAAGCAATATAGACGTATTTTGGGTCATACAGAGCGTAGATCTTGCCGAGAGGTAGAAGAAGGCACAGCCCGCCAGCGGTAAAGCCAACAGAGAGCCAAGCTAGCTGTTCAGCATGGCCCAAGTATTGAACGATTGCAGGGACGATATTTGCAACGATGGTGTTGTCGAGAGCATACAGGCCAAGACTGGAAACAATGCGAGTACGACGATGAACCACTGTAAGACTTGGCATTAGCTGGAGACGCAAACGCAACATGAAGCTTGAGGAAGCCACTTACCTTGAAACCATGCACTTTGTGGACCGGTTGCGTTTGCTGTACTCCGGTCCGTTGATACCTCACGTTCCTTACCTTATTTCTGTACACCCCTCCCCACATTACCACCCTCCCTTCCTCCCGACCCACAACCACAACCACAACAATCACTCCAAAACTGATACTCACATCAATATCCATCATGGGGAAAATCTGGCTCATCACTGGCTGCTCCTCTGGCTTCGGCCAAGAGATCGCCTTGGCTGCGTTGGCGAACGGCGATAACGTCGTTGCAACGGCGCGCGACCCGGCCAAGCTGGCTCAACTCGCCGAGCGCGGGGCCATTACAGAGCAGCTCGATGTGGTCGACAGTGACGAGAATCTGCGGAAGAGAGTCGACTCGATCGTAGAGAAGACGGGCGGAATCGACATTCTCGTCAACAACGCGGGATACATTCTGGCGGGGGGTGTGGAGGAGTGCAGTCGCAGCGAGGTTGAGGCGCAATTCAACGCCAACGTCTTTGGCCAACTCAATGTCATCCGCGCCGTGCTGCCCATCATGCGCAAGCAACGCTCCGGCGTCGTGGCCAACATGGGATCAATCGGTGGCTGGCACGGAACACCCGCCGCGGGCCTGTACTGTGCGACCAAAGCCTGCTCCACCATTCTCGCTGAGGCTCTGCGCCAGGAGGTTGCCCATCTCAACATCAAGGTCACCTCGATCGAGCCAGGCTACTTCCGCACGAACTTCCTGAGCCCTGGGCACAAGACGGTTGCGGCCCATCGCATCGACGACCTCGCCGCTGCCACCAATAGCACGCAAGAAAATCTCAAAGCCTACGACCACCAGCAACCAGGAGATCCAAAGAAGGGCGCACGCGTGATCGTGGAGTCTCTCACCGGCACAGGTCGTTGCGCTGGAAGGGAGCTACCGCCACGCTTGAGTCTGGGAAGCGATGCGTACAAGATTGTCTCGGGTCACATTGACGGGCACAAGGCCAATCTTGAGGGTTGGAAGGACATCACCACGACAACCGACATCGACGCGTAGATTGCTCCATTGGCCGGACGTCGATGTAGAGATGGGTTGATTCATT
This sequence comes from Byssothecium circinans, assembly GCA_010015675.1. NCBI lineage: Eukaryota > Fungi > Ascomycota > Dothideomycetes > Pleosporales > Massarinaceae > Byssothecium > Byssothecium circinans. The sequence goes on along the minus strand of ML976981.1, from coordinate 899,307 downwards.
GATGGTTGTTCGGTGAAACTTGGGACCGTGAAAGGCCCGTGTCATGTGAGGATTGGTCATGGATCAATAGGTCATAGCTCAGAGCTCTGTAATCAACTCCTAACATGAAATTTGCGTTTATTTTCTCCACGACACGAATTGTGATGGTTATGGCTCGCCATGCCCTACACAGACATAACCTTCGTTATTGACTTCACGCTACTGCGGCATCTGGCAGAACAACCTCCACCAACGAAACCTGGCTACGACAGTCCCAAATTTTATGCAGCTTCAACCCCGCCTTCTCGATGATCCCCCTGAATTCGCGAGGCGTGCGCTCGATGCCATTGAGCAGCGCCATCATCACAAGATCTCTTTGATGCGAGTAGCGCGTGTAGTAGCCCTACATAGTCAGCCATAGATTCAGTTCGCGCAATGGGTCAGTCTTACCCAGTTCGCGGGTAGAGGAGCAGGTGCAGCGGCGAGCTCCTCCGACCCCAGCGTCGTGTTCATGACCTGATCGCGGATGAGAATCCGCGAATTTCTTCCCATGCTAGGCTTGATGGCTGCGAGAATTCTAACGCAGAAGTCGTCGGACCAGTCGTGCATGACATAACGGAGCCAGTACACATCGGCGTTTTTCACCGGGTTGGGTTGGAAAAAGTCGTGGGGACAGAACTCCACCCTCTTTTGCGCAATGGCGTCGGGGTTGTCCTTCGGCCAGACCACCGTCTCTGCTTGCTGCAGCATGGCCTCCCGATCCTGTATGATGAACTTCAACTGTTGGTGGAGCTGGGAGAGCTGTAGACTGAACCCGTCTACGTCTCCACCCACATCGACCACGAGAGCAGAGCCCAAAGATCCCCAAGGATAATCTGGCCAAATTGTTAGCTGATACACTTCCTCTAGCATGTTGGAGTCCGGCACTCGCCATAAAGATGAGCCTTGCCAAAGACTTTGCCTCCCCCAACCATTGCGAGGCCAAAGATGGGCAACTCTGGCCGGGTCAGCAACTCGTCATCAGCCTTGCCATCCACGGCTTTCTCCAGCTCGGAACCGAACGGGCCGGGATACGCGCTCAGCCCTCCGTCAGTTCCACAACGTCCTTCTCGTAGGTCTTTCACCGTGACCCTTTCCTCGAGCCAGTCCCACCGCGGTTTTTGCGTTCCCACCGCGGCCTGGAATGCTGTCTGCGCAACGTCGTATGACGGTCCCGTTTCCTTGTCAAATAGGGACCGAGGCAAATAATCCGAGGCCGTGTATATGTCAAATGCGTTTTGTGGCATGTCAGCACCGTATCCATATCCATGTGATGGCTTCGCGCAAACTTACAACATCACGATCTAGGCCCTGAGCGGCTCATTGCCCACCAAAGCAGCAGAAACACGATTGTTCGCAAAGCGGTCAGGTTGAACTTCCTTGAAGATATGGATGGAGCAAAGGCAACGCATGATGCGAGCTGAATCGGCCAGTAATCAGCACCACCCAAGGATGCCAATCGATTGATGGATATACTGACAAAGCTTGGCCGCATCGCAACCCGCCTCCTGTGCCAGCTTCTCAACCGAAACCCCCTCCTCATCAAATCCGGCCAGCAGATTGGGTATCCTCTTCTCGGCCGCGCAAGACACGCAATCAGGCATCCGATCCTGCACCGAAGCGCAGTTCAAAAGAAATGCAGGCTTGCTACTCGGGTACAATCCCCCGCTTGGAACGTCGACGATATTGACCGTGGTGCTTTTTTGTCGGGAGACGTTCGACCCGGCGACCTTGTGCGGGTTGAACTATGCATGGCTGGATGATAGGGAGTTTCGGGATCAAACAACGAGGGAGTGGGAGAGGGTTGTGGGGAGTCAGGTACCAGTTTTGGAGGTCGAGGTGAATCATTTGATATGTTTGCGGCTAAGCACATAAGTCCTCTTTAATATTTAGCATGTCCCGAGTGGTGCTTACTCTCGTAGTTGAACACTTTGTCTCGCCAACTAGCTGTTGCTTGTGATATGTTAGCGTAGATTTCTATAAAGCGTGTTGAGGGCGGTGCTTTTGAGCTTGGGATATCTTAGTCTTTGTATGGTTTGTCTTCGTTAGGTATCGGAGTGTTACTAGGAATTATATGAGCGACTCTGCATCAATCTCCGCTTCCGCAAGGGCTTGTGAGCTGACAATGTGTGAAATTCTGCGAAGCCTGAAGAATCACAGAAGATGTTCGCGTTTCGGCACCGTTTTCATGAAAGGTTCCAGTCGCACGGTGCTGGTAGTGCAACGGCTGAGTCTTGACCGCACGGTCGACCGCAATGAGTATGAGTAACGGTGACTTGACAGTTATGAAACAGCGACACACACTGTCGAAACTCCTATCACTTCCACATCTTTCAGTACTATATCCGCAACTCTACTGCTTACCAAACGTCTAACTTGAAGCACCATTCCAACCTCTTCCACGCAAAGACCGCAAACCTTATCCCTCAAAACCACTGATCATCGCAAGACCAACCACCGCTACCAATACCGCAATGTCCAACGCCGACGGTACCGGAATCGACCAAGTACCCGAACTAGACTTCGAAAGCGCCCTCCTCCGCGACGGAAATTTCTTCCGCGTCGAATGGACGTGGCAGAAAAAGGTGAATGGCAAAATGGAGGACGTATTGCTCTATGGCTTCACCAACGATCGCACCATCGCCGAGTTCTGCAGATATTACCGAAAGAATAAGGTTGAAGATAAGACGCTGACAGGCGAGGAAATACAGGCGGTGATAAAGGAATTGGAAGCGAAACCAGAGAGACGGCTGATAGTCAATAAATATATTATTGGTTCGGAGGATTTGTTCTGTACTTCATACTGTGAGTGTTTTCATGCTTTGGACATGGGTGGAGCTAATATCTTGCAGTGCGGAATCATTTTTTCGAGTCGACGAGGGAAGTTGGCGGAGATTGGGAGCGGCACTGTGATCTCATAGAAGCTCAAGTCGAACAAGAAAAACGGGAGGCACAGGCGGCGGCGGCGGCAGCGAGAGCGGAGATGGAAACGGAAGAGAGTGACGATGACGATGACAATGAGGGGGATGGTGACGCAGAGCACGGTCACGTTGCGTGAGTCAGTGAGGTAACCTATGTACCACCACCACCGATACCTGACGCACAACTGCACTGTATAGTAAACCACTTTTTAATCCATAGATTGATTATAAAAACCAGTTCTTTCTATATTAACTACTTGTCATTCTTTAACCCAAAGGTTACTGGGGGGCTTAACACCAGGTGTAAACCCAAAAATAAGAACTTTTCCTGACATGCACCCTATGACCACAGTATGACCCGCGACGAACGTCGCTGTAGGGCTGTGCTCCTTAGGAATATATACAACTTTTCGACCTTTCCACGTTATCCACCAGCGGGCATCCTCGTCATATGTGATGCTATACGGTGCCCAGGATGGGTGCTGAGCGTGACTTGTAGCGACAGTATTCGTGCCTGGAGGCTCTGTGCGAATGGGCCCTGCTCCAAGATCTGTCATGACATAATCGGTAGACCTGGGGTCGAACCACAGTTCACGGTAAGCGTATTCCGTTTTGATCGGCACGCCCATGCGCTCGCCTGTCGCCATATCCCAGACCATGATCCAGCCAGCGGACGACGCCAGGATCCGGTCGGTTTTGGGGTAGAACACGACGTGCGAGATGCTGTTCGTAAGCCCCTCGAGCTTCCACTTCAGGGTCCATGTCTTAGTGTCCCACACCCTCACGTCGTTGTCATCGCCCCCAGATGCAACCCACAAGCCATCCGTGGAGTAGGAGACGCATCTGACATAGTCTTCATGGCCCTCTAGGACTACAGGCTTGGCGTGCGGCTCCCCTTCCAAGTCCCAGATCAGGACGGTGCAGTCGTCCGATGCTGATGCGATGTGTCGACCATCTGGTGAGAAGGACGTCTGCCTGACCCAATCGGAATGACCTGCGAGTGTGCGAATCAGGTGTCCATCTTCCACGCTGCAGACCTTTGCAGAGTAGTCGTACGATGACGTGGCCAGTTTTTTGCCATCCTGGGAGAATGTGAGATGGCAAATGACTCTGGTGTGCTCGATCTGCATCTTGGTTTCCAGGGGCTGTCCGGTTCTTCCGTCCCAAATCCTTACGCGTTGCGACTGAGCTACCCCGATGTGCAATCCATCGGCAGAGACGGCGATTGCGGAGATGGAGCTTTCGTCGGCCTGCTCGCTCTCGAGGATTTCGGCGGCGGGGCTGGAACCATTGAACCGAAATCTGATGCTGCCATCCCTGCACGAGGACACCAGGTATTGCGAGGAGGGTGAAAATGCAACACACAGAGGGGCCGATGTTTGAGCAATGATGGCTTTGGCTTTGTAGTTCGCGACGTCCCATAATCGGATCTTGTCTCCATAAATCGAGGCGATGCTTGCACCATCTTTTGAAAATGCGAGGTATTTGACGTCCCCTGCGCCATTGAGAGTGCCGATTTCCGTAGCCGACGTAGTGTCCCAAATACTGATAGCATCATTCCTAGTGGTAGCAAGGCTCTTGCCGTCAGATGAAAACGCCAACGATTTGGCGGAGGCTGGGATGGTATGAACGACCTCTAGACTCGCGGTGTCCGAAATCTTGACTGAGTCGCCGTCGGTCCACGCGACAAAAGCGCCGTCCCATGAATAGGCTATACTGCTTGTTTGCATCTCGCGTTTGCTGGGGCTGTCTGTCGCCATATCCCAGTTCCACAATTGTTTCGAGATGTTCCCATCGGCGGCCAATAATTTCGAGCCATCTGACGCGAATTTGACGTACAAGACACTTTCTTCCAGATCCAAATCGTTCAACAACTTTCCCGTCGCTAAGTCCCAGACGCGAATATGGTAGTCATCTGAACCCGACGCTATCAGGCCATTCGATGACAAGTCAACGCTCATCACCCAGTCTTCGTGGCCACTGAACACGCGTTGCGTGGCTCCCGTTTCAGCGTCCCATACCCTCACTGTTCTGTCGTAGCATGCTGACGCGATCAGTCGCCCGTCCACCGAGAATACGATTTGCCTCACCCAGTGCTCGTGGTTCCACAAGACTAGGATGTCCCCGGTCCACTGTTGTATGTCTGGGAATAGGGTAATCCAAGAGAAATGATTGGAATGCTCGCGTAACAGCGTTTTCTTGGTCAAGCTTCTACCTGGGCAAAACAAAAGCGAATTCTCGACTGGGATGCTTCTTGGCATCTCTGAGGATGCATGCAGGTTGAGGAGGTGATATGTATCGTAAATGACGGACATCAGCTCATTCGTAGGATCGAGGGTTTTCTGGGGTTCTCAGTCAGCCTCTCACACTCATGTGGTAAATAGGGGAAGGGACGCAGAGCAAAGCACGTGCCTTAATCAACACCGCAAACGTGCGACAGCTAGTCACAGCCAGGGGAAGCCTTCCAGTGTCGTCGAGAGCATCGAGCCACCGTAGGGTAAACCTCTTGAGAAACGAAGTGATGGAGAGGACTATTTCGGGTTGCGCCGTAACGTCTCCGATTTCACTGGCATGGGTCATCCACCAGAAGGACGCGTATCGAACTCTTTGCAATGGGTCCTTCTTTGCAGCGCTACTCGCGGTGCTGGTATCTTCCGTGCTAACTGTATTGCCTTCGAAGAAGGCCGTAAGGAGGTCAAGGCAACTTCGGACCATGAGAGAGTGGAGCCGTTCTCGACCGTCAGAACGCCTCACCGCCACGTTAGTCGCGTGGGTTTTGGCCGACTCATGCGTGAAATAGACCATGTCGTCATCTCGTAGCTCTAGAAATCCACTGCACTTTCGTATTATGCTCCTCAAGTCGACTGAAGGTGGCAAATGTGTTAATGCGATTAGCTCAGAGACATGCAGGGGTTGGTATGCAATAGCGGCGTTGGAGAGAGCGCTCTTGCAGTACTCTGGGTCTTGGTAGGGGAGTTGGTCGATTTGACCGTCCAGATAATCAAAGAATGCCTCCAAATCGCTGGGCGCGGTCTCGAGGATGTCAATGGCGTGCCAGGTCTCTGCTTCCAGGAGACGCTCGCATGCAACGTGTATCCATGCGTAGTTGCCGCATGCACGTTTTTCGATCAGCTTCGCAACGTGGGACTGTAGATCGCTCTGGTACCCCTTTAGTCGAGAAAGCTCTGATACCCTTCGGTTTATGTGCGTTAAGACAACCCAACCGCTGTCCGCTCTCGAGCTGAGGTCGATACGAGAAATACTTGATGCCTGTTCGGGCCAATCGCCTGTAGAGCCACTGGCCACCAGCCACTTGATTTTTGGAGACCATTGGGTTGAGGTCACAATGAAGCTTAAAAAATCACGCAGCGAAGGGCCCGAAGCTTTGAAGAAATTTTCCTCGACGACATCGACGATGAAATATGTCGGTATAAGTGTGTCATCGCGGACGATGTTCGAAAATAGCCCAGACAAGGCTAGGAAGTCGTTGGGATGGTCGAAATGCCCTCTTCCAGTAGAGCTGCGCAATTCGTCCAAGTGGATGTCCAGATCTGACTGTTTAAGGAACAACATCCCGATCAGACCCTTCAAGATCGAAGCTGCAGAGATCATGCCGCCATGACTACCACAAAAGAAGTATGAGACGTGATGTGAAGTGAGAGACTCGTGCGCTTGATTTGAAAGGTTCTGGACAACTGCTGCCAACAGCATCGATTTGCCAGTGCCCGCTTTCCCTGTGACCCGGAGAACCTGGGGGCTCTGCTGGTCAGGGTCCCGAAATCTTTGATACTCATCGAGCCGTAGAAACCATTCGTATGCGTCCTCCGGAAACTCAGCCTGGTGGCGGGCTAGGTGAAGAAACCCGATCCTGGGGTCGATGGCATGCAACTCGTCAAATATTTGGCTGTCTCGTGCACCTTGTGCTGTCTCTTCATCACTTTGGTGGACACGGGGCTCTGAAGCATGTGTCCTCGTGTCTAGTCTTTTGTCCAGCTCCTGCTTGACCTCGCGCCCAATACTGCTGGTCAGTGACGTCTCTGCTTCGGATACCGACGACACATCCTTGTCCAGGAGCCCGATGCTCAATAGGTTTTGTGAGAAGTCGAATGTTTGGGTGCCGTAATAGCGGCACACAATGCCGATGGAAAAAGATAAAACGGCCTTGTAAAGGTAGACAAGCAGCTTTCGGAGGTTTGCCCGCTCGGTCTCGGGGGGGTTTTCGGCACCAGGACATGCTGGATCCGGCATGAGGAGTCGATGGAGAACAATGTACCATTCCATTCTGGAGGCGACATAAACAATACCTGACCAATCAGATTCGGAGAGCGGCGAAGGGCTGGATAATATCTGTGTGTTAGACAGTTAGGTTTCGCTTTCACCAACAGCACAGAGTCTTTCCTACCTCCGAAGCGATGCAGACGGCGGCCCAACCGAGGGCAGCCTGCGGCATCCTCTCCGCTTTCTCACGGAGCAACTTCCTCACCGAAATCGGCTTGTGGTCCTCGGTGATGCGGCTGGGATTTCCGGTTCGGCTGCCGTCGTCGCCCGACCAGGCATTTATCAGTTGACACATCCGCAAACGCCTTTTTCCTGGCTCTCGCAGGTTTCCCGTGGTGATTTGCTCGATGGGTTCGAGCGACAGCGAGCTCTGCCCCGGTGCCGTAGAGTGGAACGCATATTTGCGTAACCTGAGCAACACAATCTTCTCATACCATACCACCACTGGACGCTCGTCCGCCATGAGAAGGTCATACGCGTCATCCCACAGCCTTCCCAACTCCATGTCTGGAGCGGGAGCTACGGCAGCCGCATGTTGCTCTGCGGGCGTGAGCTGGGATGGAACATGAAGGTCCAAAGGTGATCGATCATCCGTCGCATGGCGGCTCTTTGGTGGAGAGGTCCCTAGGCCCGTGGCCTCTGCCTCTGCCTCTGTGGTCGGAGCGGCGTCCTTGTCGACGGGTATGAGGTCGAAAGGCACCGATGCTCCAGTGTCAGGACTGGTGACTGATTTTGTCAGTGCGCCGTTGAGTGAGCTTCGCGCACTGCTATCTAGGTCTTGCGCGTTTTTAGAGCCGGCATCTTGTAGTTTGAGTTTGACAAGCGAAGAAAATATCCGGCTTCCTTTCTGCCCGTCTGGCACCGGCATGATGCTCTTTCTCTTTGGAGGGGATGATACGGAGCTTGGCCACAATGCAGAGGGAGTCATCATCATTTAGGGTATTGTGATGGAAGTGGGGGAAGGCAACGTGAGCGGAAATTGGGCCGAAGCACTGCATGCCAGCTGCAGACTGTGCGGCTGGGTGGGTGGTCAGACTACCTTGATTTTCAGCCCCCGTCGCTTGCGAAGACGTACAAATACAGCCTGGTACACCTCCGTACTGTGCGCTACTTTCCGCCTTCCCTTTCCGCATCCACCCCCGCCCATCCACACTCCCATCTTACACAGCCTTCTTGGCTCCAACACTCTGGTTTATTTCCAGCCTTTATCTCTCTCATGCACCCTGCGAGATATTTGACCATTATTTGGTTCTGCTTGTATCATGGACGGCGAATATAAGAACCCGTTTCTGAAATTTTTCGGCGCGACTGACTTGGAAGGAGTATGGCACATCATCAATGAGGACTATCCGACAGCGGGAATGTTGTACTACAAATTAGTAGCCTTTGTGAATAAGTATTATAAGAAGACGCTACAACCTGACGCCCCTGTGCCACCTCCTCTGCCTTTGCCTGCGATAATTACCAACGGCAACACCACAGACCACCAAATAGTGGAAGGCACTCGAGAACCAATCGAAAGGGGGTTGGACGAAGTTTTGAACTACCCCACGGGGCAGTGTGTGGTCCGCGATTGCAAAGACAAAGCTTGCACAGATGGCGAGCATTTTATTAGCATGCGGAGAGTCGAGCTCCTGTCAGTTGCGATTAACCACGTCAAAGATTTTGGGGGAGGACAGAACAAACACTCAATTACAGCGAAGAAGAACGAGCCCTGGGGCCTTGGGAAAGTCATGCGGGAAATGAAGGACGTCAAGCCCAGCGGGAACGTGAACCAGAGGTCTTTGGCAACGAGCGGCCCGGATTCGAGGACCAGGGCCCCGTATAGGATTATCCATGCATTATGCCGCGTCGAACCCAAGATTGCCTTCGAGTCCCATGGCAGCGAAGATCCAGCGTTTCACGTCGCGGCGCAAGCGGGGTTCACCCAGTTGTTGGACATCATGGTCCGTGAGTTGGAGAGCAGCCTAGAGGTGGAAGCGACTCAGGGCAAAGGCTTCAACCTGACGGAGAAAGCGCTAGAAAGTCTATCACGCAAGTCAAACGGGAGCACCGCGTTGCGCAAGGCGGCCGAGTCTCGCCATCTGGAAGTACTGGAATTGCTTTCGAAAAAATTTCCACAGTTGGTGGATATCGATAGTCTCTGCTCTACGATCAAGGGGGCGTCCCCAAAAGAGGATGAAAACACCCAAAGCACGTCTCTGGGTGCGTTTCGTATCCTCGCAAGAGTAAAGGGGATCCTCAGCGAAGAGGAGACCGCTGACGATGCCGAGGTATGGGAACAAGCCGTGACGGTAAACTCAACGAGCGTGCTGGAGTTGCTTCTAGACTTGAAGAGCAAAAAAAAGTTCGCGAAGTACGAAAGGGCCGACTTTGTCATTGAGAAAGGAAGCGTGAATATGTGGAATCTGTTCAATTTTGATTTGCAACGCACATTCATCAACGACGCACGATGCGATTTCCTGCATAAGGCCGTCTACCATAGGAAGCAAGATCTCGTGGGCGCTATTCTTTCGGTATTCCCCGGACAGGCCGAAGCCAACCGTGGGACAGCAGAGAAGCCAGACTACCCTTTGCAGCAGTTGAGGGCGAAGGACAACGGCAACGGCAACGACAAAAGCGATGACGAGACCAAGAACCCCACTTTCACCGCCATCCGAAATCAGCTGTTGTGCACCATGATACGCAGCAGAAACTTGGGTATCCAGGATATTCGCAAGATTCTCGAAGACTCTCAAGGCAAGTGCGCCGTCAGTCACGTAAATTGAGACTTCTTTCACTAACTCACCTCTGCCGGTAGTGGACGGTAAGCACGACGTTCCGGTGTCCAATTCAATTCTGCCCTCAGCGACATCTGCTAGACATGTACTAATCGCCCCCTAACGAGATAGGATACCTCATGTGTCTCCACTTGGCGACAGTGGATACTTCGGAGCGCAGCTTCGCAGACTATGTGAAATTCCTCACAAATCAGACGCCCGGTCCGCATTCTATCTTCAAGTTCGAGAGTGTTCTCAAATACGTTCGGTTTCCAACACTAGAGGGTCCGCCCTCGACTCGGCGTACGGAACAGGCCCGGGATCGGCAGGTTGATCATACAGAGATCGAAGGAGTGTTTAACTGGCTGGGCGCCTTTGGTGTAACCAAAGTGATGGAGGTCTCTGTGCCGGATCGACTATACAATCCTCACGCCGACGACGTAGTAGCCAAGTGCATCAACGGCCGAGACGTCAGACTTCTGAAGTGGAAGAAATTAGATCTCTATCTCGGTAACCTTTATACCGGTAGCAACGCTGACGCGGAAGCCCTAGAGGAGCTGGATCTTTACAGCAGCGGAAACCAGTCGGTGCACGATCAATGGTACCGGCAATTAAACCGCTTTCCTAATGTGAGTCTCTCTTCGACTCTTCCACTGGATTTTTAAGGTGTACCAGAATTTGGGTTGGCTGACACTGGACATAGCTACGAAGACTGTCCGTATACGTTGTGAAGGTGAGTGTATGCGATCCACGACATTCGTCCGTCCTTTTCCCAGATCGGGACTGAGACGATCAATCGCTGACATTGAGTGTCTAGGACGTGATGAGCGACGCCAGGGTGGACAAAGTCCTGAGCACGCTCGAGAACGACCTCGCCGGTATCAAGAAACGCTTGGAAGAGCGCGAAGAAAGGCGAAAGAAGATGTTGGAGGAGAGCCAAGCGAGAGGCCTCGCCGGCGTCACGAGGAAGCGCAAGGACGGAACCAGCCCTCCTTTTACTTTGACATCACGTTCTTGGGATAGCGACCAGGTCTACGTTGCTCCTACAAACCTTGAAGACATGTAAATATCCCCTCTTCAAGGCATCTTAACACGCCGCAGGCTGACTGGAGAGCAGTACATTAAAGACCGCCTGGCCAAGGCTGGACGGGTTTGTCAAAGAATTTGCAAATCACTACGTGTTGAACGAAGACACTGAGAGAACAAAGGTCGCACTCATCGATAGCGGCGTCGTGGTCTACGGCGGATTGGATCAGATCAACTCCTCTAAGAACACCGTCTTCAGCAACGATCTAGCACACAGAGTCGTCGACGGGGTCTCGCTGGTGAGCACCGATGACGCAGAGCAGCTGTACTGGCACGCCAGCGAGCCTCACGGCACCCAGATGGCAAAGCTGATCAGCTCGATCAACCCATGTTGTCGTCTCTATGTCATCAAGGTAACCGAGACCAGGAAAGCTGGTGTCCCAGCGAGCAACGTTGCAGCCGTGAGTGCATTCTCACCTATTATAAAATTTATGATGCGCCCGCCCGACGCTAACTTCTGCGTACAGGCTATCGAGTGGGCTCGACGCAAGCGTGTGGATGTCATATCCCTCAGCCTTGTCGTGCACCAAGACCGGGATAACAAATTGGAGGAGCAGATACGTCTCGCCAAAGACGACGACATCGTTGTGGTGTCGAGCACAGCCGACGGTGGCTGGCGAAAGGACAACACGGCTATGAGTGCCAACAAGTCTTCGCACAAGGAGATCATCACAATTGCGGCGTCAGACTGGGACGGCAACATCCTCGAGAAAAGCCAGAAGACCGGATACAACTATCGTGTCGTGGGTGAGAACGTGCCTGTCGGATTGGTGCCCTTCCTGCGATCGCGCGAGTGCGTAAGCGGAAGCTCTGCCGCTACAGCCCTCGCTGCCGGGCTTGCCTCGCTGATTGTGGCCTGCTCACGCATCTCGCCCAATTGTGCCACCAACGGGACTGCCGGGAAGTGGCGTGGGCGTATAGTCTCGGCTACGCTAGACGCCATGAGCATAGGCGAAACGGCCCCCAAATGGGTCGACCTGGACAACTTGTGTGGCAGGGGCAAGCAACTCGCCGGGAGCTATCAATTTGCCAATTTTGTGGCGGACAACTTCAAGTTTGGGAAAAATGTCGCGAGTAAGTAAGCATCATTTTTGGCCGTAGCTCTATGAGGATCTGTTGTAATATATCTTATTGGTCGTAGAAGAATTACGCAAGCAACTATACCTGCATTTCTGTGGCGTTGCTAGTGGTTTACGGTGAGTGATGCGTATTGGCAGCTGATGTGTCCCATGCCTCACCGGTAACCTGTCAGCTCTCTTTCCATCTCGATGCCATCCATTGAGGCTCTGCGGCACATGTGGAACCCTCTCTGCGATAACAATCTAAGTGATGTTAACCCTGCCCTCGATTGCAAAACGCCGAGTCGTGAATACATCCCCATCAGGCCACCTCGCGAGTGCTGCTTGCGAGGTTGCCAGCAGTCCTGTATCAGGGAGATGTCAGGAGAGGCTAGAGAGCTGAAGAAAGGACTTTGCCATGAAAGTACCGCTGCTTCAAGGAAAGAACTACTGCAAAGCTGACCGGATTGCGCGATCAAACTCCGGAAACGGCCCGCTGAATGGTAGCCGAGCTGTACGCCATGCACGGTGGTGCATGAACCATTGTCGTGGTAACCAATTAGACAATCAAGCAGATCTAGGTCGCCGAAATCCTGCTGTGGTAACGTTGTATTGTCGCATTGAGGTAATTTAAGATTCTATCTTTGAGTACGTTTCGAAAGAAAAACCGACAAATATGAGTTTATGGTGTGTGGGTGATGAGTTCATCGTTTTATAAACAACTCAAATGCCTCATCGTTATATGCCTGAGAACTGGATACTTTTGATGTCGACATATCTCAGCCTGATGGATGGTATTCGTATGTCCTCCGGTGAGTTTCCAGATTGAACAGCCTCCCACAAGAACCAGAAGGCAACCAGGTCATAAAAGAACCAGAAGGCAACCGGGTCATACAAGAACCAGAAGGCAACCGGGTCATACAAGAGCTAGAAGGCAACCATGTCATACGACGTGGATGGGCATTCGAGGTATGATTGGACACTCACCTTGTAAATACGAGATCTATATGGAGTTAATCAAGGGCCAGCGACGGAGGGCAACTGGCTGATGAAGCAAGGATATTTCGCCTAACCATGTTATCAAGCAGTGAACTTACTGTACGCGTTTCGAGTACCAAACCCTAGCCCAGGAAAGGTGGGCGGATTCGCGCTCTCATTCGCTGGCAACTTGGGGGTGAACAATGTAACAACTGCTGCATTCAGTACGACCAAATCTCGGAGAATGCGAGTACCTATGGTAACCACCAAGCAATCACAATCCCTATTTGAGACACTTGCGCAAGCCTGACAACAAGCCCCAGGCCAATTGAGAGAGCACAATTTGCTCACTATGCTGCTGATGTACGGAGTACTGTATCGAGACAAGGCTGCGGGAATGGGGTTCAATGGTGCCATAAGACCGCGCTGCCACGAGAGCCTTGAGGATCGAGAACACTTTAACAACCTAGCTCTGCTTCCTCCGCACCCTACCTAACACACCTACAGTGACTAGAGAAGAAAACAGGAGACACCGTTCACGATGGCATCGAGCACGACGGAGCCCGACGACAGCTTCTACGAGGAGCTCAATGCCGATTTCAGCGGCAGCCTCGGGGAGCTCAAGACAGACAACCCAGACGACGACCGGTTCCAACGACAGTGGGTGCATCTGTCGCCGGACAAATCCGAGTTCAAGAAAACAGTCGAGACGGTTCTATGTGTTCACGGGCGCAAGAGCAAGACCGATCCGACGCCCATGACGCTCGTCGTCTTCGGGGTCGAGCTGAACTGCCACGCGCGCGACTTTCGCTTCCAGTCGGTGCGCATCTGGGTTGGTTTCCACGAAGACGAGAAGGCAGACCCGCCCAATTCTACCCCAGTCAAGCCCGCCGTCGTCGCGTACGCGCCGTGGGTTCAACAGCGGCGATGGAACGCCAGCGACGCGACCATCACAAATACGAAGGGCGTCGGCAGCACCGTGGGCGCCGAGCAAGTAGCCAAAGTCGAGCTGAGCGGCAATTTGGAGAGGCAGATCGAGTTCACGCGTCTCCATTTCGACCGCGGAACCGCCAGCCGGCGTGTCGATCCACGCAGCGGACGCATCTTTGGGGTGGAGTGGTACTGTGAGCAGAACGACCTGCAGAAGCACGGCGTCGAGCCGTACTTCCTCGTCGGGATCCTCGTCCAGCGAGCCACGGGCGATGCCGACAAGCCCACAACCTTCAGCGCCACCTTCGACATGCGCATCGAGGCCGGGTTCCTGCACGACATGCGACAGGGCTTTCGCCGTGCGTTCCGCCTCCGCCGCCCCGAGGATGCACCCATCTACTTCGACCCTTCGCGTCCACCCGCGCCCCATGGCCTCCAGGACAAGGGATTGAGTCTCCTTTCCGACATCGACCCGGAAAATTTGGGAGGGCTGGCCGTCAAGGACCACCTCAGCAAGTTGCTCGAGCCGAAGGAGGGTATGAAATTGGCTGCCTTTAAGCCAATGGATCCGCCTAAGCCTCCTGACGAGTGAACTCTCTTTCTGAGGGGCATCTGTAGGTGAGGTGGACCATGTGAGTTGGAGGGGGAGGAATTGATTACGGCCGCAATGTCCTATTTCATTTGAGCACTCCTTTGGAGCCGAAATTATGGTACGCGTAGCACTATCTAGCGAAGACAAGTCAAGGCCACATCTATTCCCTATGTAGTTGTGGGTAATGGCTTTTTCCTATTGCATTCTGTCCCATTTCAGCGAGAACACATATTGTGAATGTGCATTCCACAAGGCGGATAACTTTACACAATTTCCAGCGAGCAATCGCTGAGCCATTTATATGGGTAAATCTAGCTCGTGGTCTTGATCATGGTATGGCGCCGTAGTATGTCTATAGGTGTGGTAATATTGCGCCGCCGGTTCGCTAAGCACATGTATCAGCTAAGTAATAGCCCTCCGTCCTACCCTAACAACGTTGCTTTTCGGCTACTTTATATGCCTTTGTTGACTGGCTTTGACTGAAATTCAATTGTGCGTGCTTCTTTTTTAAGTGGATGTCGTCTTATATCAAGATAGTTAATGGCGTTGTGAATTATGCTATTTGATATAAAGATCCCTCAACTAGTAGAGTTGTAATAGTTGGCTGCAGCCTTAAACGTATCCACAATTGTGCATGATATTATGACAGACTAATATAAAAGCCTATAGAGCTCTAGATTCTAGACGTTAATATAGCTAGTCCCACTTTAACCTTATAATAACGTAGACTAACGTAGCTTTAGTATAGCTTAGAGTCTAATCTAAATAGTTATAGAGGAATAAAAGGTTAAATTAATAAACTAAGAAGAAGAATTAACGGAATTTTAGGTGGTCTGGTAGTGCTTTACGTTAATATAGAGCACGACTAAAGCAGTTATACTACTAAAGTAGCTACTTTTCCTTAGTAACACTAATACTATTATTGACGCAGATGAAGTGGAAGAAGACCTTGATGATGAGGATGATGACAACGCGGGTTCGTGACACGGAGTACAGTCACGATGCGCGAGTCAGTGCGGTGACTTGTGTAGCTCAAGGACCACCCCTGATGGCCAACGCACACTTATGCTATTGCACTCCTCGACTCGATCCCTAACCTCTATAGCAAACTCAGCTTCTCAGCCAATAGTTATCAAGATATGTTGAAACTAACATAGTTCTAATTGTCCTTGAGTTTATATCGTGAAAAAATAGAAGGCGGGGCACTCGTTGAGGCCGTAAAGAGTAAAAGACACGCCCTTGGCTGCAGAGACCTCCATAAATGCATACATGGAGACGCTATAGTTCGTTCATTAGGCCAAAATGTACTCCACCAGCAGCCCAATCAAGATAGCACCACCTGTATACCAAAACCCTGTCCCGAACCACCACCAACAACTCTGGCTGCTCTCAAGATCCACACAGTATATCAACAACCCCAGAGACAACAGCGATCCGCCGACGGCAAACACATAATAAGCCACACTCATATTTCCCCAAACCCCTAGCAAAACAAGAGCGTAAATCATGCAAACGAGCTGCACTGCCAGGAACCACTTCGCGCAACCTCTGAACCGCACAGCCGTACTCCTAATTCCAATCTTCACATCGCTATCGACGTCCAAATGCGCATATACGGTATCAAAAATCACTGTCCAAAATAGGACCGCGAGGAATAAGCACAACACTTCTGGCTGCACTACCACACCACCATTCTGCAAAGTAAAAGGCGCCATTCCCATTATCAGAGCGCCAATAGCGACGCCATACGCGATACAAAAGCCTAGGACGAATTGCGGGTAGTCCATATGCCGTTTGCTCCATGGATAATACGTTGTTGCAATAATGTTCGGAATCGCATACACTACGCTATTCGGAAGTGGAAAAAAGCTGAAGGCCAAAGTCGCAAGTATAGCTTGTGTGATGCAGAGTAGAGCGGCCCGTTTTTTAGATACCGCTCCTCGCGGTATCGGTCGCGTGCGTGTTCGCGGGGTTTGTGCGTCTAAAGGCTCGTCGACGATGTCGTTCCAGATGTGGGCCGCGTTGGAGAAGAACACCGAGCCCACCAGCAGCGCACAGCTTCGTAGGAAGATGGTTTCGTAGGAAATGTACTGACGGATGGAAGCATAGAGGATGCCGTATAGATGGGGAAAGTAGATCAAAAGAATTGGTGCCGGGTGGTACAGGCGAGATAGCTCAATGAGATCGCGGAAATTTCTTGACAGAAGCGATTCCGCATCTGCATTATTGGCAAATGTGAAGCCGGAAAGTTGCCTAACTGAAGCCATCTTTGGATAATTTAGAACGGAGGGTTTACTTGTTGCACTGCGCATATTTGAATGCGAGGCAATACTACGTCCTACTGACTAGGCACACAACGACCGCCGATAATTGAAATTTTGCTCGGCTGCCGATCATTTTCTCTACTCTGCGCCTTGCATTAGACTCCGATGCATTTGGCAGGGATAATTGATTAAAGTAAGCGCCTCACCCTAGAATTGGGGATAGGTAGGATTAGGCGCCCCTGTCAGGCGACCGAAGGCCGAGTTCTCAACACAAAATAGCCGGTAGTGCAAGTGGGGCACAGCAGCCGTAATCTTACGGCAAAGTGATGAGGCCCCAAAATATTGTGGGAGTGTCTGGTGTGTACCACAACCGTCATCTTTACTCCAAATTTCGCGAGATACTTGTTGAAGACCAGCCTTCTGATATAATAAGCGGTACTGAGTAAAGACCACCCTCTCGGATTTAACGTGCTCGCCCTTGGACACTTTTTATATCCCTACGCACATTCAATTATCATTCTCTCCCTACGTCATATGCCGCCAATCTGATCATCACACTTCTCATTCAAAGGCTCCTTTCAGCGCCGTGTCATCCTTGGTGATCTTTGCCCACTGAATTGTCTGGGCCCAAACCTTCTGCTGCGTCTCCTCATCGAGCACCGCCGAGTCCGGGTCATCCTTCTTGAGCAACGTGAAATAGCCGCGCTCACCATCGTATGTTTTGTTGACGGCCAGCTCAACCATGTCGATCCCTGCCTCGATGGAGGGTCGGAAGGTCGGGTCAACAAAACGACGCACCACGGGCATCAACGGTTTCATGACCCATTTCTGCATAAACTGGAGCGAACTAGGCGTGTTCGTGCGGAAGGCGCGTGAGTCGCCCATGTTGCCCGGGTTCTGGGCCACGGCGGTGATCTTGTAGAAATCGGAGTCCTGGATATGGCAAATCCCATTAGCTAACGTTCTCTCTCTTGAGGTGACTCATTTTTATTCGCTTACTATCCATCTCTTTTAATTTGTATCGTACGCAGCACTTACCTTCTGCAGATAGCGGTTGAGCGCATAGGTCCAGGTGGTCATGATGAGCTTTGAATTAGCATATCTCTGGAAACCCCGACCTTGCTTGTCGTTGTCTGACTGTGGCCTTGCAAGCTCCTCTAGATTGGCCGGTATTTCTGGAATGTATGGCGACATCTGGGTCTTGCGACGGTAATGCGCAATGCTGGAAATGAGCTCGATGCGACCGCCGTCAGAGCCAAACTTGTCGAGAAGGCGCAAGACCAAGGCAGCATGTGCGATAAATCCGATTTGTAGAGTCTTTTCATGCCCGTCAACGGTGAGTTCAGGGTTAGCGACAAGGTTCCAGTAATAAGCATTGCAGATAATGGCCTTGAGCGGAAAGTACTGGCCAGCTGTGATCCCGGCGGAGAGTGTGCTGGCGAACTTCTGAACAGATGTTAGGTCGGCTAGGTCTACCTGATGAATGGATGCTTTGGCGTTTGGATATCGCGAAATAATGTCACGTAGGGTGTTGGTGTTGACATCAGTGTCGGCGCTGTTTCGAACGGTGAAAAGAGCATGGAACTCTGGGTATGTCTTCAGGAGATGCTCGGAGGCATGAAGTCCAGCAGAACCGTTAGCTCCAGTGAGGACGATAGTTCCAGCCATGTTCCGCGGATATGTGTTGTCAAAGCTTAGTGGGGAAGGCAAGGAAGCTGGGGGTTGGCGACTGCTTTATACGACATAGGTATTGATACGTACTAGCGTCACAAGGTTAGCGTCTTGGCACGAGACATACTTCCACTCCCCTCTCGGTCTCCGCAGTCAGATCAATCATACGTATACATACTCTTGCAGCCAAATAACATCACCTGCCTTTTATCACTCTCACCTAGATTGCGATCCTTCTGAACATACGTTAACGTGTCCGTGCGCGTGATGCGCGGGCAACACCAAAAACGCTCTGTTGAAAACAAGGCTATAGAACCACCCACGATTAATATTATTATAAGATTTTCTTGCAGGGTAGTAAGTTGATAGCTGCGATTAATTTGCACTATTTAAATCTATCTGGAAGCTTGACGTCGCGGCCGCTGCGTGTAGATTTGGTCGGGGCAGCAGATGCACCCTCTAAGGCCTCCCCAACATCTATAGCATCAACACCACGTTTCTGACGCTTTCTGCTCTGTAGAGATGGCTGAGAGGCCTTTCTCTTACCCTTTTAGGATAGTTGTAGAGCTTTTTCTGCGTTATAGGCAGACTTCTGGGCAGCGCGCTGAGCTGCCTTTTCAGCTCTCTCCTTCTCCTTCGCCTTCTTTGCTGCCTCTCGCGCAGCACGCTTTTCCTGCTGGATTTTCTCCTTGTATAGCTTAGCTGCCTTCTTCAGCTCTGCTGTCTCTGCTTTTTGAAGCTGCTGCTGCTTATCCTCCTACTCCTTAATAGATTGACGAACACGTGCCTCCCTTAGCTTCCTTGGTGACTAGAAGACTGCTCCACCATGATACTCCTGGCGCTGTTAAAGGTCTAGAGCTTTGCCCTTCTTCTTACACTTCTCCTTAATAGATAGCGCCTGTCTAAGCCCATTATTATTATGCTTAAGTAGCTCATTTTTAATAGATAGATGGTAGAGTGATTAACAAAGCTCCTTTGTATCTTGACTACCCTGTTCCTTCACTGCTAATTGCATAAGCCTATCTATCTTTCTCTAGTCATAATTGCTGAGCCCTAATAAGGAGCTGTCACCTGATTCTTGATCCTAGGTGAACCTATTAAGGATAGAATTGGGATTAGGTGGCGATATACCTATAGCTCTAAAAGAGCTAAGGATAGTTAATTCCTTAAAAGAGGCCTTCTATGCATTCTAGAATAGGGGGAAGAAGTCGCCTTTAGTGATAGAAGCTAGGCCCTGGCTTCTATGAAGGTATCTTGATAGCTCTGCTAAGTAGGCTATTGATAGAGGCTTAAACATCGCAACGTTAAGTAGCTAAAGTATATGAGTTAAATGAGGAGGTAGGACAGTAAGGAGGATCCTATTTTAATCATAGTAGTTAATAAAGTCCATAGTAATATAAGATCTATAGCCGTCTAGGATTAAAAGTTAATATAATTATTAAGTCTTCTCTTTTATATAGTAATTAAACACCTACTTAAGCTAGGTAAGTCTAATATCATTGTTTATCTAGCTAGAGGATGATGAGGTAATAAAGACTTTATGATATCCTACCTTAATATCCTCTACCTAGCTTGATTAGATGCCCTTATTGGCGGCCTTATAGATAAGGCTTAGTGACAGAGCTAATCTATTAGCGTAGATATATGCTAGGAGCGTGATCTATACGTAATTACTATCTTAGAGTAATGCCCTAACCTCCTTCTTCTCCTATATTCGTCTACTAAATATCCTCTTTGTTCTACTAATAATACTAATTAGGACGCCTTTTTTATCTATATTATAGATATGATAAGGATCTATGCGATATTAATTAATCTTACTGTATAGAAGGTTGAAATAGAGGTGATATTTATCCTCTAAATTAGCTTTATAGTAATTGCTGTCCATGCTAACTATCCATTATAAGATGAGATGAATGCTGTGTTAGTTGATAAAGTAGGTAACCTAGCTCTCGCTGACTAGCTCCTTTGCTATTATTAAGGCAAAGTTCCGTATCATCTCTCTAGTAGGAGGTATATGTCTCTTAGTAAGTCTTTTGATATATCATACAAGCTCCTGCTCTTGCTGTGGGGTGAGCTTTTGCTGGCTAGAGTTCTTGACTTGTATAGGGCGCGTTATCCCTTGATACCTTTAGATCAATGTAGACCATACAACACCATATTTAGCAGCAGTTTTCGTGTATGATAAAGTTTCGCCTAGCTTTAGTGATTCAATATCATCAATCGCAGCTTGAATTGGATCCATATTGGTGGAGTTGTCGCGTGTTGAAAGTAGGATGTTTTAGTGTTGCCTGCGCATCACGCGAATCCGCGCATCACGCGCACGGACACGTTAATAAGATTCTAAAGAAGCGCGTGCGTCTATCTAGCACTGTATCATCAGAAATCAACATCACTTTTGTCAAATGGCACTGGAGTCGTAGTAGTCTGGTAATCGTACCAAACTTTTGATGATTTCAAGCACTTTATATTACTTCGACCCTATCCTGCGCTACGTACTCGCTCGAGTACTAAGAAGACGAGTGCGAGCGACTTAGCTTAACTACCTTAAAGTGAAATAAAACTTTATTAGCTTAACACGTTCTCGCGTTATACCTAGCCTTACCGCAGTTGCTATAGTAGTAAACACCTAGTTATTATACTTTGCATTTACCTTCTACCCTCGCCCTTTTATAGTTCTAAATAATTCTTAATAGTTTAAAACTATTCTAGTCTACTATAAGACTATACTCTATAATGCTACCCTTTTAAATATACTTACGCTTGCGTGTTTTACGCTTAGTTACTACTGTAAGTTGCTTTTTAAGCTCTTTAATATGCGCTTTTATAAGCGCAGTATTATATAGCACTAACTTAGTACCTTTAATAAGCTGCGAAAGCTTATCCTACACTATTTATAGTAACTAAATAATAGAATTACGTACAAACTTTAACTATAAGCTAAATTCGCATGTATTACTTAGAGTCTTTAATAGCTATAGCGTCTCTAGTAGTAGAGGTCCTAGTAGGGTACGTATACGCATATTAAAGCAATTAAGTACTACTTACGCGTTTAAAGGGACTAGCCTTATTGCCTTAAAAGCTTTTTAATAGTTCTAAACTATAAATACGCTTAAAAACGCATCTTTAAAAGTTAGTAGGAACGCTTTTTTATTAATATAAAAAACGCGCTATTACGCTAAGCCCTAAACGATCTTAAAGTACTTACGCTTAAGCGGCGAGAATAATACTACATTAAGTAGCTAGAGGATATATAATAAGTATAGTAGCATATAAAGCATAAGGATTTTATTATTGTAATAATAATCTTTAAAATCTTAATTTAGGTAGCTTTTGTAGCTATCTAAAATTAGCAACTAATAGACGCTAATAGTTCTCGCCTTTATATACGCGTTAAAGTGCTTTAACTATATAAGACTAAGCTTATTAATCGTCTATCTATTCTCTAAAACTAAGAGCTTTTAATCGCGCGGTATATTAGCTTCCTAGTACCACAAAAAGATATAGACGCGTCCTTTGTATATAATAAATAGTAAGGTAAATATACTATTTAAATATATACTTTAGATATCTATTACCTACTCTTTATTACCTAGCTAAACTATTATAGGCCTTTCTTGCTTCTCTAAGCTAGTAACTACTTTTATAGAGCTAATAATACCTATCTAAAAGCTAGTCTTATCAAAGTTATATATATTATTATTATATACGTCATACTTTGCTTTAGTATCCTATATAAGCTTAAACTATGCGCTAACTACTTTAAGATCTTTCTATTATGCCCTCTAACGGTTCTTTAAATAGTTCTAAACTATTTGTAACTATTCTAATTAGTTTATAAACTATTTTGCCTAGTTAATGCCTACTTTTTTACTACCCTGCTCGCGTAGTAGTTTATTCGCTATATCTAACACTTCGCCTAACATAGGCGCGAATCCTTATGAATTAAGGTTAAGGATATATAGGATGAGCGTCTCCTACTTAGTTAAGGATAGTTTTAAATGGTTTAGTACCGTTTCTAGTTAGAATAGTATTCCTCTAGCGCGTTTAGTAAGGATATGATGCTTAACGTTAAAGGCCTTAGTAGCACGTTGATAGCTATTAAATTAGCCTCTATTATACACGGCAAGAGTAAGCTATAGTCTGCCTTTATGTTAGATTTGTTTAGAGCGGTATTGTTAAGGCATTGTCGTGATAAAGATAGTATTAGTGTTGCTAAGGAAAGTTAAGCAGTTTAATAGTGTAGGCGGTTTAATAGTACTTTACGTTAGCAAATAAACTACTAGGTAAGTAAGGTAGTAAAAAAGTAAGTATTAACTAAGCTAAATAGTTTATAAACTATTTAGAATAGTTATAAATAGTCTAGAACTATTTAAAAGACTATTAGAGAGTACTATAAAAAGATCCTAAAGTAGTTAATATAACGTATTCCACCACTGAAGCGGCCACACCACCGAAGCGGCCACTTTTTGCTTGGCGGAAAATCAAAGATTCAACCTTTAATAACAATTTAAATATTAGAGCTATTAAGCTAAAATTGTAAATATAGATATATATAATATAAATATAAAGGATTATAAAAAAATATTCTGGGATTTCTAATAGCTTAGTAAGCTATATAAGTATAGAGAATACTAAGCTACTTTTAGTATATAGCGTATAAATACCTACTAAACTAGCTAAATAAGTTATAATAACTTTAGAGCTAGTTTATGTATATATAATACATCTATTCGTACTTAAGTTATAGCGTGCAGCCTAGACCTATTAGAGAATTAGCGTAGGGAGGGTAGAGATTCCTAAAATTAGAAAACTATAATTAAATATTTTATCTAGCTAGATATCCTTAGTTCTTTTCATTTAATAAACTTTATATATAACGTAAAGCACCACCGAACCGCCCACACCACCGAACCGCTCAAAAGCTTGGCATT
>ML976981.1:817343-864777 GCA_010015675.1 Byssothecium circinans | reverse complement strand
TCAACTGCCTAGGTGGTAGTAGTCTAGGATAGCCTAGATTACTAACCTATAGTATTTAACTACTAGGTAATAAGGAGTATATATAGAAATAAGAGTAGATTAATATAAGTATTAAATATACTCTTATATTCTAACAATTACTAATATCTTGCTTTATATAGGTTGAATTCTCTAGGCCTATGCTTTTTATATACTCGCTTAGTTAAGGTTACACTATATAAATTCAAGCTATTTCTTTTCCCTATCTTTCTTCTTTACCTATACCTTGTATACCTTTATTATAGCTTCTCCTTTTAATATAAAGAATCCTTTAGCTATACTTATCCCTTATCCTAAGTATAGCTACTTTAAGAATATCTAGCCCCTTCTTCTAGCTACTAAGGAAGAACTCCTAGATTTTTAGTAGAAGCTTGCTAATATATCTAACAAGTCTATCTCTAAATCAAGCTACTTATATAGATAGACCTAGTTATCACCTAGTTTCCTAAAGGTAAGAAACCCTTACTACTACTATATAACGCGTCACTAATTACTAATCTGCTAAATAGCTTTGCCTAAGGAGATAGCCTTATTCAACCTAGCTCCTATGCAGGTCTACCTTAAAATAGCGGAATGTGGGTTACTTAGTTTATTAAACGGCGTATAGGGGTTATTAGGTATTAAAGTAGCTTCTTGAATATATCTTACTCGCTTCTCAAAATGACTTACACGCGGGTCGTGCATAAGGCGTGAGCAAATAATTTGCCTATACTTGTAAGGGGGAAATTTCAAGGAATCTATCTTAAAAACAGTCCAAAGGGAGGATCGCGCAAATAGTGTTTTAGATTTAGGATAATATTATTTCACGTGCTGTACTCTAGGGCTTTCTATGCACTTATATTCTAAATATAGTTAATCTCTACGCAGTAATAAGAACTCTTCGCTAGATTATTATAATCTACTTAGGACTTAAGCATTAATACCCGTTTTAATATTAATAAGTTAATTGTCTAGTAATGAAAAGTTTAACAGTCCTAGCCTCTAGCCGTTACAGCTGCTTAGAGTAATAGAAATGCGTTAATAGTAACTTAGTCGCTGCAAAGCAGAGCAGATTAAAGTAAACCTTATATTATTTTTCTTAGCAAAGGTAAAAACTAATTGCGAACTGTAGGTTTTACGTACAAGTTTATAGGGGGTAAGGATTCTTCCCTTATTAGAGATAACTACCCTATACCCCGCCCCCGCAGATACGAAATGAATGGGATATCGCTAAGCAGCTTAGTTAGCCTATTCAACGGTCTCTCCTTAGCCACCTCTATTACGTAAGTTATGGTATAATAAGCTGTTAGGTTCTAACTATTATAATAATAGTTATAGATCTTAATAATAATGTTTTTAAAATTTTCCTTTCGCTTATTCTACTTTGCGTATTTTAAGCAAATGAGCGGCTCTAGATCCGTGCTTTCACAGTAATAGCGTGATCTAAACCTGCTATATAAAGCGCATTTATTTATTTTACCTTAACGGCTGAATGAGTATCATAGAAGAGCTAATATAATAGCCTAAAAAGTATTATTTAGATTAACTACGGTAAGTATAAACCTTACTATTAAGCTATAAGAGAGTTTAGTAGCAGCAACTTAATTAAAATGCTAGTTTATAAACTATATAGTAGTAGAGGGGTAGACGTTAATTTAACGTTAGATAAAAGAAAATACACTAATTAGATAGAGCCCTAAATTAGCCCCTAGGATAGATTCCTATTGTAGTCCGCGTTCTACCTAAAAATAGTTATAGTAAGCGCTACTACTTCTAATTTAAAAAAACCCTATTTCAACCTTTAATAAGGTCCGTATTTAGCTACTATAAAAGCCTTATATAAAGCTAGATAACTCTACTAACTAACTATTAGTCTATTAATTATAAAGCGTTGCAACTATACCTACTAGCTTAGTATTTCTATATAAGGTAGGAAAGCTGCTCTTCTAGAATTAGACAGGCTTTAGATGCTTATTAACTATATACCGCAACCTAATATATAGCAACTAAGTCTATTCCTACTAATTAGTAATATAGAAAAGTGGAATACTCTTTAAGCGTTATTTAGATTAAAGAGGGCCTAGAGATTTACGATTAAGTAAAATCTAGGTAAGGTGCACTTTTATCTTAATCCTTCTAGTATCTTTAATAGCCGTCCTATACTCCTTATAGATAGCAATATACCTAATTATATCTTAGGAGGAAGGAATATGAAAGCTAATAAGTACCACGAAATTATAAGATAACCCCTTCGATAATCTAGAAATACTGCCGTAGTTAATATATATACTTATCTACTATTCCCCTTTATAGACGTCTTCTACTTCTTTGCTGCTAATATTAGCGGCTTTAGATAAATCGCGCGCTACTTAGCTACATGGCTAGAGCGAGGCTATTTATTAACCTTTCTAGAGAGTACGCTCCTAAGTGTAGTTATAGTCACTAACAAGATTACTCTAAGAGTAGAAACTAAGGAGGAAGCTAGAAAGGCCTTTCTATAGATACTAAAGGAGGAAATAATAAAAGATCTATCTAAGCAGATCTTAGTAATTAATATAGTCGCTCTTTTCCTAACTAGCACAATATCTATTAATGCCTGATATTGGCGTGTAAAAGAGCATCTTATAGAGAGATCTAATTAAGTATAAAAGAGTAAAGAAGGAACGCGAACGCTCTTCTCCACAACCTATTTCGCCGCTCTCTTTAAATACGCAAGTGAGCATTTTCTAGAATCCCTTTATAGACTATTTAATTTTATTAGGGTATTAAGGGTCTAAAACCTAGTAGCACTAGACTTAAATAAGTACTTCTTAAACTTCTTAAAATATATTACGTCCTCTAATTAGCTAATAGAATTTGTAGCTCTAATAATCACTTTAGCTCTCTTTCTAGACAGTTACCCTCCTAATACGCATAGTAAGTACTGCTTATGCTAGGATCTACTATTCTAACTCTAGTATAGCTTTTAAACCTAAGATAATCTTTACTACACTTTATAAGGATATTTTCTATTAGGTGAGTAAAGCCTAGATTATTGCCTTTAAGCAGTTAAATGATATTATCCTATAAAGCGGCTTTATTAATATGGTCAAAAACAACCTTATTTACTACTTCTAGCAATATATTTCTAATAACGGGAAATCCGTAGTTAAAATTCACAGAAGCAACCTTATACGCTTCTAATATAGATAGCGCTACATCCAAAGCAGCAACATATATTTATGCTATCTGCGTAGGAGGCTATAGTATTGTTTACCATACAGGCACTACATTTGCAAAAATTGCGTTATAGTGCTTAGGAATTGCTGCGAAGATAACCTTTAGGTCTTTATAGTTTGCTATTGCTTCCTCTATAAATAGGAGATGCTAAATGATATAACTATAAAGATAACTCCCCTAACTGCTAGAGTAGGAGTTTTGTGCATTAATAAAGGAAGCACGCGTAGTATTATACCCTTAATAGTAATAAAGCTAATTTAAGATTATCTTAGTCTAATTCTACTCTAAAGGTGTATTATAGTAAGTTTTAGGGTTAGTATAGGTAAGTCTTCTAGCACTAACCTTAGGTAGAATTAATACATAAAAGTGCGATTATCGCTATTAATTACTTTATGCTAGGACGACCTCTAGAGGAGTCAATCTAAATATTCTTAAAAATAGTAGGATAAGTCTTTAAATAATAAATTTCTTTTTATATCCTACTAGTTTCCCGCATAGTTAAAATTGCGCTATTATATTTTACTAATAGCCTATACCTATCTAGAAATGTTGACACCATACTAAAAGACTAGGTTATAAATAAGAGTATTCTAGACTGCTCCTATGTGACGTTGATAGGAATAAAGATTAGCTTGCTAGTCTCTATAGTTAGTAACTATCTATTATATTAGTTTTTCACTAATTATAATAGGGTTAGCGAACGCGATAGTAATTAAGGTAAGTTATAAATAGGTAATTACTACATCTCCCTAACAATCCTCTAGAGAAGGCTGTTATAAAGCTAAAGGATAGTTTTAGGAACGTTCTACTCTAGGAAATATAAGATTAGCTAAATATACTACCTAGCTAATAACTAACTATTAGTGCACGTTCTGCATCTACTATGCCTAGGTACGTCTTACCTTCCTTGTTTTATTTTAAGTAGCTAACTATACCCCGCAGTTTCTTTCTACTAAAACATATTAATAAAGTTAGCATATTCTAAGATGCAGGGCTTCTTAAAAATAATCTACTACTCTAGGCACTCTTAGAGGTATTAGCAATATTTCCTCTCCTTAAAGAGCCTAACTTTGTTATATCCTTAGGTACTAGTAAACTAGGATAAAAGAATTACAAAGTTTCTATAAAAGACTGCCATAATATTTAGAAGAATAGGATGTTCGCACGAATCTACAATCTAATTCTAGAGAAAATGCGCGATAAGACAGTAAAATAAGCCTATAGATCTATTAGACTCACTGCGTAAATTCTCCCTAGGATTTACTATCTTAGTATTAACTTTAAAACTACTAAACTAAGCCTAAATAATGCGAGAAGTATACCTAAGCTAATATTAAAAGTAGAAATAGATTAACGATTATCCGTAAGTATCAATAAAGTAGTATACTGTTTAATCGCATCCTTATTCTACTTTAAATTAGACTTGGCCCCAGAGAGGTATAATAGGAAGTACATAATTATAGGGTATATTCTATGCTTAATACGGTCTAGTGATCTAGCATTTGTAGCCCTATTTAGCAAATTATTAATAGGCTCTATTAGATTTTAGGTAAACAATTAGCTAATACTTAAGTTAATTAATAATCCTTTTTATTTTAGGAAAGACTAAAACTTCTAGATGCAAGTCCATATAGAAACGTTAGACAGGTTTACAATATTATTAAAATAAGGTAATACAAAAGCTTGTAATATTAGTAGATCGCCCTTCTCTATAAAAAGGCTAGTAGCTGCTTAAGGATTAGATGCTCCTTTTAGTAGGGCAGACTATAGTAAGTAGAAGAGGTTGTAGTCATCTAAGTGCTAGCTACCCCTAAGAAAGTAGCAGTAATTTTAGATAATAGGAATAGAGCTTCTAGTACTCTCTAAGGTTATCTTTATAATTTTCTATTTAAAAATATACAATAATGCAAAAACAATGTTTGTAATGCGCACCCACCTTCTAAGAATTCACTAAAGTTAGCACTAGCATAGAGCAAGTTAAGATTTATAAGCATATTTATAAATAATATTATTATAATAAATATAGAGTAGTATATTATGTTACTACTATTAGTAGGGGGGAATAGCTAACCTGCTCTAGCTACATCTTTTTTTAGCGCGAAGGGGGTTGATTTTGTTCTAGTGTAGATGAAGGAGGTTATAAGTACGTAAGGGAAAGGGAGGTTCAAGTTCGCAGATCTAGGCAGCGACTAAGATAGGATATATTAAGGGCAGGGAGAAGTAGAGAGTAATAGGATAGTTTAACCTTAAGTTAATATTATTATAGTAGTCTAGGCTTTAGTATATAGACTATTAGTCTTAATAAAAACTTTAATACGCTTTTAGTACGTCTTTACTCTTATATTTAAATATAATATACTAACTTCGCCTAGCGTTCTTTTAGCCTTAGAATTACTCTAGGACTTATTAAAGTTCCTAGTTGCATCCTTATTAGCTTAAAAGTAATCTATAGGGGTAATAAGACTATTAATCCACGCTTTAGTAGTTAGAATATAATTAATATTAAATTTAACATAGCTGCCTTGCTTTTAAGGTAGTTATGCTTAATAATATTACTCTTCTAAGTACGCGACTCCTTCGACCAGCAAAGCCTAGGGGCTGTAATAAATAAGTAGGTACCTAAATCTAGGCCTTTAATTATAATAGTAAGCTCTTTAGACTAGCTATTACTTATAATTAGCATACTTTTTAAAATGCGCTAAGACGTAGTTATATAAAGGGGCCTTAGGTGTATTACGCTATTAGGCACTAGTCGAAAATTAGTAGATCTACTTAAATAGTTTAAATACACTTAAGTAGAAACTAATCCTGCTATTAAAATATAACTAGATTACTAAAGCTAGGTTCTAAGTATTCTAATCTCTAAATGCTATAAAAAGTTTACTATTATAGTGTAATACCTTCTCTATCTTCTTAACTACTTTAATATACCTTATCTATTTAGCGAACTTTTCTTAGTCTAACTCTTTATAATAAAGCGGTCCGTCTATCACGGGCGGTATAATAGACAAATCTTTGATAAATTCAACTATCTCCTAAGGAGCAATAATTGCATTTTCCTAGTTAATTATACTCTAAACACGGTACTTAGAATCTACAAGAATATTGCTTTTATACAGGTTAGTATGAATGATTAGGAAAGGGCCTTCCTAAAAGCAATAATACTGCGTAAAGTTTAAAAGTTTTAACAGGAAGTCTGTAATAGACTTTAGGATCTCGTTAACATGCTTAACAGGTGTTCTTGAATTATATTTTTATTGTAAGGAAATTTCATTCCTTTCGCCTAGGCCTTGAAAAAATCTGCTGCTAAGTTAAATAGGCCTCCTATTCTAGGTATAGGGCTAACAGAGTAGGTTCTATTAGAGAGTTAGATAACACTTCTAATACTTAGAAAACGTACTAATGCTATTTCAACCTAGTTCTAATAAGCTTAATATTATATATTAATTATCTGCTACGTACCTGTATTCTAGCTATTATAGCATAGAATTGTGCCTTAAAATAGGGAGAGGTTTTACCTTTGCGTACATGCTATCTACTAAAAGAATCTATAGCTATATCTACTAGAATATACTTATTATTATAGCTAGGCTTAAACGTAAATATCTCCAGAACCAGTATCGCTAACTATTCCTGAATAAATTAAATGGTGCAGGCCTGACGCCTAGATATACATAGAGGCGGGCTTATATATCTAATAGTATATGTAGGTACAGGAGGGAGTAAGGGTAAGAGTATAAAATATTAAATAAGCATAGGCCGCATAGAGGCTTATGTAGTCTTAGCAATATCTTTATCTTCCCTATATAATAATACTACTAACCTACTATAATATTATTATCCTATAACGTCTCTAGCCTCTACCCTTATTATGCGCGGCCTCTTTTCTTACGTAAATATTATAATAATAACCTCTGCCTTTATTATATAAAGCTTTTACCTTTACTAGCCGCACTACCGCTACTATAATAGCAACGAGGATTTAAGCCTCCCTCCCTCGTGTAATAATTATGACAACGACATCTACTAGTGTGTTTATCTATGTTTATCTATACTTCTATCTATGTTTCTGTCTATGTTTCTACCTATGTTACTGCTCCTTACCTAGAGCTTGAAGAGCCTAGTAGCCTAGATAATATAGTATAGTTTTATAATAATAATACTAACTACACCTACCCTAGTTACAGCCTTCATTGCGCGCAGCCCTAGCTTCTATCAGTAGTCTGCGTGCTAATAGACTGTATTACCCTTACTTAAAGCTTGAAAAGGCCTAGTGACTAGGGTGACATACTACTTTTCTATAACTAGTATACCCTCTTTAAGTACCTCTACTAGTAGCGCCTCTCCCTTTAGGTATAAGGCTACTTATAGTACTAGATAGTAGAGTGAGGCCCTTTAGCTAGGTAAGTCTTCCCTCTCCTCTACGTAGGAGTTATAATATTAGCTTATAGTAAGCGTAAAAGGAAGATAGACTAGTTTAAGACCTACTAGCTATATAATATCTAGCTAGATAACGCGTACATATAGGTCCTTTTTTTTTTTCTTCTTTTCTTCTTCCCTTGCTAGTGCAGTTGAAAGTAGTAAGGCATATCTTCCCCTATAACACGCGGTGTCTAGGGCGAAGGCAAGGTAGCTATATTACTATAGCCGTAGTGCGACTAACCCATAGTAGTACATTAGGTGTAAAGGAAAGAAAGTATTACCTACCTACGTGGCTAAAGGTAATAATATACTATACTAGTATTTAATAATAGGGTAAGGTTAGCGTTATAAGAAGATAGATAGCAAGAAGGGGACTTAGGTAGTATAAGTAGCGTCTAACGTTTAGTTAGATACTAGTAAATAGAAATACTAAACCCTAACTACCTCTACTTAAGTTCCTCTCCTATTACGTATTTGCTGCTAGCTAGAAAGGGAAGGTGTAATAGTAGCTAAGGATTATCTAGGGTACTTTACTAGTAGTAAGATAAGGTGCATATATAGGCCTTTATAAGCGTCTAGTAGTAATATACTAAGTTTCTATTCTCTATCCTACCCTTTCACCTCTATTAGTATGCGTCCCTAGCCCATCTTAGTAGACGTAGGCGCTACCCTCCTAGTAAATATAAGTAGCCTAGGTAATAAGCTATACTATATCATCTACCACCTTTTACGTAGCTATATATCCTATTCTTATAACTACCTTTCTAGTATCTATAACCTACCTCCCTACTATAAAGGTCTACCTGTATAGCACTACTTATATCTATGTAGGGCTGATCTTTAGACTAGTATATAATGTCGCAATACTAGACTATATAGCTAGGATGTCTTACCTTCCCCTAGACGCGCCTACATGAGCAGTCCTAGCTACACTATAAGGGGCAGTAGCAGGCAAAGAGTAAGAGGATAGTCTCCTTTAGTTACTATATAGCGTCCTAGTAACTAACCATAAGCTTTAGATCTATACCTAGGTTATTAAAGGAGAGCAGTAGTTAGTTAATAAACTTAGGAAGCTACCTAGGAAGGTATTCATTAGTAATAGTAGCAGCGTAACACGTAATATATATAATATTATCTATAATTTAAGGGATATAGGTCTCTAACTATATTATCCTACTAGCTATAGTGGAGTTAGCAAGGGTAACAACTAAGTATACTACTATATACCTAGGACGCATAATAAGCATATCCCCTAGCTAGAGAAGTATTATTCTAACGTTCTTAGGTGCTAGCCTCTACGTGAGCCTAAGGTAGGCGTAGTCTACCTAGACATCCTTAGTCTATAGTCTAATATAAATAAACTACATCTTAAGGCCTATAAGGTAGGTTACCTATATGCTATTTAGAGTATCTAGGTGCTATAGCAAGACTAACCCTTACTCCTTATAGGTAAAGAATGATAGATATCCCTCTAGATTAACGTATCTAGATGCCTAATAGTAGTATAGCTTACTAACCTTATGCTATACTTTACCGCGCAGTGAGTCTAATAACTAGCAGCGTATTAGACGTAAGGAGCAAGATTCTAGCACTAAACTTACTTAGCCTACCTAACCTAGGTAATTCTTTAGGTTGTAGAGGCCTAGCCAGCTATCCTCTTCTACTCGTGCACGTATATTATTAAGAAAGGCTAAGATCGTAGTCATTAACGTAAGGGCGCCTTTAGCATAGTTCTAGTACTTTATTACTATATCTAGTAAGGTGCCTTCTATTATATTAAAGAAGGCTATGAAGGAGTCTTTAGGGTACTAGATACTTTTAAAGAGTAGTATAGTACTATACATAGATAGTATTAAATACCTATTACTTAGTGCTATATATAGCTAGGTTTCTATTGCGTGTAGTATCCTAGGCTAGCTATCTAGATCCATTAGGAGGGCCTTGCTAGAGATAGATTTAAACTTAGCCTAGTAGAGACTCTCTTTAGTAGACCTAATAGATAAGCTCTAGAATACCTCTACTAAGATAGTAAGAGGCTGTAGCGACATGTATAGTCCTTATAGTTCTCCTAGTAGCGTTATTACCTCCTCTTTATATTATATATATAGATAACGCGCTAGTTCTAGTAGTATTACTAGGCTATAATTAGAGTTAATAGTAAGTATCTCTTCATTAAGCTATGCGTCTAGGCGACGTTCTAGAACTAATAGTAGCGTTAAGCTACAACTATAGTAGACGCTAGTTATGGGATTCCCTTTAGAGGCGCAGTATCTATATCTTAACTTCCTAGGTTATCGTGGGTGTGCTTAGCATTAAGTGTAGTTACCAGCGTTCTTTTTAATATACCTAATCTATTTGTTGATGCAGAGCTAACACTACTTCCCTGCGACAGCTAGGTGTCTGTCGCTCTTCTGGCACCCGCAGAAGACTTCTATAAGAGCTTATAATAGTGCGGTAGGAGGGCAGATATTATTAGCAAGGAAAAGATACTAAGGTAGGTAGTAGGGTAGGTGATACAGCTAGTAATATATTTAGTAATACGTTTAGTAATATACTCTAGTGATATAGCTTATAATACGTTCTATAATGCGCTGCGTAATATAGCTAGTAATACGCTATATAATACACTTTATCTATCCTATTACTATCTTACTATGGCTAAGGTACTTACTACTATTATCGTTATCTCTCTACTTCTACTATGTTAACTAAGCTATAGCAATTACTCTCTATTACTAATCTCTTTTAACTTTTAATCTAGATACTACTTTACTTACTACTATTCTAACTAAGATGACACCTATTCTAGCCTTTAACCTACTTAAACCCTTCCACTCTCTAAACTCTCTGCTATATAATAGCTCCTAGTCTAGGTATCTAGAGGTTAACCGCCTATAGTTAGCCTATCGCGGCTAAAAGAGATCTAATAAATAGAAACTAATATCATAACTGCTAAAGTTAGGCTCCTATCCTGCAATAATACATAAATGCTACTAAGGTAGTAGTAGTAGTAGCTGCCTAGAAACTAGGCTAACGTACTAGTATTACTTTCTTTGCTATAGCTAGATAGCCTTAAGTTTGACTACTCTACTCTTCTATGATCCCTTTTAGCGCCTATTATACTGCCCTATAATAACTTTCTAACTTATACTAAAGTCTTCCTTTCTTTAATTATATCTCTATTATCTCTTGCACTTTAAATGCTTAACACTTTTCTCTTATTTAGTTTGCTAAAGTGTAGTAGCTTTAGGTTATTACCTTACTCTTACCTTATTATTTTTCTTTATTCTTATTTTATCTCTAACTCCCTTCCCTCTAACCTCTCCTATATGTTTGCTATTATACCTACGAGTATTATTTACTACTAATTAGAGTCTAGTATTAGAGTAGATGACCTGTTAACTTCTATCTAAATTATATAACATTTAATCTTAGCGCGCTTAAGGTAAAGGTAGGAGATAGGTAGGTAATTACTTTTACCTCTATTATAACCTTCTTTACTCTTATCCTTACTCCTTTGATACTACTACTTATTATACGATAATTTATCCTTAACCTTAACCTCTTTTCTTTGATACTTTACTACTTATTCTCTAATAACTCATTCTAATATTCTACTCAGCAGTAAAGATGCCTAGCTTAGTAGCTTTGTTAGTTAAGCTAGCGAAGAACAAGGCCTACGCCTGCAGATTGTAAGAGGAATATGATAACGAAGGTTTATATCTCTAGTTACGCCCGTAAACACCGCTAATCATCTTATAGCTTTAGACAGTAACCTTAGTGACGATAACAAGGATAATGCTATATACATCAACATTAATTTAGATGCTATTAACATTAGTATTTAGTTTAACTAATTATCCTAAAGAGCTATTCCTAGAACGTATTAAACTCCATAAGATTACACTTAATTATAGTCTTGTCAAAGTTAGAGATAGCGTTAAGTTAAAAGATAAATTAGAAATTAGCCTATAGACCTAATAATATAGAGACTTCTGCCTAGTCAAGACTATCGTCAATGCTGCACTCGCTTATCGCTACTTTTAGTAGGTAAGCTTAATGACTTAGTCCTAATAATAGAGGTTAACCGCTATAACTTAGTCCTAATAATAGAGGTTGACTGCTATAACAAGCGCTCGCACCATATTTAGGGCATAGCAGAGGTCGCTGCAGATATAGTTGTAGGGAAGCTAGCTTGTTACTTTACTAATTTAATATACGAATAAATAGGCCTTCAAACCACCCCTATATTTATTCCTGCTTGAATTGCCTATCTTAAGGCTATATAGAAATAGTCTACTCTACTATTACTAAGTCTATATTTCTATTAAAGAGCGGAATAGTAAGCTATATAGTAGTAAAGCCTAAAGGCTATATAAACGTGAATAGGATAAGTTTGCAAAGCTTTTAGATATTACGCAAACTTCCCATGCGGCTATAAGTAATAGTAATGAATCTAATGAGAGCGATAACTTCACTATTATTAAAAATCTATAAAAGCGTTAATCTACTTTAGTAGAATCACTCAACTATAATCCTTAAAAGCGTTAGCTAGCTATTGCTGCGAAGCTAATGTAGCTCACTTTTAGCAATTTCTTCTGCTATGCTAGTAGTGTATTATATAGCGCAGTCAACACTAGACTACTAGTTAGCTATAGTATAGAGGTTAACGTAGAAGTTATAGAGTTATACTAGCGTAATTATCCTAGCGCTACTACTTTAGAAATAAATACCTATAACTTCCCCTCCTTTGCTTTAAGGTCAAACTTTACATATTTCCTTAGTAAGTTATTATAAAATTCGCGACCACTAGATATAAACTAATACTTTTTAGTACTCACCTAGGAAAGGATAACTAGATGAACTTTAAGACCCTACAAAATAGCTAAGCAAGCACCTAGAATCCTCCTGTAAATACATAGACTTACTTTTCATCTATTCTTAAATATATAAGTAAACTATCTATCTTATCTCTACTTTAGAAAGTTACTTACAGTGTTCTTTAAGATCCTTCGCGCAGGATTTAATATTTAGTATTAGGTAGTAGATCTTGCTAGCTATAACCTCCTATAACATTGCTAGAGGCTCTTATTTAACATGTTAAAGATTAGGTTCCTATTAGCACTATTCCTAAATTCTACATGTAGACTAAAAGGAAGTAGTTTAAAGTGCTATATTATAGTTACTAATACTCTTAAGAAGCTTAAGCGTATACCTCTAAGTCTTTGTAATAATCCCCTTCTTTACTTTTAAGCGTAGGTTAAGTGTCGCAAAGCTACTAACTATAAACCCTTAATCCGCGCATCCTAATTACTCTCCTTTATATTTGACGCGTCGTTTTACACCCTACCACTTTACGCAGCATCGAATTTAGAGAGGAGCTTAATCTATAAGGGAGTAAACACAGATATATTAATTTCTATGTATAGAGAGAAACGACGCGTAGCATATAAGGGAGGGTTTGCGGCTTTACTAGAAGTTGTATAAAGAGTAGTTAGATATTTGACAAGAAAAGTTAGCACGTTAGTATTAGTTAGAGGCGCTCTACTATATAAGCATTAGGAAGCCCTTAGATGATATAGGCTTATAGGATAATATTAAGATATACCACCTAATGCTACAGTAGAAATAGATTAGGAATATATTAGAAATATACATAATAGCTCCTAAATTCCGCTAATCTATTTATTACTCCTTATATTAGCGTAATGCTTACGCTAGTGCTTAGCAAGTGTATTTCTTCTAAAGTATTACGGCTACACTAGAGATAGTAGGGGGAGATAGTAATAGTTAACCTACGATAGGACGCTATAGGTTAAAGAATATGCAGCTAAAGACAGGCTAGTAAGGCGGTGATTATAAGGGAAAAAGAAGAGAGGGTATAGAGGGTTAAAGATATAGCAGTTAGTATAAGTCTATAGTAGTAAGTAAATATAGGAGAGTTGCTTAGAATGCTTTAATATCTCTTAGCTCTACTTCTAGCCCTGCTTAGTTCTAGCCTTAAGATAATTAACGACTTATAATAGCTATAATTCTAGATTAATAACCTAATTAGTCTCTTTACTAGTTTCCCTATTACTACTAGATACCTTCTTAGCGTTAAGTTTCTAGCTTATAGCGGCGCTTGAAAAGTTGACGCAGATAATCCTTATATGCAAGCTACTTAGACTTCTTGATTTTTTCCTCTAACCTTTTAAGGTATTCTAAGATACTCTTGGAATACACTACCTTCCCGCTATAGTTCCTAGCGGAGTCTATAGCATTATCCCTATCTAACTTGTAGTTATTAAGGTCCGTAAGTAGTTAAGCT
The DNA here is from genome assembly GCA_010015675.1 of Byssothecium circinans. Taxonomy (NCBI): domain Eukaryota; kingdom Fungi; phylum Ascomycota; class Dothideomycetes; order Pleosporales; family Massarinaceae; genus Byssothecium; species Byssothecium circinans. Next base: position 850,808 of record ML976981.1, on the reverse strand, counting down.
AAATTTTCTGTAGGGGGCGCTATAATACTCTTTAACATCTCCTTGGATTTATCGCTCTACGATTGTGTGCTCTAGCCTAGGATATTAGTGCTACTCAACATATTCTTAGCAGTGCTACTCAACATATTCTTAGCAATGCTTTCTTTGATATTATAAAAGGATTAGTATTTTTTAAAGGTAGCTAATTATTCTTCTACTCTTCTAGTCTTTTTTTGTTAGTTATTCTTATAGTCTCTTATCTTACCTTATTTCCTAAGTTAGTTTACTACTAAGCTTATCTTAGTTACGCTTAGGCTCCTAAAAACTTTCTCCCTTAAAAGTACTAATAATGCATCTATAGTACTATGCATGGTACTATTCTTAGACTTAATACTTACAAGTAAAGTAGTTATAAAAGCATTCCTAGAATAATTAGCTAGATAGTGCATTATTAAAAGGTAGAATATAGACTATACTATCTTTACACTAAAGGGACGTTATTCTTTCTATATAACCTAGACGCAAACAGTGTGAATAGGGATGCATCTTAGTAAAAGTAATTTCCCTTCCTTCTAAATAAGTAAGAATACGAACTTTAGTGCTAAGTCCGTAGATCTAAGGTAACTCTAAAACTAATAAATACGCAAGTCGTATCTAGAGACAGTGCTAGAGAGCAAAAACTATAATAAAAGCTATAAAAGAGGTGGTAAAGTAACATTGCTATATCTAATATCATGACTCTGTTGCCTAAGGGAGGCGTGTATATAGAATACTAAGCAGAAAAACAAACAAGGCAATTATAAAGGCTATAGGTAATAAGTCTATTATTCTAAAAGTAGGGCTAATAAAGCTAAACGTGCAGGAAGGCAACTAGTGAAGTAGGATAGTTAGTTAGTAATAGAGATCCCTAATACTATTAATTACGAAAGGATTATATAGTTATAGGAGGGTGGTATAGGATAAGTACACTATAGCGCTAGGAAGTAGATATCGCAGTTACTAAATTACCTATTAGAGCGTAGTAGATTCCCCTGTTAACTATATTTAAAGCTACTATGTACCCTATAGCAACTACTGCATAGGACGTATTGCAGATCTTATGCATAAGGATAGGTGCTGATAAGATTTGCAAAGTAAATTAAAAGCCGTATATACATAGTAATGCGGTTAATGCGAGATATAGAAAAGGAACAACTAAAAGATAAAGCTAAAGGAAATATAAGTAAATAGCTCTAATGTACTCCTTCTCTAGCGATATATTAATGTTAGGTTAAACTGATGCGGCAGGAAGCTTAAACATTAAACGTATCTTTCCTTAAATACTTAGCTTTATGCTCTCTTTATCGTGTACCTCCTCGCGCCTCTATAGATAATATATATCTACTTAAAACCTTAGTGTAACCTTTCAGATCTTGTATAAACCTCTTTTAACCTTGTTTAAATTATTTAAGGAGTACTATCCCTTAGTTAGAGAGTTTATAGAACTACTACAAAGATATAAACCTTTATTATGTAGCCTAGATAAATGAATCTAGAAGTTAGTCCTATCGCTTCTAGTGCTAAGTAGCTTAATACCTATAAGCGCTAGAATTAAGTAGCCTCTAAAGTGCTTAATATTCTACTATACTTTATTAAGTTTCACACCTTTACTATCTCTTAAGTAAAATCTTTTAAAAACGTAGAGCAGAAATTCTTTAGGAAGATTAAAGGCTTCTCTATAGATATTTTGCATAACCTCTTTATAGTTATCTTTAGTAAGCCTTAGAAGATATGAGAAGAAGTCTAACTCTACGCTTTACACTTCTTTAAAGTTATCTATAATATTCTAGTACTTCCTTAGCGCAGCGAAGCTATAGGAATTTTAATAACTTAAGCTCTTAGACTTTAAGTGTTATTTTAGTAGCTTAATTAGGGAGGATAGAAATCTTCTAAGTTAAGGCTTTAATAGATAAATAGGTTCTATATTCCTGGATTTAGAGAATAAGGGCAACCTTTAGGGTTATTAGACCTAAGGGTGCATCTTAATTAGAATATATACCTTAGTCTATAGAGGATCAGCCTTACTTATCTCGCTCTTAGAAGTAACCAATTTCTGTAATAAGGTGCATAGAGAGGGTAAGGCAGAAATAAGGCAAGTAGTAGGATATGCACTTAATTAGACTAAACTTGCAGGAAAGCAACTAGTAAGGCGGAGAGATCACGTATAATATATATAGAGTTAGCTATCTATCCCTCTCTCACACTATTACATTTAGATGGGATGGGCGAAACTACTTAGGGTAGCTTAGATGCTTTTATAGTAGCTTAAGACGTTTATAATAATAGAAGAAATACGTCTATTAAGGAAAATAGGAAATAAATATTATAATTTTTAATGTATAGAAAAGTTAACTTTTAATTGCCTAATTAGATAGTTTCTATCAACCTATCAACATCCTAAACTATGTAGGAATCTTCGCCGTAATTATCAAATTCCTAGCGATCTTAATCTAGCCAGGTATTAATCTGATACGTGTAACTAACGCATGCATGCAGTAAAAGGGAAGCAAACTTACTTAGTAGAGAACGTATAATCTATAATTACGCATAGATAGCGATAAGAGTAGGGGCTAAGGCATGCAAGAGTAAAAGAATAACTTACATATGCATGCGACTAAGATGTAGTTACATTTCTATGTAAGCTAAAAATATCATTTTTACATAAGGCGTCTACCTAACTATAATTTCTATAAGATATATCTCCTCTAACGTAATAGATACATTGTACTAGCCTATCAAACCCTTTTTAGATAATAAACATCTCAAATATGCGTGTCGTGTAATAGCAAGTAAACTATAAAAGGAGAATAGCAAATATAAATATCTACTTAGAAAATAGAAGAGTAGCAGCCTAGAGAGAAAATACTATAGGTAATAAAGCTATCTCATCTTCTCTAGGTTTTTCTAAGAATAACATCATAGAAAAAAATGTACAAAAAAGTATTCCTAAGGAATTTAGGTCATTAAGTAAAAGAAGGTCTAGATCTGCGTAGGTAAGCTATTATGCTACTTAAACACCTTAAGACCTTACGGTAGATATACCATATAAAATAGAAGTAGGTTATAATAAAAGGTACTATAACCTATAAGCTAAAGAAGCGAAAACTAATAGTAAGATAGGTAGAAGTAATCATGACAATAAAAAGGCTACTATTAGTAGGAATTAGGTACAGCGAGATGCTACAGGCTAGACTAGCGTAGAAAAAGATATTAATAGTATTTATAGTCGTAAGTATACAAGTTAGTATAGAAATAGTAAGGAGGATAGAACCTCTTATATAGCTATTAGCCCTAGGTTGCCACTACTTTCTAGAAGCATAGCTAGCATTTATAGCAAAGCTAATCAGAGGCTAGCTAAGCGGCTAATAGCATAAGTATACTAGAAACCCCAGCGTCCTAGAAAGTGTTGCATGTGCTTAGTTAATAAGTAGAAAGAGTTAAGATTTATAAGTTAATACGCTACTATATACAGTAACTCTACGGCCTTGATAGGGGTTTAATGATAGCACTATGCCCTTACAGCGCTATTTACTTATCGCCTTTTTAGCCCTGCTAGCCTGAATGCATATGCAGGCACCTAGTAGATAATAATGCGAGGTAGAGGTTGCACTATTACTATAAATAGTACACGAGGCACTACATTTTAGGAAACGCGCAAGTAGATTAGGGCAGTATATGCTAGTATTTACTTCCTTATCCTCTTTATACTTATAGCTAAAGATGCAAGCTACACTCCCTCTATTAAGTTCTAGGGCGCGTTAGTGGAAGGTAAAATACTAGAGAGTATAAACTAAAAGTATAAAGAGCTAGAAATATAATATAAAAAAATTAAAAACTATCTATCCTACGGACTTAGACTAGCTACACTTAATATCTCTCTTTACTACTTTTCTTATTCCTTATTAGACCCTTAAGTCTATGATATATCAACTCTTTCCTACTCTACGCTACCTCTCATATATGTTCTTTTATAGTTTGTACGAGTATATATTAGATCTCTTTTAGTTTATCACCCTATTACTAGATATTTCTTTAATTTCGTGCCTTTAATTAATCATTACGGGAATAAGAAAAAGTCTTAGCTATTAAAGACACTTTTTGCCTTTTTCTCTATTAGTGGAATTGACTTTGCTCTTCTTAAAAACGCATATACAGGTAACGAAGAGGCGTAGAAAGGCAACGTAGTAAGTACGTTCTAATCTAGCTAGGAACATGCATAGCGGCATAGGATAGTAGAGTCTTCATGCAAGTATAGTCTATTATAAAGAACTTTCTATAGGGAATCTAAAGAGCAGAAGCAGGAGAGCTCTATATATATACTAAAACTTTATCCGCTTACACTACTACATCGCCGGCGTATGCGAGTTCCTTAGACAAGGTAAGAACTTTAAAGGGATCTAGGGGCATTAATAGACTACTACCAACTATTCACTTAGCTCGTCTTAGTAGAGAGCGCCGCCTAACGTCCGTAAACACAATTCATTCTAAGATACGTCGCTAGGCATTCTGTTGAGATTTTCAGGTATAAAGCAACTTAATAAGGATATAATAGCTAGTAATTCCTTTATAGTAAAGGTGTCTACTTCTTACTATCTCCTCTTACTAAACATTTATGACTACATAGAAGTATACTATAAATATGCACATCTTTAGTATATTATAAAGGTATAGTGCACAAATTACTAGTAAACGTAAAAGCGTTACAAGCTAAATATTATTATGATGTAAAGAGTAAACTTTAATATTCATTCTAGTATCTAACTAACATTAGGTAGAGAATATAGGCTTAAGAATTATAGTTTATTTAACTACTACCTACACTAATCTTCTTTTGCTAACTAGAGCCTTTATAAAAGGTAACTGCAAGGGTTCTATAGGTAGAATAAAGTAAGTCTCAAAGATCACCTTAAGCCACCTAACTTAAAGATAGAAGATTGGTTCTGTAAGGTCTAGCTTAGCGTGTCTTGATAATATTTAGTGATGCCTTATTATGGAAGCGTAAATACTTATAAATAACTTATCTACTGCTTTCTTACGCCCCTAATATTCCTTCTATATTGCACATTCAAAGCTAAAACTAACTCAAAAAGTACTATCTATAGATGAACACTGTACAGCTTAAACGCGGCTAGCGATTATTCAATTAAGACATAGGGAGCCTAGCCAAAATCTACCTTTTTAACCCTTAAAGTAGAATGTGCATGCTAGCTATCACAGCTACCCTAGGATGTCTGAATTTAGCTGTAAGCTTAAGAATATTCCTTATAAAGATAGATATACCTCGCCAATTATTAGCAAAGCGTAATACTTAATAAATCTATGCATATACCTAAACGTCTACGTTACAGAGATTAAGAATATATCTCTTAGGCAGCAATAAAAATAGGGAAATAGCTTCGCAATCTTTACTATCAGCATCTACAGCACGAGCATAAAGCTCGCCTGCGAACGCGTAACGCTATTATATGAATCTGTAGCCTAGCACAACAGATATAAAAGGAGAGGGTTGGTAAGAAGTAAGTGCATTAGTATAGCTAGATAGAGTGCATAGGTGGCCTAAGGCTGTTGCCTATAAATTATTTATATTAGTAGGTATGCTATAAGTCTTAGATTACATACCTCTATACGTGTCTTTTATAAATTGTGCTTATAAAGTTGCTGCGCTAGTTGCTCCGTGCCTAGCGTAGACATTAATATAGGAACCTAGAGTTCCTCTCTAGTATTATTTATATAACTACTTTTTCTACAGATTAAATTACTATCTTCTATCTATAGGATACAAGCTAGTGAGTAATAAAGTTATTATTATTAAGGTTAAGAATTTCCCTACGCCACATCTTATTATAGTAGCCTGTGATAAACAACTCGTCCTTAAGGATTTCTATCTAAAATACGGCAGTGCGACCTAATAGGCAGGAAATTCCTCTATTAATATGTAATGTTGCTATAATTTTAAAGTTTTATTGTTTAATATAATAGGCTCTAAGATATTCCTACGCGTACTCCTACAGAAATTTCCATAGGCTGCCGCTAAAGAAGCAAATATATAGCTGAACTCGCTACTAGGTCCTAACTACGCCGATATTAGGAAACTTAAAAGGGGTAAATATATATCTTAAAAAGGTATAGGGCCATACTATGTTATTATTAGCTAGGATAGTAATGCTTATTCTAACCTTATATATAGCTTAGGAAACTTAGCAGCGTTTATTTAGATATATAATAGACAAAACCTTCACGACTAGACTAAGGGACTTTGCAATACTAGAGATTACCTCTTTATTTTTATTAATAGTGATAATGATGATCCTACTAAAGCTAGTAATAAGGTAGCTTTGAACTATATCTGCAAGCGACTCTATGTCTTTTCCGCAGATAGTTGGTATTATAACCGTGATATTATTTAGATGAATAGTGCATCTACCTAGTAGTAGAATAGGCGTAAACAACTAAAAGGATATTATATTCATAAGGAATCAAATATATTAGTATAGCCTATATGTAATAGTTAATAGTCTACGGCCTGCCTCCATTTGTTTACCTACTAAAGAGCTATAAATGCGTAAAGGTATCTAGACATTTTGATATAAATATGTAGTAAAATAGATAGTTAACTAAAAAGTCTTACTATACTCTAGGGGGCACGCTCCTTCTTTACCTTATATATAGCTCCTTTATGCAAAAGGGTATTCTAGCGTAGTCTGCGCGCTTTCTAGCTCTCTATTTATGCCCTACTAACACTGCATTACTAGAGTTCATGCAAGGTATTTTCACTAGCTATGCTACGGAGTAGTTATAAATCTATAAATAAAGTTAGACTCTGCTAGATTTATTTATAGGCTCCTTAGTGCCTATTCACCTAATAAGGCTAATATATAACTAGTAAAAGAGAAGAGGATCTCTTCTATAGCGCTAACTAAAGTTTTGATACGGACTAAGGGTTTGAAGGCTTAGAAAAAAAAGGCCTATAAATAGCTTTATAGAGAAAGGGAAATAGAGTTATATAATATAATAATAAATAACTAGATACTACTAAAAATAAGAAGTAGTCCTTAACAAAAGCCATGATGATAATAGGGACCTACCTATAATACCTAATAAAATATAATAACGCAGTAAATAGACACTCTAGTAATCTACCCCCCTAAGATAATTAATAACCTAACTAGTCCTCTTACTAGTTTCCCTATTACTACTAGATACCTTCTTAGTAGCAAGTTCCTAGCTTATAGCGGCGCTTGCTTTGCTTAAGACTTACGAAGTTCTTAATATCCTTTTCCTCTAATGAGGGATAAAGTCGACGTAGATGCTTTTTAATCCTAAGCTACTTAGAATTTTTAATTACCTTAATTTTTTTCTCTAACCTGTTATAGTACTTTAAGAGACCCTTAGACTTTAATACCTTTCTACTATAGTTTCTAGTAGAGACTCTAGCATTGTTCCTATCTAACTTATGATTATTAAGGACTATATATAGGAGCGCCGCGATGCTTTTCTATTACTTTAACATCTCCTTAGACACTAGCGTTAGAAGAGGTAGTTAAGGCAGAGGAGGAACCGTAGCTCTAGGGGGCAAGGGAGGATTCACAGGTAAAGGTAGGAACTAAGGAGGAGGCAGAAATAAATAAGGTAATAAAGGGAGGGAGGGCTTTACGACCTTAGTAGCCTCGTGAAATAAAGGGTAATTAATTATTATAACTAGCGAAGTAGATAATGAAAAGGATTAAATAAAAAGTTTAAAGAAGGGAACCTTTGCCTAATTTTAAGGAAAGTTCTATAGTAGCGTAGTACTTTAATAGGGCGCTAGGTAGCATACCTATAAAGGGGCACTTAGAAGCACACTTGCTATTTCCTAGGATAGTTTCTAGTGCTTACTTTATTTTCTATTATTTAAGCACTAGTGGTGTACTCTAAGCCGGCATTAAGCATACCTTTAAGGAACTATGCATTTAAGGGGGAGTTATTAAGATCTCCGTAAGCGATGAGGTTTACAAGTGGTTTACACAAGCGCGGCTATAAAGGAATAGTAATTGCATTGCATATAGCAAGATAGTCTAGCTAAGACCGCCTAGGATAAATTACTAGAATAATTGTCTAGACTTCATAGAATAGATCTAGCAATAGTAGACAAATCTCTCCTAGTATTAATAGAAGCTATTTATTAGTTTAGGGCAAGATTTATATTTACTAGTAAATTTGCTATAATACTAACTAACTTAGAAATATCTTTCTATATAAGCTAAGATACTTAGATACTGTATATAGGCGACTAGGTGTGTAACATAATAGGGTTATATAAACTATATAACACGTCTTTAGATACGGGATACAATACTTCCGCGTAAGAATATGGCAGACCCTCCATGCAACTTTATAGTAATGTCCGTAGAAAGGACATGTCGTTCTAACCCATCCGCCGTAGAATCTACTTATAGTGAGTTTAGATTCTAGATTTAGAGCTAGAAACGGTTACCTAATCCTTAGATATTAAAGGGTTAGTAAAGTCTTAGCTAATAAGCGTAAATACTTAACTTAGCTCTATCTTCTTAAAGAATATCCTGTTACTGCAAGAGTCTAAGTAGGATAGCGAGTGAACTTCTAGTAGACTAAAAAGCTCTTCTTTTACTCTATCTATTGCATCCTTCGCGCTAGGAAGCAACTTAAAATGCGTCTAGCTAAATATTCTAAAGTAGTGCTAGAAAGAGTCTAGTTAGTTTTTAAGGCACTTACGCATTAGCGCTATTACTAAGATCTTGTAGCTAGACTCTTTCACTTTAGAAATTTCGCAAACTTTAGCCTATTGGTTTAGCTTGAGTTTAATAAGCTAGCTAAGAGTACTACCTCGCTAACATACGTTGGAGTAGAGGGATGAGTAGGAGGACAATTCTTATTTATAAGCTAATAATTAGATTATTAGTAAAATAAATATCCTAAATAACTCTAAATATATTCCCGCAGTACTAATAGAGACGTAAGGTAATAGGGTAACTAAAGTTAACTAACGTGTTTGACTAAAGCAAACTACTTAGATAGAAGGCTAAACTATATAGAAGGAAGGCAAACAAGGCAACAAGAGTAGTATATAAGAAAGTAATAGTATAGTAGGGTAGAATAAACTACAAGGCTAGAAGCTATATTTATATGCTTCTTACCTCTAGATTATACCTGTAAACTAGCTAATAATCTTTATTAGAATGTTAAAGACGCCATTATAAGACGCTATTATTAGCTAAATCCTACTAAAGGAATTAGCATGTAAGCTTTAGAACTACGTTAGCGTCTACCCTCGCTAGAGGTCCTATCATAGCCTTCCTAAGAGTTAAAGCTAATCTGTTATAAGAATTAGGTAGATACCCTCTAGATCTTAGACATAGAGTCTGCGATTAATTAATAGTACTATCTAGCACTTTTAGAGAACAGCCTACTAAAACTATAAAGCTAGCTATCCCTCCCTCTACCCTTTGTCCTACTTAGATTGCTAATGTTATTACAGGATAATAACAATTTAAAGCGTTAAATAATATTATAAAACATATTTTTAACGTTGCCCTTAGCTATAGTCTCCTAAAATCCGCAATTTAAGTCTTTAGATACTTCCCTTCCTTTCTCTATTATAACTTAATCTTTATTTAACCTATTAATCTTATTGCTAACTACGATAACGGAGGGCGATTTAGAAGAGGGTAAAGTAGAGGTTAAGCTACCTTCTACTACTAGTACCTTTACCTTCCTTATCTTCTTATATAGAGCCTATATTTCTTTTAATAACGACTAGTTATAGACGTTATAGACTAGAAGGAATCCTTCGCTATCTCTTATCATCTTATCCCCGTACGTAGCTTTACTCCCTCTGTCAATAATCTCTATAGCATATTCCTGGACCCTAAGTGTCCGTTACGCTAAATATTAATCCCTTAAAGTAGGGTTATATGCTTTAATAAATTTACTATTAACAAGCTAAGGACTTAGTTAGACTATAGTAAATATAGCTAAACTCCTATAGAACGTACTTTTTTAATTAATGCTATCTTTTCTACTTTACGTTTACCTAATACTACTAATTTAAGAGGGATCTTCTTTATTAGCTGCGAAGTACTACAAGCTATGCTTTTAAAAGATAATGATCTAGACTAATAAGCTGCTTAGTAATTAAAGTACATATCCTCTATTAGCGTAAGAAAACGGACGTATATTAATAAGGATTAACGTAACATTAGCCGCTAGAGAGTAGAGGTAGCAGTAGTAAAAAGAAAAGATAAATTATTAAACGTTATAAGAAAGCTATACTTATCTATCTGTATATAAAAGGCTATAAGGCATCCTACTTTATCTAAGTAGAATGAGAGTAAAAGAGGAAGTGCCGCTATCTAGGTATTACGTTAGATGCAAAAAAAGAGCATCCTACCTTGCTATAAGATTGGATGGCAGCGGTTCGTCTAAAACGCGTCTATCGTAATTAAAAGGTCGCTAGAAATACTTAGTAGTATCTTGTTACTTAAAAGTGCCGCTAATAGGTAATAGTTTTATACTATTTCTAGCTAAGCTTTAACTTATCTTATAGGTAGCGTGCTGAAACCCTGTTTTAATTATAGTAGGCTTTTAGACGGCATAATATACAAGGATATAAAGTTAGAACTATCTACTAAACTTAATTAGTATAGGAGTAGTGCGTTTATACTACTCCTATACTAATTAGGCTTAGCGAAGCCCTACACTTAGCAAGGCCCTATAGAACCTTATATAATACATTTAGTATAACTTCTACTCTTATAGTTTAGGTGTATAGCACACTAGCTCTATCTAGCTTTAGGATATCCTATTTATATAGTAAACTAAGAGAAAAATTATATAACAAGATTACTACTAATAAGGTAAGAGATCTATATGCTATATTTAGACGTATAGTAATACGTTAAAAGTTCTTTCTACTAAGTAAGAAACACTAAAACGCGTAAACGCGTTAATACCTTTTACCTACTACCACAATGCCTCAACTACGTCAGTTTGGTACAGAAATCTCTAGAAATGCGCGTAAAAGGCTAAATACTACTCTTCTAAAGCGTAAGCGTATTATTACTAAGTAGGAAGCTAGGTGTATAATAAGAGAGCTAGCTAATAAGTTTAGCTATACTACGCGCTGTATACGTTAAATCCTTTACTGATTTTCATAACACCACACTACCAAGGATTTGCCTCGCTCTGGCCGTCTAAAATACCTTACTTAAAGACAAATCAATCGAATTAAATACTATATACGAAAGATACTAAAAATTAAGTATAATACGCTTATAAGTAAGATAGGATAGGACCCTTTTACTAACGGCCCCTTATGCTCTACTATCTATCACGCAATTAGAGAGGTTAGATTACGGAACTACTAATGCTTTAAGCGACCTAAAATTAACTAAGCGACGGCTATTTTAAGGCTTAAGTAGTGCAGAGAGCATTACAACTACCTATAAAGACGCCGCTCCTTTCGCTTCTTAGATAAGTGCTCTATTTAAAAGGGCTCTAGGGCTAATACTAAGTAGGCCTTTTGATATCTAGATAAGAGATAAAGTTATAAGATAGTTACTAAGTATACTAAGAGCCGTCCTCCTTAGCAAATAGAGTAGGCGGAGGTGTGGCTTACCTAAAAGGGTAGTATATAGAGGAGTAAATTAGTAATTATAAAAAGGGACCTATAAGCTGCCTGCTAAGGATATATAACCTAGAGCTATTTAGAGGCTTTAGAGGAGGGCTTATTACCCTATTACTAACTAGGAGAGATCTTTATGTAGGATAACGCTCCTATCTATATGTTAGGAGTAGTAAAGGATTTCTTAGAGAAGTATAGCATTTAGGTTGCTAAGTGGCTACCCTATTTACCTAACCTCAACCTAATTAAGCACCTTTAGTGGAGGCTTAAAAGGATCATATATACTAAGTTTCTTTAATTCAATAACTACTCAACAGCCCAAGAGTATTAGGATAAGTTCTGTAAGACTTTAAAGGAGGCATGGTAAAGGATACTAAGCGCCCTTATCAAGCAGCTTATCCTTAGTATGCCTAGTTAAATTAAGGCCTATAGGCGGGCAAGAGGCTACTAGATGAAATATTAAGTATTTATCTACTACTATACTAAATACTACACGTGTATACGATTGCTCTCTCTATATATAGCCTCAATTTGGGTGGGCGTTGGGGGGCGTTTTAGTATTTCTCGCTTAGCGGGGAAAGAACTTTTAACCTAGTACTGTAAAATCTTACTATCTTATAGATTAACCTCTTAACATGAACTCTACATGAAGCTCTATAGTTATTTAGCATTGTAATAGATCTTAAGCCCCTAAATAAAAGAAAGCGTAGCTAAGATCCGCTAAACCTATTATTAAGTGATGCCGTCCTTAACCTTATGTCATCTTATCTAGACAATATATTTAAAGAGCTATTAGCAGATTATAGGAAACAATAGCTATTAAAGCCTATTAGCTTTCTAAAGCATTAGGATATCTAATATTCTAATATTATAGTTAATATCTATAGCTCTATTAACTAAATTAAAAAGAGCGGCGGAGTGACTAAGCTATTGAAGTGGGTATATTGCTACGCATTAACTAAGTTACATAAGAAAGGGACAAAAATTAATAATATAGTATTAAGAATTCTAGATACTAAAATATTTTAAGCAATAGCTAAAGATGAGATTATAGAGTAGATCTACCAGATCTTTAAAATTAGAAGCAAATAGAAGCAGATTGTTTAGTTTTATAGGAAACTCTGCAAGACCCTAGGAAGGTCTTAGGAGTCATCTAGTTACTTAGGAAAGGATATACGTAAGTTTACTAGAAGAAATATTATAAGCAGTTTACTTAACGCATTAGCTAGGAATGAGCTAGTGCAAAAGTGTATAAATAAGCTATCGCGGATATTAGCCCCTAGAGTAACTTATTTATTAGAGCTAGGAAATACAGCTCTTTAGTTAATACAATCTTAAGTTACCTAAAGAAAGGTATATTACCTTCTATTGCTCTTTTCTAGTGCTAACTCTACTAAAGAAACTAGCTTCCTACCGTCTAGAGCACATGTTAGCCCTTAGTATCTATTACTATTAGAGATCTAAGAGAGGCTACTTCTACTATCTTAGGAGTACACACCCTCACCTTTAAGCTTAGCTCTTAGTTAGAATTTAGTTACGAGGCCGCAGCTATCTTGCCTATCATAGGTACCTCCTTCGTTTTCTGCTCGCTTAGATATCTCGCACGGCGCACCTCTCCTTAGAGCTAGTCGCGTAGATATAAGCTAGCTAGAAGCAGCCTCTTATATTTTGCTAAGAAGTCTAATACTACTGCTATTTTATGCTATAGGCGGTTGCATCTTAAAAGTCTTATTTAATCATGCAACCTATCCCTAACGATGGATAAATAAGTATAAAACGTTCTTTAAAGTAATACTATATTATAGTAGTCTTTATTAGGACATTATCTACCTTCTAGACCTAAATACGCTAAAGTATAGTATTAAATATCTTATATTACTTTCTATAATTACTATAGAAGACTTAGCTTACATCTGCAAGGATAAATTAGCTTAGATTTCTTTTAAAGAGTCTAAAGGTTACTAGGTTTACTAAGTATTTAAGCTTTGCTACTATGTCTTTCTACGTAGTCTAATAATAGACTCCTTATAAGTTAATAATTAAAAACCTACTTCTACTTACTTAATTACTAATATACTCTACTAGGTTTAGTTCTATGGGAAAGGAGTTATTAGATGTCCTTTGTTATCTTTTACGCCTATATATAGAAACGGGACTAGAGCCTCCTTATTGCAAGGATATAGTAGAAACCCTACTAGCCGCCTCTAAATTAGAAGGACTAAACGTTAAAGAGCATCTTCTTATAATAGCTGCTAAGTCTGAATCCTCTCTAGAATAGACCTATTTACAAGTAGAGATTATGTACGAGTAGAGCGTTATATGCCGCTTTAAAGGATGTATACTTAACTTAGAGCACGTTATATAAGAGTTCCTACAGCGCTAGAGCTTAGATATCTAGAACTTACCTCTTAAACATCTGCGTATATTATAGGCCTATAACTAGATTTACTACTTTAACTTCTGCGGAGCATAGGAGGCCCTACAATAGAATCTTTCAAGCCATAAGCTTTTAGAAGGCGAAATATATCTTCTTTACAATTAATTATGCTACAACAGCCGAATATTAAGAGGTGAAGGTTATTTTAATAAAGCAAAGGAGTGCTTTAAAGGTTACCTTAAGACAGTTAGACTTCCTAAGTCTAAGTAGCTTCTAATTACCTCTTATCTCTTTAACCTCTATTGTGAGCTTGACTATATATAGCAGAGCAAGCTATCCTAGGCCACTGTATAAATAGTATATCTAGAGGAAGGACAACAGATTATACAACTAGAAATTAATCGTATAAGAGGATCTAGCTGTTATTTAAAAGGCCTTTGAAGATTACTCCTTTCCCTTATTAAGATTAAAATTAGACAAAACTACCTTAATAAAGCTAAAAAGTTAACTAAAGAGATTTTAGACATGTACAATAAGCTTACTAAGCTAGGCATTAATAACAAAGTTAGCTATATGCGAGCACTAATCATATAGGTGCGCATATCCCCCCTATGCAAAGCAGAAGAACGCTAGATAGCTACGTTACATTAAAATAAGACTTACAACCCTAGCAAAGAGGAAGTCTTTACCTGTAGTATAATCTATCTTTTTATTTTATCTACATAACTTTATCTAGGAATAGTTAAAGAGAGTAGGGTTTTATTTAACTAGGTAATTAAGGTTATCTCTAGGAAAAAGCCCTAGTTTTTGATCCCTAGTATTAGCACATACTTATTTAATTCTATTACCTCTGATTTATAGTTAAGGACGGGTTAGTTATTGCTAAATATAGCTAGTTAACTTTAATAATATTTAGAAGGCTAATATTTGCTATATAACAAATAATCTAGCCTTACCTTAACGCTTAGCACGTGACACTCTACTAAGAATAGGGCAACTAGATTTAGCTAAGCGAATAATTATTAGCCCCTCTAAGCTAAGACTAAGCCCCTCTATTATAGTTCTAATAAACGCTTTTAAACCTTAACTCTTAACCCTGCTAGTAGCTTAGAGTTAGCTTATAAATACCTAATACCTCTAGCTTATTATAGATGCGCCTACCTCTTACCCTCTATATCATAAAGTCGAGTTTAACGAAGAACTAACTATACAATATATCGATAAGTCGCCTAGCTTAAGGACTTGAACGAGGCTAAACATGTTAAAGCAACTATTTAAAAAGTTTAATAAAGGCGAACTTACTAATAATATATTAGTAGAAGTTTTATAGCTATTTAATAAGAACTACGGGATCTAGGGCAAAGATGCCGTGAAATTAAGTATATTCGCGAAACTAGGTTAGCTAGATTAAGTTGTTCTGCACTCATTTACTAATAGTAATAATAGGGAGTTATATAAGACTTAGTAAAGACTAGCTTTAAGCACAGTATCTACCCTAGGGTGCCGCCTGCTCTTATACTAGAGTTACTATTAATAATTGTCTTGCTAGTAATGTATTTTCCTATCAATAGACCTATAATAGTAGAATCATGTATTAGGTCACTTAGTTAGTTGTCTATTACAATTTTCAGGAGCGCGGAATTGCAGCTAGTCTGTTGAATTAAATTAGGTAGGATAATAATAAAGTTTACGGCCTTATAAGTTCTCACCCCGCTGCGTGTTTAGCAGCCGCAAAGACGTTTAGAAGTAAATATATACTTTATTTATATACTATAAATTAATACTAAGTTTATTATAGATAGTATTAGCACTATGCGCCTTAACTTTATTCGCAAATATGTAGTAGCTGTTATAAAAGCATCTCTAGTTAGTTATATCAAAGATGCTAATCTACGTGGTAGTCTCTTTAATACTAGGGAGATACATAGTATTATTTTATTAGTCTATACTAACTTTTTTATTAATTATACTAAACTACTTAAGGCACTTGCGTAGGTGCAAGATAGGCTAGATTAGCCTCTTAAGGAATTGCTTAATAGCTATAAGTTCCTCTTCCTCCTTAAAGTTAGGCGCTGTAATTAGTTAAGGTCTTAGTTAACTTTACAGCCTTAAACTGTCTCCTAGGGAATAGCGATTTTTATTAATGTTTAGAATAGACCGCTAGCTTTAGGGGAAAAACTTGATAGTAATAGCTAACGCGGGATAAATAGTTTATTATCCTGTAGGATCTACTCTCTATTCTCTTTAAACTTGTCTATGTCTAGTGTGCTAGTGTGTATTCCGCGTATAAGGACGCTATATATTAGGATTCATATTATAGCCCTATTTCTGATACAATAGATAGTTAGAGGATATGATCCTTACGCCTACTACGTTTTTATTACTGCTTTGCTTAATAGCTTGCTCTATATAGGCTTTTAAGTTACGTAGGTTTATTACTCTTAGGCTCTATATTACAACTAAATCCTTAATACTTATAATAATTACACGTTGCGTCTACACGGATAGCCCTTTAAGACTTTATATATTGTACGTGCTTGCTAGTGTATAGCTTCTAGCTGCTATAGTAGCATAGGACACTAGTGCATTTATCTAGTTCTATAATCTTTTTATTTTAATTTCCCTTATTATTTCTATCATTACTGCTTTTCCTATATCTTCTCTTATAGTTGCCCTTGCTTCCTCTCTAGTATTAATATTCTGCTATATAGCTACGGCGGATAGTTAGGTAGATTTAGTAATAGTCTTAAGTTCATTTTTAAGGTTATTAAGTATCTACACACTGTTATTTACTATAGTTATTGCTTCGCCCTATCTCTGCTTTCTAGAAATAGCATTACGCAGAGAATAGTTCCCTACGCTGCATATTAGCTAGGGGATTAGCTAGGTGTTGCCGCGAGATCTTGCCTTCTTTAAGCTAGTAGGTAGCATGATAGCTGCAAAAATGCTAGCGGCGTATTATAGCCTGTGCATAGAGGGGTTTATGGTCCTAGTATTAATAGACTTATTACTTCTGCTAATGTAGAACTATACAGCCATGCTTGCACTATAGAAAAGTAGAAATAGAGATAAAGTTGAACCATGATAGTATAATGATAAGAGTTTAATTGCCTATTTAATTCCTACCTCTAAACCTAAATATTAAGAAACTAATAATACTAAGCCCTCTTATAACTACTACTAAGAACTATGATTGCTAATTGTTGTTTTTAGGATAGGTCTAACTATAGGTGCAAGTGCTACCCCTTAACACTATTTCACCCTTACACCTGACTATTAGGCATTTAGCGTAAAGGCTCTTTGGATAGTTTATAAGAGCTGTAACATAAGGTTAAGGAGACTACTTAAACATTATTTGTTAGATCTAAATGTGGAATGTGATACTCGCCATAATTAGGAGCTAGCAATGAAAAAAAAGCTTATTCAAAGGAATGCGGATTAGAGGCGCAAGAGCTAATTAAGAATATTAGGTCATAGAGGTGATAGAGTAAGCAGTATAGCATATAGGCGAATATAGCGATCTTAAGCCATGCATATATAGATCTAAAGGATGGCAGGTAAGAGGTTATTATTATCTTGTATAAGTCAACCTTTTTGCCCTACGTATATGGACTAGCTGATGGCGACTACATGCTAAATACTATCATATAAGCTATAAGTAAGCAATAATAGTGTTAAGCTACTTATATCTATTAAGGTTATTTGCCTACTTTTACTATTTGCCTAATTAGCTAATTGTCCCCTAGCTACTTATTATAGTAGTAAGAGAGCCAAGCTTCTACCTAATTAGCTTATATCTAAGGATTATTTTAATGGGGTGTACTAATCTCTATGTAACATAGCGTTAGTCTAGATAAAATTCGTCTAGCTTCCTACCTACCTTGCATCTGACCTTAACTTATAGAATTTTATTATATAGAAATGTTTGAAAAGTTCTTATTATAGCCTTACAACGTAATACTACAGACATTAAATTATTAAATTAGAGGAGCGATATTAACGCTAAGTGCTTACTACCTCTTATTAATTAGAAGGCTCTCTAGGAATATGTGATTAGCGTAAAATAGATGCTTACAAACTTTAATAGCGAAATTAGTTGCTAGCTCTCTTTTAAGTATAATATAGGCGGACTGCACATAGTCTAGCGACTTAACTTTTAAGATAGAACTAGTTAGGTAGTATAACTATAACTATATACTACTATAGAGTTACTTTAACGTTTAATACACAAGGTCTGCACTATTTAAGTTATTTGGGAACAGTTAGCGATACTAGTTCCAGAGATATTTGCGTATAAGCCTAGCTATAATAATAACGTTAGCGTTGCTTTTATAATTATAGAGTATATTCTAGCAGACATAGCTATAGATTCTTTTAGTAGATAGCATATACATAAGGGTAAAACTCCTCCCTATTTTAAGGCATAATTCTATGCTACAATGGCTAGAATATAGGTACGTAGCAGATAATTAACGTACGATATTAAGCTTATTAGAACTAGGTCGAAATAGCATTAGTACGTTTTCTAAGTATTAGAAGCATTATCTAACTCTCTAATAGAATTTACTCTATTAGCCCTATACCTAGAATAGGAGGCCTATTTAACTTAGCAGCAGATTTTTTTAAGGCCTAGGCGAAAGGAATGAAGTTTCCTTACAATAAAAATATAATTTAAGAAAAAACACCTATTAAGCATATTGACGAGATCCTAAAGTCTATTAAAGACTTCCTATTAAAACTTTTAAACTTCGCGTAGCATTATTGCTTTTAGGAAGGCCCCTTCCCAATTATTCACACTAACCTATATAAAAGCAATATTCTTGTAGATTCTAAGTACCGTGTTTAGAGTATAATTAACTAGGAAAATACAATTATTACTCCTTAGGAGATAGTTGAATTTATCAAAGATTTATCTATTATACCGCCCGTGATAGATGGACTACTTTATTATAAAGAGAAGTTAGACTAAGAAAAGTTCGCTAAATAGATAAGGTACATTAAAGTAGTTAAGAAGATAGAGAAGGCATTGCACTATAATAGTAAACTTTCTATAGCGTTTAAGGATTAGAACGCTTAGAACCTAGCTTTAGCAATCTAGTTATATTTTAATAGTAGGATTAGTTTCTCCTTAAGTATATTAAAACCGTTTAAGTAGATCTACTAATTTTCGACTAGTGCTTAATAGCGTAATATACCTAAGGCCCCTTTATGTAACTACGTCTTAGCGTATTTTAAAAAGTATGCTAATTATAAGTGATAGCTAGTCTAAAGAGCTTACTATTGTAATTAAAAGCCTAGATTCAGGCACCTTACTTATTCTAAAAGCATTACTTCGTGCGTATTCCTTATTAGAAAGCAGCTTTTTATTAGTACTTCTCTGTAAAGATTTAATAACTATACAGCCTTAACTATCTTAGCCCTAATCATGCCTATAGTCCTTATGCACGTTTCTTCCGCTATATTAATCACTTTAGACTAAGGAAGCTTAGCGTAGGGAAATAATATCCTATTAGATGAGGGCTCCATAGAGGCAAATACTACCTTAGAAGATAAAGTAATAACGCTATACTAATAAGGTAATGTAGATAGCATTAGTAGACTTAGCTACTACTAAACCTAGTAGTATTCTCTATAATTCACGTTTTAGATAATACTATTTTATCTAGCTTGTACACTAACGCGCTTACTTTCTATTTATCTTACATTAATACTAAATGTCTATATTAAGTCTATGAATTCTACGTGCATCTTCTAACCTATTAGTTGACTTAGTTAATAGCAACTCTATTCTAGTATAACTATTAGTAGTATCTAGAAAATGATTTAAGGCCTTTATTACTGCACTCGTAACTATACTACGTTTTAAGGTTATAATGACTCTTTATTAGGCTTACTAAGTTCTCGCAATATTTACCGTTTGCGTCTTCTCCGCGAGCGGTATGCCTAAAACTTCGTGAGTAAGACGAGTATCTAGCAGAAGCGATAGGTGCCGTGTTAATGCTAGTAATGAAAGAAATAAAAAGGTAGGTTTTTTATAGTATATTATAAAGATAGGCGCTATAGTACGTAAGAGACATAGTTTACTAGCGCTAACTATAAGTTAGAGAAGATCTAGATACTGCTTGCTATAATACTACTAAACTATAGTAGCCTATGCGTATTAGGATAGAATTAGATCTCTAGGTATACCATCCTTATATTTTAGATAGTAACTTATATTTCTAATATACTACTAAGGCTCTAACTAATTATACTTAAAGAGCTTAGTATATCCTACACTAAGACCCCTTTATCTTAACTTACCCTGCGTTATTAGAATTCTCATCCTTCTGCCACTAAACGCGCTAGCAATATAAAGATGCCTTCATTCCCCTTGAAAATAATTGAAATGGCCCTTCTTCTCAACAAGCCGGCCCCCCTAAAGCGCGAGCGGAAATAGTCTAAATAAAGAGATCTAGGTGCATCTTTCTCTATTCCTTACTAAATTCGCTCCGCTAACTTCGTAGAGAAACCTTAAGGTATTAGTAAAGTAAAAGTATGAAAGACTTTCTATAGAAGCGCACGTTTAAATCCTACGTCTAGTAAGCATAGTAAGGAGCTAGTTTCTCTTACTATAAAAAATATATTATAAAAAATAGTATATCGTGTTATTTCCTTTTACTAGCTAACTTAAGCTAAGTTTATAGAAGCAATTAACTACTCTACGGCCTAGAGGTTAAAAATAATTACGTAAAATTAAAGACCTATCCTCTAATATTATAATTATACCCTTTGTAAAGTGACTATAAGGATCTATAGACGCCATAACTATAAGACTAGCTAATTAAGAGACGCAAACTAGCAGCACTAAGATGCTTATTAATCTAATTAATTACTAGTAGAGGAAGCACGCTTAGCCTAAAGATTACTTTAAGCTAGATACGATAAGCTATCTACTTATAAGGGGGAAGTTAGCGCCTTCCCTTTAACGCAAATAATTAGGTTCTCTCGCGGCGAGCTCTATAACACTAAGTAATTAAAAGCTAAGAGAGGAGGAAAGTGCACTATATTAGGATCCTTAGTATAAGACTTTACTTAAAATAAAAGGAAGTTATATAGATAAATCTAAATTAGATGTTATAGATAGAAGTAAGAGCCTATATTAAGCTTTGCTTAAGAAAGAGTAAGCTACCATAAATAGCTTATTATTTTAGGACGACCTCTTTAATAAGGCTTGCTAAAAACTATAAGATAAGAATAAAGCAAGAGTAGTTTAAGATATTACCTAATTAATTATTCTTTCTACTAAGACTCTTGCTACGTTTAGCGCTAAAACACTAGAGGTTGTAGTTAAAAGTATTAATAAAGGCTAGAATAACTCTATCCCTTTAACTAGGACTCGTCTATAATCTAACTACTCTATAGGATTTAAACGTGAGACATTTATAAAAGATTAGCTTAATAAGCTTTTACCCTTTATTAGTAATTTTATTGCTAGTAACTAGTCCTTCTTTATAGCTACATACTACATGTACTTCCTGTTTCTTACGTACGAAGTAAAGTGCGGCACTATGGCCCTTAACATCGCTAACTAATAGAATGCGCATAGCATGACGCTCGTAGTAAGGGCCCTCATTAAGCTTTTCTAGCTTATTAAGCGCGAGGACAAGATTAATTAAGAAATTCTTGCCTTTTTAGTCTTGCATAATTATTACTCTATCTAAATCTATGGCTACTACGCTATTATTAATGGTCTTAAAACTACTTTCTATCATCACCCTATTCATACCTTTAACTTCACGGAATTAGATGGAAGAGAGAAATGGATGGCGTATAAATTTATAAAGAATATTTATAATACATAGATGCTAACTTACTTTAAAAGACTCTATTTAGCTATTAATGATTTGCCTCCTAGGTTAGATTTTGATGTCCCGCCGCTTCTACAAGACTCTAGACTTTTATAAGATTTAGAATCCCATTATCTCTTGCGATCCTTCGTAGAATCGGCATCTTAGACTAGAGATGATAATTATTCAGATATTAGGGATATCACCCTAAACACCTCATTCACCTAAAAAGGAGCCTTAAAAAGGTCGAGAAGAAAGGTGGCAAAGTAGAAGCCCTATACGGAAATAGGGTTGCTCTTTTAGCGTGGCAAGGCGGCGTGGGTTTAATACTAGTAGAGATAACTATATAGTAGCTAGGGTAACTTTCTACTAGGCTAGAGTAGCTAGGACTACTAGAGTTAACTTTTTAGCTAGCCTAGCTACCTTCTTTAAGGTTAACTTACTTTTAGCTAGCATAGCTAGCACTAGGTAAGCTTCCTCTATATCCTACTATCTTACTAACTTATGCGTAGCTACCTTCCTCTTAGCACCTCTACTAATAACTTCCTTAGTATATAGAGGCTAACCCATTATTTTAGCCTACGTAGAGTAGGCTAGAGGCTTCTCTAACGCGTTCTTACGTCCTAGAGGTGACTTACGCTTTTTTAAGGTCCCTATAGCTTAAACGGGCAGTTGCTACTCTAAAAAATTGATAATAAGCTCTATCCCTATATATTTGAAAAGCTTTAAGTTTTCTGATAATTATACAAGATAGTTAGGTTATTATTATAGGATCTTATAGCAATTTCACTCTCACTAGTGATTTTAGTAAGGAAAAAAAATTACTAAAGGCGCTAAGGAATATCACTGATTTTTGCATATAAGCTAGCGTATTAGGTTATAAGACACCTAGGGATATAAGACACCACGCAGAAATCCTCTACCCTTTAAAAAATCATGATAATTAATTTAGCGTAATTATAATTACTACTTACTATACATAGATTATAGAGTTTTTACTACTACTTCTACTACTAGTTTTTCTACCTCTTTTTCTTTATTAGGGTTATTATTTTATTTCTCTATAAGCTTAGAAGCCTCTACTGCCATCTTAATTATATCTACGTTAGTAAAGCATTAATTTAGGTCTATATAAACCCTCTTTCATAGTACTTAAGGCTTAAGAGCCTTAAGTTAGCTCTACAATTATTTATTCTCTACTTCTAGCGCTGCTATGCGTGTATTTATAGTTATAATTACCTTACTTACTTTCTTAAAAAGCTAGTAAGCCTTATAGCCTATACTCTACTCTCTATAAAGCGCTTACTAAGCTATAAAAAGATTATAAGTGCCGTAGGGGGTAGAGAGATAACTCTTAGTAGTTTAAGCTTAATTCTAATAGGGTAGCGTAATAGGCTTTTAAGCAACCTAAGATAAGTTAACTACCTACTTAATATTTAATAGGTAGATACCTATAGTAGCCTATCTTACATGGATTACTCTCTTAGTAATTATAGCCTCTCTAGTAGCATAGTAGGTAGTAATAAATTATTCCTTTTTAACTAAGGTAGCATTATTAAGGTATAATAACTCTTAGATCTACTAGTAATAGAATTATTTTACTACTAAGAAAATAGAGAGATCTAGGGGCTATAGAATATAAGATAAGTAAGTAGGGAAAAATAGAAGCCTAACTTTATTCTACTTATAAATCTATAGGAAGTCTAGGTCTACATAGCTACTATAGCTATCTAAAATTAGCATCCTCTAGTAATCCTCTAAGGGCGTAGTTTCTAGTAGAAATACGCGTTATAGCTACTTAACGCTAATTGCGTTAGATGTTTAGCTATTCTCTAAGGTTACGTATAGCTAGTTAGGTATTATTAATAGAAACTAGGTACTCTATAGGTATTTACCTTTAAAAATAACTATAGGCCTTAGCTTCTTACTTATTACTAAAACGCACTTAATTATTAATGCCTACTTATAATTCTTTAGTAACTAATAGTAAGCCTTTATTTTCTAACTATCTATAAGTACTCTAGTGTTTATATATATACCTAGAGCCTTACTAGTTTTATCTATATTCTACGTATCCTTATTATATATATTTAGCTTAACGCAGAGCTACTTATAGAGCTTAAGAAACTTACGTATTACCTCCTAAATTACTCCTTTAGCTCTTGCAGCCTTAATCTTCCTACCTATAATAGAGGTAACGCGTAGGTTGCGTTTAATAAAGTAGGATATCTAGTGTTTACCTACTAATATAGGCTTACTATTTACCCTTAGGATTTAATTTACTATTTCTTATATATAAGCGTAAGAAGGAGGATACCCACATGCGTCCTCTTTAAGTATCTATTATATAAGGAAGTCCTCTTGTTGTAGAGTTAATCATTACTAGTATATATAGCTGTTTTACTAGTTTTATAAACTGCGTACGCGCCTTAAGAGCGTGGCTAGGGGGACGTTATATGCCTTTACAGCAGCTCGTTGACTAGGAAAAACGCTAGCATTGAGATCACTAATAGCTGCTTGAATTGCTGCCTCACGGTTAGCCATTTTGGTAGGGTGGATGTGGAGATATCGCGATTTTTTTGAGGGGTGGAGGATTTCGGCGCGGTGTCTCATATCCCTGGGTGTCTCATGACCCGATGCGCTAGCTTATTCTCTTACGCTTGCGGTGGTCCGGCCGTCCGAAGGCTGCATCGAGACGCTGCGCGGCGACAAGCTTTCGCACAGAGAACGGCGAGGCGCTGATGTTACTGCCAGCCTCCTCATCAGCCAGCTGCAGCGTGATAGCGAATTTGTTCTTGGTCTCCACGTCAAGGGACAGACAGAAGTTGCCATCCGTACCAACGTACGAGGCGTCTGAAACGGCCCAGTCGCCGACAAGGAACCTACCGCGGCTGCTGGACACCTTACGCAGGAGCGCTGCGAGAGCAGCGTTATCGCGCTCGTTACCGCGCCGTATCGAGCACAAAATGGACCCGTGGAGTACATATCTACCGTTGCGCCACTGCGGGGGCTGGAGCTCATCGAGCTCAAAGTAGAAGAGCGATGCCACCATGCGGCGCGATACGATATCGATCGTTTGAGTGAGGGCAGGGTCGGTCTGTGATTTCAGTGTCAGCTCTGGTATCATGCTAGTGTCATCGAGTCGCGGCTCGGAACCATCGAAGTTGACGCTGAGTCGATGGACGCGATCGAGGACTTTGCCAGCGAGCGCAACGCACTTGCAAGCTCGCTTCACCCCCCGGTCGCGCATCTTCTCGAGGAGCAGATCGCGAATGCGACAAAGCATGCCGTTCTTGCGTACGCCGCGACAGTCGCTCGTTGAGACATCGTAGTTACTCGGACTCGGTTCCCCTGTACCCAATGAGACGACAAAGTCAGGCTGACTAGCGTGCGGGAAGAGCGTGGCAGCCTCGGCCAGGGCCCAGAGGAGCGGATCGTTCTCGAGCGGACCGGCATCTTGCACGGTGCCGATGTCGTTGATGTGCATGGGCGGGAAGAAGCTGCGACGGGCAGGTGTCAGTTGGGGACAGCAGGACCGTGGAGGGAGAGAGACGTACCCTGGCGCCGCAGTCACGGCACGAGCGCTGGTACTGAGATCTATTAAGCTAGCGCATCGGGTCATGAGACACCCAGGGATATGAGACACCGCGCCGAAATCCTCCACCCCTCAAAAAAATCGCGATATCTCCACATCCACCCTACCAAAATGGCCAACCGTGAGGCAGCAATTCAAGCAGCTATTAGTGATCTCAATGCTGGTGTTTTTCCTAGTCAATGAGCTGCTGCAAAGGCATACAACGTCCCCCTAGCCACGCTCTTAAGGCGCGTACACGGTTTATAAAACTGGCAAAATAGCCACGTATACTAGTAACGATTAACTCCATAATAAGAGGACTTCCTTATATAATAGATACTTAAAGAAGACGCACGTAGGTATCCTCCTTCTTACGCTCGTACATGAGAAATAGTAAATTAAATCCTAAGGATAAATAGTAAGCCTACGTTAGTGGGTAAACACTAGATATCCTACTTTATTAAATGCAACCTACGCGTTGCCTCTATTATAGGTAGGAAGATTAAGGCTGCGAGAGCTAAAGGAGTAACTTAGGAGGTAATACATAAGTTTCTTAAGCTCTATAAGTAGCTCTATGTTAAGCTAAATATACATAATAAGGATACGTAGAATATAGATAAGACTAGTAAGGCCCTAGGTATATATGTAAATACTAGAGTACTTATAGATAATTAGAAAATAAAGGCTTACTATTAGTTACTAGAGAATTACAAGTAGGTATTAATAATTAAGTACGTTTTAATAATAGGTAAGAAGCTAAGGCCTATAGTTATTTTTAAAGGTAAATACCTATAGAGTACCTAGTTTCTATTAATAATATCTAACTAGCTATACGTAACCTTAAAGAATAGCTAGACATCTAATATAATTAGCGTTAAGTAGCTATAACGCGTATTTCTACTAGAAACTACACCCTTAGAGGATTACTAGAGGATGCTAATTTTAGATAGCTATAGTAGCTATATAGACCTAGACTTCCTATAGATTTATAAGTAGAATAAAGTTAGGCTTCTATTTCTCCCTATTTACTTATCTTACGTTCTATAGCCCCTAGATCTCTCTATTTTCTTAGTAGTAAAATAATTTTATTACTAGTAGATCTAAGAGTTATTACACCTTAATAATGCTATCCTAGTTAAAAAGGAATGATTTATTACTGCCTACTACGCTGCTAGAGAGGCTGCGATTACTAAGAGAGTAATCTGCGTGGGATAGGCTACTATAGGCATCTACCTATTAAATATTAAGTAGGTAGTTAACTTATCTTAGGTCGCTTAAAGGCCTATTACGCTACCCTATTAGAATTAAGCTTAAACTACTAAGAGTTATCTCTCTACCCCCTATGGCCCTCATAATCTTTTTATAGCTTAGCGAGCGCTTTATAGAGAGTAGAGTATAGGCCGCAAGGCTCACCAGCTCTTTAAGAAAGTAGGTAAGGTAATTGCAACTATAAATACACGCGTAGCAGCGCTAGAAGTAGAGAACAAATGATTGCAGAGCTAACTTAAGGCTCTTAAGCCTTAAGTACTACGAAAGAGGGTTCGTATGGACCTAAATTAACGCTTTGCCAACGTAGATACGATCAAGATGGCAGTAGAGGCTTCTAAGCTTATAGAGGAATAAAACAATAACCCTAACAAAGAAAAAGAGGCAGAAAAACTGGCAGTAGAAGTAGCAGCAAAAACTCTGTAATCCATGTGTAGTGAGTGGCAATTGTAATTACGCTGAATTAATTATCACGATTTTTTGAAGGGTGGAGGATTTCTGCGCGGTGTCTCATATCCCTAGGTGTCTCATAACCCGATGCGCTAGCTTAGGTGAGGATGAACGGCCGTCGATCAAAAGGCGGCGCATATAGCGCCGACGTTTGTTCGCTCTCTGTTTCTCTGTAGGCTCTCCTAATATTTCTACTTTTCATTTACATGCTCCATGGCGGAGGCTACCTCCTTCCGGAGCTGTCGCCGCCTTCACTGCACGTTGACAGAGGTAGCATACTTATGCGTTGTGGGGCACAGGAGGCTTCGTCACCTGCTATCAGAGTTGCCAGACTGTATCACATAGGACTATGCGGCAGCAGAATGATTATCGTTGGAGTAATTATTTGATTTAACTAGGCGTGTTGCGCAGCTTGCTGAAGGTGGTGCTGGTGGTAGAGATCCTGCACCAAGCCCTCCACCAAAAGTTAACTCCCGCGGGCGAAAAATCAACCTTCCAAAGAAATTTAAATAGTACAAATTGATCGCAAGCATCTATTTACTACTCTACTACAAAATCTCGTAATAATAGCTACTGTGGGCGACAGTATAACCTTACTTTTACTGTGGCCAGATGGTGGTTGGGGTGGGCGCCTCACCGATGGGGGCGTCTCGGCGTTCGGCACTGTACGGCGGGTTTTCCGTCACGCATGGATGGACGTTACTCCCTTACCACGGTGTTGGCACATTCTAGGTGCTAAAGAAGAGGTTGTTGTTCCGGCACGGCGGTTGTTCCGTTACGGGTGGATGGACGTTAGAACCCGTTTTTTTTCTGCGCGGTGGGTTTTCCTGTGCGCAAAGGGGCATGTTACTTAATCAATTTCGTTATATCTACTCTGTGCGCAGAAGCAATGACTACGGCGAGCTTGGTCTGCGCAGAAACAATGAAGTGTGCTCCCGTCACAAGATAGTACTACACAATCGTATTGCGAGTAAGGGCGACCGTTATAGCTACATCCCTCTTTTTGACAATTCCGCTGTTGTCCGTCTAACGAGCTCTGCAAAATCTTAGTATTAACAACAATATGGACCTCGTCTTTCACTCCCTCGGAAAGTTGCTCCATCTGCTCGCAAGCGTATCTTGTTAGGTAGTCGTCTACATTCTCCCGTGAGACAGCATTGAGCTTGCGCATGATAGTCCGACGAGTTAATCCATGCTTAATATAGTAGAAAGCAGCGAGACTTGGACCGCACCAGAGTTCTCCAAGCATCGCTAGAAGGAGGTCTTCATGCTTCTCCCTCGAATCCCACTCGTCGTAATAGTATTTGAATAGGTCTAGCCGTAGTCGTGGTGATATTGCTTTAAAAAGAGCGACTTTATCTGCCTCGAGACACGCAAAACATTTGCGCCATGCGATGCTCGAGCTTTCGTACCAACTGTTTTTGTCGATGAGGCTGATCTTAGCCCAGTGGCGAGCAATATCAGTAAATTCTGCTAATGTAAGACTCTTCTCCTCTAGCTTTTGCATTATGGTTGAGAGAAAATCCAAAAGTGAAGTACTTTGGTCCCATATGAGTAGCAACATTTTATACTCTGTGTCCCTGTTTGCGTTAAAATTAGACCATGTAATATTGTAAGCTGGGAAGGTGGGCAGCCGAGAATTGGCCTCAGCTTACCAACTAAGTGCGGCGCCTATATATAGGTACCATAATTATAGTAATTGAAAATGTTATTTTAAGGTCTCCAGTAATAGATTACCGTCCACACACCAAAGCCTCAAGAATGGTTTCAGCGTCTTCTCTTATGGAAGCATGACTGGCCAAGGTAACTAATATACCCACTTAGAGACCAAGCGTTATAAACTCAGCGGTCAAGGAACCATCAGCATCAAGGACGGGTACGGCCGCTTACATCAGGTCAGTAGCATACCATCTGGTGCGGTGCGACAACATTCTTCAGCATGACTCCAAACAGGGAGCCTTCTGGAATGGATCACACTGGATGTAGGAGAAGGCTGACGGAGATCCGCTACCAGCTTCATTCATAGCGCTTGCAACACTCCTCAGCTCTCGCATGCATGCTTGTTGACACGGCGATGTATTCAGCACAGTTCTCCCGGTACATGTACATAGTGAACCTTTGTGATGGACGTTCCGCTTTAAGTGGGACACATGCATTTTAGTTGCCAGGGGCATTGGATTAATTAGCATAGCGGATAGAAAGGGAACCACTGATATAACAATGTAGCATTCGAGTCGACCTTCAGCCATCTCAACCCACTACGGACTCAGTCAAATCTCCTTTCCCAGTCATTCTGCTTCCCAGGTCTCTATCGCGTCGCTTTGACCATGCTGTGATTTGAGCTCTCTCGAGTAATGATCCGATGTCTCTACGTGACAATGGGCGTCACTGCCGTTAGCAACGCCATGACCACAGCGCATCCGAGCGCTCCAAAGCATAGTCTGCTGACTTCCCCGCTTTGCGCCTCGATCCAAGGAGGTAGAGCCTTTGTCCTTACTTGCACCGCTACAAATAAAGCTGTAAGCAAGACGAAAGGGGAGCAGCATACCAAGCCCAGGCTCAACAGGGCTACCATTTTGTAGGGCACGCCGAGGCGAGAGATGACGTTGGTGACGCGTGACAGTAAGGCAAAAGATGAGCAAACGAAGAACATAAGGAGAACAACCATGAGTATGGCACCCAGGGCGAGCAGTTTTCCAAAGTACACTGAGACCACACCAAGCCGGTCCGCTGTTGGTTGCAAATGATGGACTTTGTCGCGAAGAGCGTCGTCAATACTGCTGGACAACATCGGCGGCAGACCAGAAGTGACTCCCGACACCACGCTGGACAGATTTAACGGCAACTTAGAGCAGGAGATACCTCGTGTGTAACCGACACAGACAAATCGTGTGCCTATTGAGATGTTATTTGGTATCCGCTGCTCTAAATCTTCAATAGAAGGAGTGGCCAGAGCTCCTATCGCGCTTTCTATTCGACTGGCAGCTTCTGGAGCTGCTGTCATGACTGCGTTGATAGCACTCTCAGCGTTGTTGATGATGACACTGGGAGCCAATGTGCTTGCGTCAATCGTCGGGCTTTTAGCGGCGTCCTCGAGACCCTGGACGACACTGCGGCGTCCATGGAAGCCCGCGCCAAGAACAACTTCTTGCATGAAGACTGTCGCATTCAGCTATTACAGCATTTCTATCAGCCAGCGAGCTCCGCCACAGTCGAGTGACTTCTTACCCTTAGTGTGAGTATGCCAGCCTTGGCGTTTGACTCAGATCGCGTCATCGCTGCCAGAACAGCGAATGCAATTGCAGCTGCAGTAAAAGCTAACAGTACGGCCACCTTCGAAATCATTTTGGGTTGGAGGTAACGTTAGAGCCAACGTACTCTCTTATAGCATCCGCAACGGGCAGGGTCCCTAAAGTGGAGCCGATCTTGTAGCACGCTTGTTTGCCACTTCCGGCAGGGTCATGCATTTGTTTTCTAGTAAAGGTTACCTTTCGTTCGACAATACAACATATAGGGTGTTTACAGCTGTTCCAGCATTCCTGAAAAGCTTCTACAAGGCTGACCATGCTCCTCAAGTTTCTAGCACACTTGTTGTTAACCGTAAGGCTCATAGTAACAAGGACATAGGCCCGAATTTAGTGAGCTCGAGATCTGGGTCCTTATAGGTAGGCTGAAATAGGTTCCCCAAGCTCCAACCTGAGCCCCTATGACCCATTCAGAGACTGTTCATAAAGAAAAGCAAGTGGCCCTTAGGACATGCTCGTTTCGCTGCCTAGCTGGGTCACGCGTCGATGAAGACGAGCAAGACACACATTACCTCTTCGCTGTTCTCTCCTATCAACGCTCCTGCATCACCCTCGAGCGCGCGGTTTTCAACAGCACTGGAATTCCTAAACGTGGGACCACAACCAGCTGCAGTCTGTCCAAATGTTCAGTAACGCCACGGCAACACGCGATGCAGTAGATCCACAGAAGAGTGTTGCCGAGAAGCTGCCCAAGTCTCCAGCTCCCCGTGCTACTTCCTTCACCGTCGAGTATGTTGACTTTGGGCGGGACAGAGCAGCAGGTCTGATTGCGGATGCTCTATACATGCAGGGACTGCTCCTGAAGAAGATGGCCACGCAAAAGAATGCGGCTAAGGGATCCTCCAATCAACCAGGTCAGTCCGCGGAAACCGAAGACCTTTAGTTCCAGATGAATAGTTGCCTAGCATCACTCAGAGCCTATCTTGGAATGTACCTGCCTTCTTCGCAAGACTGTTAGAACATCGTCCCAAGTTGTGCTCTATCAGTTTGCCATAGCGTATGTAGCTCTGCTATATTACTCACATGAAGCATAATGTCTGAGTGTTCAGAAGATGGCTTGAAAC
Organism: Byssothecium circinans; assembly: GCA_010015675.1. Classification (NCBI taxonomy): domain Eukaryota; kingdom Fungi; phylum Ascomycota; class Dothideomycetes; order Pleosporales; family Massarinaceae; genus Byssothecium; species Byssothecium circinans. Next base: position 819,287 of record ML976981.1, on the reverse strand, counting down.
AAGCTTGTGTTGCACCACAAGGGGTCCGCTGTAAGTCAGTGCGCAGTTCGCCCTCGTGTATCTACTGCAGCAGGCAGTGCTGTATTCGGTATTGATTTTGCTTTTCAATACGAAAATTTCGAAATCAATACGCTTCCAAACTATCAAGAGTGGGCGAAAAACAGAGTATTGATTTTTTCAATATCATAATTTTCGGCATATTGAGTATTGAATACAGCACTGGCAGCAGGTCACTGTACCTTAAATTATAAGGAACGATACATGTAACGTTAGATGCTGTATGTGGAAAAGTGCGGTACAGATGCAGTCTATGCGAGACAAATCACGTTGGAGTGGCAGCACCCCGCTGGCAAGCTTTTGAAAAGGTATACTTAAATCCCCCTTGGTCCGCGGAACGATCACACGACCCAGTATTTAATGCCTCTGCGCTCTGGTGTTTGTGCACAGTAATTACGTATTTGGTCTCATCTCTGCTTTGTTAAGCTGGTATAATGCGCTTGCTGGCATCGTGAATACTTCGAACAGGTCGGTACAATGTGCCATCCCATCCATATAAGTTAGAGACGAACGAGTTAATCGTGATGTTGGTGCCAACTTCTTCATCCTCCTGGTTGAGCAGAGTCGAAAGAGAAATTTCCGACTCACCAGAGAAGCCTACTGCAGAGAGCAGAGGAACAACTTGGGACGGTCATGTTGATAGCCGTCTGCTTCCGGATATTGACCTAACTTAGGTTCCGATCTGAAATTGAGCAACACCGCGGAGAGCTAACTTAGGCTAGTAAGGTAACGTCCATCCCTGTGTGACGGAAATCCCTGCGTGGCGGAAACCCACCAGTGCTTTTCATCACAACAAATTCCACAACGACTAAGAAGCACAGATAATCTCGGATTAGAGACATTAGAAACTAAGCTTTGCCTTTACTTTACATATTTCTATAGAAAACTTCAACTGAGCCTAGAATACCATGTTTCATTGCGAGCATGCACGGCAGTGTGACGTCGGACAGCCTCGGATTTACTACAAAGTGTGTGCATCTTACCCAAAGCCTGCTAAGCTACAGATTATTATATAGGGCTGCTGAGATTTGTCCCCAACCAAAGTACCGATAATGGCGACTTTTGCGCTACACAATGCAATTTCACCGCAACACCCAAATGTAATTTTTATTTTTCAAGCTAGGAATACGTCTCGCATACTCCAAAGTACCTCTCGCCGAACTTGTGTGAGTTCCGATAGCGATAGGGATGAGCTGACTGGAGTTGAAGTTGGCGATTTCTTCAAATATTTCACCAACTTTAACATGCAACTGAACCACAACGTGGGCCAATTTGAGGCTCCTAATTCTCAGGGAACCTTCGCAAGACCCTAGCGTAACTTATGACGTTCAAAAATTCACTTATACCTTGGATGGTGTTGAGTTGTGTGGATGTAAAACAATTCGGTACTTTGGTTGGGGACAAATCTCAAAATCTTGGGGACAAATCTCAGCAGCCGCATAGAAAACCTAGAATTAAGCTAGCGTACAGGGTACCGAGCCACCCGGGGAAGTGAGCCACCCCTCAGAAATCGGCCACCCCTCAGAAAATCGCGATATCTCCACATCAACGCTACCAAAATGGCCAACCGTGAGGCAGCAATTCAAGCAGCTATTAGTGATCTTAATGCTGGTCTTTTTTCTAGTCAACGAGCTGCTGCAAAGGCATATGCTATCCCCCGAGCCACGCTCTCTGCGCGCGTACGCGGTTTACAAACCCGGCAAAACAGCCACGTATACCAGCAACTATTAACTCCACAACAAGAAGACTTTCTTGTACAATGGATCCTCGAAGAAGACGCACGCGGTTTTCCTCCCTCGCACGCTCGCGCACGAGAAATGGCCAATCGAATACTAAGGATGAATGGGAACAACAATCCTGTGGGCAAGCACTGGCTATCCTTCTTCA
>ML976981.1:786257-816268 GCA_010015675.1 Byssothecium circinans | reverse complement strand
AATTATGATAGCAGTGCAGGCATCTGCTCTTCTACAAGAACAAAACAGTAGTAATACTAGAGAAAAAGAAGCAGAGAGAGTTGCAGCTGAAACAGCAGCAAAAACTCTGCAATCTATGTGTATAGAGTGGCAATTGTAATTACGCTGAATCAATTATCGCGATTTTCTGAGGGTTGGTCGATTTCTGAGGGGTGGCTCACTTCCCCGGGTGGCTCGGTACCCTGTACGCTAGCTTAAAATTTCTTTAACGTGGATTATCAGCACTTGGACCATGTCAGCGCTTGGATCACTTTTCCCCCACGTCGCACCTCCCAACTTCAATTAAACAACCACAACGCATCAAATAAATTGAAACTACCCACCGCTAGACTCAGCTGAGGTCTCTACATTAGCCCGACAGGTTCGCACATTATGTCCGGTCTTTCCGCAATTGCCACATCGTCGCGAAGTCGACGGAACCGCTTCTCCAGCACCACCCCCAGATCGCTTATCCGCCTTTGCCTGAGCCTCCGCGTCTCTCTGGGCTAGTATATCCTCTGCATCCTCTATACTAAGTGCCCCTCCTTGCCGGAGACGTGTCTTTTTTGCCCTTCGACGCTTGCTTAGTGCCTCATTTACTTTCCGAAGGGTGTTGTTCTCTGCAGTCAGGAGGGTGACCGTATGCGCTAATGTCTCCATACCCTTGGCCATTTGGCCGACTGCATTAAATATCATGGTCGGCGAGCTTCCTTGATGACTATTGATCTTGGATTGCACAGAGTCAGTCTGTAAGAGGGCTTCTGTTGGATTGTGTGGCGTCTGAGAGACCCAAGGGTTGGCATCTGCCGAAGGGGGGGTAGTAGGGGTAGGCGTCCGTAACTTGACATCCAGCTTGGAGAGGACCGCCTGAGGATTATGGGGGACTAAACCAGCACCGCGGAACCCAGCCATAATGTTTCCTGCCGTCATAGACTTGATATAAGCATTGTGGAAGGCCAAAAAGAACTCGACCTTGGTGATATGGTTGACGTGGGACTTGACGAACACATCAATCTCATAACCATAAAAGCGCTTCAAGACACTGAAACATCCAACATCGAGTGGCTGGGCCAGATGAGACGAGTGTGGAGGGAGACAGATGGCCACAATGTTATGAGACTTGCAATAAGCCTCAAACTCAGCCGACGTATGGCTCTCGTGCCCGTCTAGCACTAACAGCCGGTACGCGCCTTTTGTCAAACTTGCGGTATGTTTGTCGAAATGTTTGATCCATTCCAAGCCAGTCTCATTGTTCGTCCACCCGTTATTTGTGGGTTTGATCACCCAGGAGCGTGGTAGACCGCCCTCGGTATACCAATTGGCGAGATGGTAAGAGCCTTGAACTACCAGAAATGGGGGAATGTCGCGACCTTCCCCATTGACGCAACTGATCGCTGTACCCCATTCTCGGTTACCTGGCTGCACTTTCTTGCTTTTGCCCTTCCGATCGGACCGAGTTACAACCATGCAGCCGCAGATGATGCCCATCATGAAGCCCGTTTCGTCGAAGTTCCACGTGTCGCCATCTTGTATGCCGTACTTGGCTTTCATGTTCATCACAAGTCGGAACCGGTCTTCGATAAGTTTCGAATCCTCACAAAGAGCCCTCTGGAAGTCGTAAGAACGTGAAAAACGCGTGTTTAGCTCTGGGGTACGTTTCACGAAGCGATGCGCCCAGAGCTCGCCGACGCGTCGCTTCCCACGCGATGCGAGGATGTAGTTGGCCATATCTTCTACATCCTCGAGCCGGGGAGGAAATCCTCGATCGTCTAGGTCCAGTATATACCGAACAATGACCTCCTCTTCAATTGCATCCAAATTATGGGATTTCGGTCGAAATTCTTTCGCCGGCGTCCTGCCCGTCATTCTGTTGCGGAGGGAGGAATATGGTATGTTGTAGAGCTGTGCCGCGCGTCGCATGGATATTTTCTTGGACGATTTGATCGCTTCGATGGCCAGGACGATTCTGGCTTCTTTTGATTGAGCTGCCATTTGTTGTTGTGGAGGAATCGCGTGTTGAAGTTGGGAGGTGCGACGTGGGGGAAAAGTGATCCAAGTGCTGACATGGTCCAAGTGCTGATAATCCACGTTATTAAGTTTAGTAGTAGATATTAATTAGTCTATATTAGAAGCGCCTATCTAAAAGCCTAATTAAGATAAGAATTAGCGCTAATAGATAATCTATAACGTATTCCACCACCGAGACGGCCAAACCACCGAGACGGCCACTTTTCCTTGGCAACACCAACACCACACTCATCACGAAATGCCTCCACCACCGAACGCGATACTTGTTCAACAAGAGGGCAGAATTGAGCTTGCCCTTCAAGCTTACCATTTAGGCCAATTTACAAGCCTCCGACGCGCTGCAGCAGCATTTAACGTCCGCTATCAGAGCCTCTCTGACCGCCTCAACAGAATCACCTTTCGCCCAATAACGGTACCGAACTGTTTAAAACTGTCCTCAACCGAAGAGGACACGCTTATCCAATACATCCTCGACCTCGATTCGCGAGGATTTTCGCCTACATTAGGCGAAGTGTCAGATATGGCGAATAAACTACTGCGCGAGCGGGGTAGTAAGACGGTGGGCATTAACTAGGCTACACGGTTCGTAGACTGTTCAGAATAGTTACAAACGGTTTAGAACCGTTCGAAGGACCGTCAAAGGGCACTACAGGAAGATCCTAAGGTAGTTGGCGCGTGGTTTAAGCTTGTGCAGGACACCAAAGCAAAGTACGGCGTACACGATAATGATATATACAACTTTGATGAGACTAGCTTTTAGATGGGTATTATTAGCTCTATGAAAGTGGTTACTGGCTCAGAGAAGCGAGAAAGGCCTACAACGGTTCAGCTAGGCGATAAGGAGTAGGTGACAGACATCTAGAGTATATGTTTAAATAGTACATTCACCTTGCTATTTATTATATACAAAGGACGCGTCTACATCTCTTCGTGGTACTAGAAAGCTAATATACCACGCGATTAGAAGCTTTTAGTCTTAGAGAATAGATAGACGACCAATAAGCTTAGTCTCGCGTGGTTGAAGCACTTTAACGCGCATACAAAGGTAAGAACTGTTAGCGTCTATCGGTTACTAATTTTAGATGGCCACGAAAGCTACCTTAATTAAAATTTCAAGAATTATTGTTATAATAATAAGATCTTTACGCTCTGTATGCCACCGCACTCGTCACACATCCTCTAGCCGCTCGATGTGGTGTTATTCTCGCTGCTTAAGCGTAAGTACTTTAATATCATTTAGGGCTTAGCGCAACAGCGCGTTTTTTACATTAATAAGGAAGCGTTCCTACTAGCCTTTAAAGACGCGTTTTTAAGCGTGTTTATGGTTTAAAACTGTTAAAAGGCCTTTAAGGCAACAGGGCTAGTCCCTCTGAACGCGCAGGTGGTACTTAATCGCCTTAATGTGCGTATACGCACCCTACTAGGACCCCCACCACTAGAGACGCCATGGCTATCAAGGACTCTAAGTAATACACGCGAATTTGGCTTATAGTTAAAGTTTATACGTGATTCTATTACTTAATTACCACGAACGGCGCAGGATAGGCTTTCGCAGCTTGTCAAAGGTACTAAATTAGTGCTGCATAATACTGCGCTCATGAAGGCGCGCATTGAAGAGCTTAAACAGCAACTTGCAGTGGTAACCAAGCGCAAAACACGCAAACGCAAGTATCTTTAGAAGGGTGGCACTATGGAGTTTAGTCCTACAGCAGACTAGGTCGGTTCTAAACCGTTAGGAACGGTTCAGAACCGTAAAAGGGTAAGGGTGGAGGGTGAACGCGAAGTGCGACAACCAGGTATTCGCCACTGCGGCAACTGCGGTAAGGCTGGGCATAACGCGAGAACGTGTCAGGTAGATAAAGAGGGTTCTTCTGAGTCGGAGGCCAGTACTTAGTTTATTATGTCAAGTAGCGATGCGGACGATAATGATGATGAAGTTGAGTGAGTTGGTGTTGCCAAGGAAAAGTAGCCGTCTCGGTGGTTTGGCCGTCTCGGTGGTGGAATACGTTATTAGAAATAGAGATATTATTATAAGGCTATTTCTTCCTTTTACTAATTGTCACGGTAACTACCCTCGTTCCCGTAACACCTTACTGTCCAATACCGTCCCTCACTATACTGCCGGGAACCGTCCCTTACTGTAGCAACCGCTGGTTAGATAAACGCAGCACTAGCCTCGCGCTAGCGCCTTGCGCCAGCGCACTGGCCAGACCCCTATATTTCCACCCGATCTTAAGCCTCCATTCTGTTTCTTCACGCAACGTCTTGTATTACACCAGATAACGTACGTAGCCAGTATTAACGCTCCTGAAGCAAGCTCTTAAACACGTGCTCGTAGCATCTCGTGACACTAATATATTCTTAATTTTGCTTCCTCCTATCTTTAACCTCTTTAACCTAGCTTTAGATAATATAGTACTTAAAGAGCCTTAACTCTACTGCGCTAGACGCTTATATAGATAGAGCCTATTGTAAGTTTACTAATCTTACAGCTTTAATAGCGGAGGATTAAAATACTGCAGAGGCTATGGCCAACGCCAAGGTTCCTGTTCTCCAGCAGACGATTAAGGCGAAGCGGTAGGTAGGTAAAGATGGAGACTTAAACGATGGGGTGTTGGTAAGTGGGGGTCAGGAAAACACGAGGTCGGTCAAGTCCTGTGCTAGGCTCCTGCATGGAAGATGCAAAGGAACAATCAGCGAACAGAGGATGAGGTTCCATGGCAAATGCTGTCAGCCAGGGGTACGGTTTGAGCACGCCCAATATACATCTATTGCGGTCTAATACACATGACCTTTTTGGCTAACCTCCAGGCCGGGTCGCGACACATTGAAGCTAATCCTGCTCACCCTAGTGTCTTGTTCAGCCAGGCAAACTGGTACCTGTTCCACTCCTGCCCAGCTCCAACTTGGACGTGATATCCAGCTGTTCCATTGAAGAACTTGTAAGTTGCCTTATCGCCGAGTGCGTCCTTGACAACCTCCGGCTGGCCAGCGAAGAACCCCTCGAACTCGGAATCGACGACAAGGACGGGTACGTTGATCTTCTCAACAACGTCCTTGAGAGTGTACTGCTTGAGCGATTCGAGCCATAGGTACGGGGAATGCTGTTTGAAGCACCACAGTCCGTGTCCTAGACCCCAGCGCACGGCTGTAGGCACCTGTGGGCTATCCAAGAGCGGAAAGGCAGCCTCGTCAAATTCCTCTTGCTTGCCCGCAGCGAGAAGTTCCTTCAGGTCCGGGGTCAGCTGACCGGCGTATCCCTCGTAGACATCCCACACGCCGCCATTGAGAATAAGAGCCTTGATCCGAGGCTCAAACGCAGCGGCACGAGCGGCTAGATACCCACCCATTGAAACGCCAACAAGGACCAGCCGGTCTTCATCGACGAAGCAGCCTTTGCGATTCATCAACTCGTCGATCACTGGCGTGAGAACCTTCTCCCAATCAGGGATGAAACCAATGTCATCATTGCGGCGAACCGTGGGCTGCCCTGGCCCTTCGTAGGTCATGACATTCCAGCCACGGGCCAAGGCTGGTACGACGAACGAGTGGTAGGAATCTTCCTGGCCGGCATCGTATCCGTTGCCGATAACCAAGGTCGGCCGTTTGACCCCGTCGGCTGCGGCTGTGTACCAGATTGCTTCAATGGTGAAGTTGTCGGTCGGGATCTGGATACGTTCGCCAGGAACGGGCAGTGCAGCAAGCGCCTTGTCGAACGCAGCGCGTTGCTCGAGCCAGAAGCTATTGATACGAGGGTCCGTCCAGTTCGCATGGTTGTAGAAGTCGGCCTGACGGTAGTAGCTCGATGCGGCGAACCAGGCTTCCCGGACGTTCAATGGATCGTACGCATTATCCGCATCCTCGGCTTGCTTCTTGGTGTATTCGGCCAACGCGTGGAAGGTCTCAAGCCAGCTGGTGAAGTTCCCGGCCTTGATGTCTTTCGCTGCGGCCAAGGCGTCGTTGACGTCGCCAGCCCCGAATATGGTGTTTCCGAGGGTGAAGAGCAGCTCGAAATGGAAGCTTTCATCCTTGCTCAAGAGGATGATGGGATCCTCCGGCTCCTTTGACGAAGATGATGGCCCAGAGTCGCGGGAGAGAATGGAGCTTGAGGCTACCGTTGCCCCCAGCAGAACAGCGCTGAACAGGGAAGTTGACTTCATTTTGAAAGGCACTCAGAAGTAAGTGTATAGTAGAGAAGATTGGGTAGAGTTGCTGATGACGGTATTGATCACGTTACAATGTTCTCGGCGATGCACTGCCTTTTATCTTCATTTGCTTGTTCTCGCAATCTGTTCCAGCGAGAGCAACCCACAACCAACCTACACCTACACTATGCACCAGCCGTGCATCGAGCCTGTTTGCGATTGGTGTTTTCCTGGTTGCGCACTCCCGGGAACCATGAGGCTATCGTGAATAATACCGCGACGACTAGGACGGACAAGGCAACTTCTTTGCGATTGGTCGCCTTGTAATGCTCTGCCCCTCTCTAGTTCCAGCCACCCCACGGCTTTCGCAACTCCCATCGCAAACACTGCCATAGTAGCATAGCCCAGCCCATAAGACCTAAGTCTTACTAGCAACGCAAGTCCGGCAGATGAGAAGGCCTGGACCATCAATTCATCACTGAATTCCGCAATGAGTCGCTATTATACGTCACCTCCTGTCCGAAGGCTACCAAACGTGACTAGATCTATGTCACGCGTAGCTATTGTGGTCATAGAGTGATGTAAATCTGCCTTATTGTGTACAAAGGGAAATGCGTGCGTGCGCGTTCCTAATAAACCGCGCTCAGTCCCTGTCAGGGGCTGCTTAGTAACTCCATTGAAGCAACTGTCCAATGCTCCACTTTTCCTCAACTCAACAATCTATGATTCGTTCGCAACGCTATCTAATTTCCGCACGACGGTATCTATAACTCAGTCCCTGGATGCGGCGAATCGCAAACAGAACCGGCCGCGTGGCAACTCTCAACCAGAAGCGACATCGGTCCTCGTGATCATTGCGCAGCAGACATGGTCAACCATGGCCCCTCAAAGGGCTGCTCGACATGTCGCAAACGACGCGTCAAATGCGACGAGGACAGGCCAAGCTGTCGTGAATGCCTCCGGCTGCGACGGGTGTGTGGAGGTTACGAATCAGAGAAAAAGACAGGCGGGATTCGGTTCAAGGACCAGGGCACTGGTGCAAGGCTCCTTTCGCCGACATCACGGTCCAGGAGCCCTCGCATGTCGACAACGCCAGAATGGACAAGGCAGGCTGTCATACCAGCAACAATTACCCCCAGCGACGAATCATCCGCTGTCTGCTTCTTCCTCACCTCGATCGCGGGCTTAGGACGCAGCTTTCACTCGACCCAGGGCTTCCTAGAGCCTCTTTTCCCTGTCGTAGCCAAGGAGCATCCGGATTCTGTCCTCTCGACCGTCCTGACCGCCGTGTCAACGAAGCTCTGGAGTTTGTGGAAAACCCCAACAAACAGCTATCGAACGCCTCATCCTCCGTTTACCAGGGCGTTGAGTCGCCTGCAAGCAGCTCTCAATGATCCCCTCGAGCGGTCAAAGGACAGTACCGTCCTCGGCGCTATCTTGATGCATTTCTACGAGAGCCTCGCTGCTCGATCGACGCACCAGCGTACCATGCGCGCCCACCAGGACGGGGCTCGTGCATTGCTCGAACATGGCGCCGGGAGCGTCCCGGACTCGGATTGCCGCGCATACTTGAGGAGCTACCTGCGGCACTGTGATGTGTCGACATATATGGAAGTGCAACCGGACGACACCTCGAGCCTAGATGTTTGGTTCGATGCGGGGTGGGACGATTCTATGCCAGCTAACCCGAGTGCAGTCTTGGACCTGATCGGGCTCTCGATTGCCGATTTGCAAAAGAGACTATCCACCTTCATGTGCGGGCTGGCCAAGAATAACCTGGATGGTCTGGCCCTCGCGACTTGGTGGCAGGACGCTTCGTCCGTTGACGCACAACTCTTAGATTGGGTTCAGTTGGTGCCGGCCTCATGGCAGCCTTATGCAAAACCCGAAGAAGACACCTTTGCTTACTTCGGGTTCTGCGATATATACCCGACCGTCCAGATTGCCACGATCTGGAATGTATGGCGCGTTTGCCGGCTCATGGTCCTGCGGATGGAGCTCTGTCTGCTTGCGAAAGCGCCCCCCGAGGCGCTGCAGCAAACCATCTCGATTGCTACCAAGGAATACAGTTTCCCAGATCCCAATCGCGGCAGGGAGTTGGTGGACTCCATCTGCCGGTCCATGCCGTTTTACCTGGGCAACCGCCAAAATCACGGAGGCATGCACGACTTGGCGGACCCAGCGATCAGAATCCCCAACTACCACGACCAAGACTTGGACGAAGCCGTGCGTACGCAGTATCTCCGAGGGGATCAGGCGATGAGTCTCCTCGATTACAAGCGACATATACTGGTTCAAGGCCCTTCGCACGCACTGCTTCACTTGAATAGCCTGATCAAAGTGCTGTCAAAGGAGGGCGGAGAGCTCATCTGTCGTGGGCTGCGTGGGGACCAAGTCGTCTGGATACGGGAACAGTTTCTCAGGGTCTGCGAACTTACTGACCCGGTTAGTCGGTTTAACTGGTAGTGAATCATATGCATACCTTGCAATGAGTCAAAGCAAACTGCGATATGCATCTACCCGCGATATGCCTGACCACGCCTTGCCGTCTTGGGCAAGGTAACGAGTGTTGTGACCATCAGACCCCCATTCGAAATTCACCTGACCCCGATTAGTGCGACTAACGAGGGAGAACTATAAGGGAATCAATCTAATGTCAGTCCCGGGGTCACGGGACGCACCCCGAGATGGGACACTTTTGCACTTCGGAGGTCCGGAACATCTCAATCCTAGTTTTATAGAGTTGTAGTCGGTATTCACGAATCTGTAGCTATTGTTCCTTCAGGAGTCAGTCTCCGAACTGGATCTTCGCAAATTTGGACACGTCGTTGATCTTTTCCTCAACGCCGTTAGTTGTCACTTCACCAGTAGACCCCTGTCTAATCGTTGTTTTACATCTCTATTGCATATTCGGAGGTCTGTAGACTAAGTGTAAGGAACGAAGATAGGATCCCCAGGGTTGAAAGCTACTTCGACATCAGGACTGTGGATGCCGGCAGTTTCGCCGTGCAGAGAAGGAGACGCAGAAAATCTTCTTAGCATAATGGAATGCTTTAACTATATTTGCTCGCACTAGACTGCTGACATAGCATCGTATCGAATTAAAGCGCTATCCCTACTGCAGACGTCCAAAAATAAATGTGGCGCGTGTCGTCGGCTCTGGACCAGAATGTGTCCTTTGTTGCCGCAATGCCTCATGCTGCCTGACCGCTTGAAGGCAGCTTCTGCCCCTCTTAGACTGCATACTGTTACTAACTACCATGGATAAAGCAAGCCAAGCATTAACACGAGGAGTTCCTCCTGGTCTGCGTAAATCGTACCGTGCCCTAGCAGACCACAGCGGAGTCGCTCGAAGTACCCTCCATCGTCGCGCGCATGAACAACCCCCGATGCAGGACAAGGCCCAAAGCCAGCAGTACCTAACACCATGGGAAGAGAGTGCCCTCGTGAAGTTTATCTTACAGATGTCAGATCTCGGACAGCCCGTACGAATCAAGTACATTCCCTCCCTCGCCTTCGTCGCCACCCGCGCGCGACCCCCGGCAGACAGGCCCCTCAAACCTCCGGGTAAGAACTGGGCCAAGGCTTTCGAGAAGCGCAACCTAGAAACGGCAGCGAGACGGGTTACGGCGATGGACTGGAACCGCCACGACCGGAATATCGGTGGAAAGATGACACACTGGTTCGACGTGATAGGGAGGGTTTTGGGCGATCTAGCCATCAAACCTTATAATGTCTGGAATATGGACGAGACCGGAGTCATGCTATCGATGCTTGGCTCGGTAAAAGTCCTCGTAGGTAAGGACGATACACGAACGTATAGAGGCGCGCGCGTGAAGCGAACGATGGTGACAGCTGTCAGTTGAGACGCTGAACTGAGAATAAGTGTGATGATTCTTTCTATGAGGAGATATACAACTACTTTATAGTCGTAGTAGCTCCTATTCCTGCCTAGCGCCACTGACTGCCTGCCAGGCAGTCTCCTACGGTGGCGCACCTGCCTACCAGGCAATTAGCTCAACAACACGTGATCATGGGATTCAACTCTCCCCCTGTGACATGGGCCGAAGGGCCGTGGCACTCCTAACGGGTCCCATGATTCCTTTCATCTTCAGCTTCACCCAGAGTGCTTCTTAGGGCCTCCCCCTGACAAAAGGTTCAGTCGACTCGCCACTACCTCATGTGTGGACCTTGGAAGAGCTTTGGTAAAAACGTCAGCTAGGCTGTCCTTCGTATCGACACGCTGAGTATCAATAACTCCTTCGTCTACCTTCTCACGAACGAAGTGGTGTTTGACATCGATATGTTTGGATCTGCTGTGGAATTCCGGGTTTCTGGTAAGCTTTAAAGCCGAGTTGTTGTCAATGTATAGTGGGACTGTATTGATGTGGACTCCTGGGATACGAAGGTCGTTGATAAAGTTGCGAATCCATACAGCTTCCTTTGCTGCCTCTGCGCCTGCAATATACTCTGCATCCATAGTTGATGTGGCCACCGTTTTCTATCTCTGATACGACCAGGATACGGGTCCGCCCGCGAGCGTAAACACCCACCCGGTTGTTGACCTCCGAGAATCTTCGCATCCAGCAAAATCGCTGTCCACGAAACCTTTAAGTTGGAGTCCTTCTCTGCCTGAATAGACAATCCCTTTCCCTGTGTCGTTTTTTAGGTATGAAAAGATGCGATCCACGGCATTCATATGTGTTCGGTTCGGATTGGACGCATACCGAGCCACATAGCCCGTCGCAAAGGCAATATCTGGTCTCGTCTGATTGCTGGCAAAGTTGAGTGATCCGACTTTGGACTGGTACACCGTGCGGAATTTGGGATGAGCGGTGTAATTATCCTGCTTCGCGAGCTTGATGTCTTTATCGAGAGGTGTCTTGACCGGCGCAGTTTGGCCGAATCCGTACTTGGCGACGATCTGGTCGATGTATTGCTTCTGGTGGATGCGAATTTCCCCAGGCTTCTGTTCTACGTGCATTCCTAGGTACCAGGAGCACTCCCCCTCGTCAGTCATAGGGAATGTTTGTGAGATTTGAGTCTTAAAGTCAAGGATTGCTTGAATGTTCTTGCCCATGACGTTGATGTCATCCACGTGGACTTCGAGTATGAGCCTGGTGGTGTTATTGATAAAGACACATGGATCGTAGGCTGAAATGCGCCAACCCCAGCTGATCAAGGTGTTCCGAAGCATTTGGTACCACGCACGTGGAGATTGTTTTAGCCCGTAAAGGGCTTTTATCAGCATCAGACAGAATCCACGGGGTAGTTTGATGTCCTTCAGAGCGCTCATGTAGACTGGTTTGTCCAGATCGCTGTTGAGGAAGGCAGTTTTAACATCTCCCTGGTGTACCGACCAGAAGAGAATAGCCGCCAACGCCAGCAAGATGCGGGTTGAGGCGGGTTTAACCACGGACGCAAATGTTTCTTCATAGTCAATTCCTTCCTCTTGTTGAAAGCCTCTAGCAACCAACCGAGCTTTGTGTTTTATGATTTTACCGTCTGGTCCGTATTTGTCGGTGGTCACCCATCGGGAAGTGACAGGCTTGGCGCCTTCAGGGAGTGGGACGACTGCCCAAGTACCTTTCTCGTAGTGAGACTGTAGTTCTTCCTTTTTTGCTTGGTGGTATTTCGCGTTAGCAATACCACTTAGCCTAAGTTGGTGGAGTGCTAGACCGTGTCGATTGTATGCAGACAAACCAAACCTAAACTGTTTAAAGTTATCCTTGGCTGCCTGATGTCGGTTGTTTGGCCCGTCCTCGTCGTCGGTTCCGTCACCTTCGCATTTGTCGTTTTCCTCTTTTCTAGACTGTTTTGTCTTGGTTAAGACGATATGCCTCCTCCGACCATCGTAATTCTCATAATCTTCCTGGAGTTTCTGCTGGCCTGAAACATCTAACTCAAATGGTTGGATCGCCCAAGATTCATATGTCCCGTCAGATCGCCGATAATGGCAGTGTGTAGTCTTCTGGCTTCCTTGGGCCTTCACACATGGGAGACATGGCTGTTCCCCATCGCAATTTTTTCTCCGTTGGTTACAGCGTGCGCATTCATCATCAGATGATTCCCCTTCCGCTAGAGTACCCACAGAAGAGAATCCGTTCGGCATACGCGTATCAGAAGCCCGATATGATCCGAGTACCAGGCCGTTTTGGTCGACATAAGTACAATTGTTCTTTTTGTCGACGCATGCCTTGCATGGACGTCCTCGATCACAGGCCTTTCCTCCTGTTGCGTTGCACTTGATGCACGAAGGAAGTTTCTCCACCCCTTGAGGCCGACATGATCGGCGAAGTAAGTCGGTATTGCACTTGTTGCATGGGTGTTTTCCATCACAAAGCAGGGTTTTCCCCGCGCACCGATAGCATTTTTGATCTCAAGGAACTGGCGTGAATCCGAGTCTTTCTTGTCTTGCCTGTTTCTGCGTTTCCCACGGTCTAGATTGCTTTGCCCCGTCTAGATTCCAGTCGCATGGCTTGTTCTTCCTCTTACAACTGTCACACTGTGAGCCGAGTGGGCCAACGAGGTAGCATTTGGAGCGTCCTTGGAAGCATTTCCTGCAGGGTGGGTCCTGTTTTGTGCCAGTAAACGTCTTCTTTCTGTTGCGGTTTTCCGGAAGTACTAGTCTCTTGGTTTTCCTTGTCTGTTCTCTGCACAGGTTTCTTCTGTCTTTACAAGTCGAGCACGGCATTCCTTCTAATGTCAAGTCGCACGTTCTGCCGTACCGGAAGCAGTGGTCACACTTCTCGTCGTCTGGAAAGTAGTTCTTCCTTGTGCGCTTCCCGTGTCTGGCGACAAAGTCCCAGTAGGCTGCAGACACCTTGCCGTCGTCCGAGTAGTACCAGGAGTCATCGCTCATATCTGATGCTTCTGAGAGTGCATTATTTTCGTCGACTTCGCCTTGATTATGGGTGGCCTGGCGGCTCCTCTTCGGTGCGATCATCGTTTCGTTGGCATTCTTGCGCTTGGCCATACCGGCGTGGCTAGGTTGATTAAAGTACTTGGACGTGATTATTGGTCCTGCTGTTTCGGCCTCACTCTCATCTTCATTTTCTGCGTCTTCGACCTCAGATTGCGATTGGTTCGTAGTGTCTGCGGCGTGTGATTCCGTTTGCGAGAGTGATCCTGTTTCCCTCGGAAAAAAGCCAACATCACTGTCATTATCATCGCCCTCAGATGTCTCATCTTCGCCTTCCGAGGAGAGCTGATCTGGGGCGTTAGCATCCAGGGTAGGAACTCTGTCTTCTAGGCAAGGTGCATCATGAGGATCATCTAGTCCCTCACCGTCCTCAACTCGGGCAACACCAATTCGATAGACCTTGTGTTTCTCAGGAGAGTAGATGTGATACATCGCCTCGCTCTCGCAGCCGACGAAATAGCCTAGCCACCCACGAGGGCTATGCAGCTTCGTCATTTCAGCTGAAGCTCGAAATTCTAGAGGGTAAGTGACATATGCCCTGCTGCCCCATATACGTTCTCTTGTAAGAGTAGGTTTGATATCCTTCAGGGCTTCATATGGAGTCTTCGCGTCATTCTTACGTAGTGCGCGTGACGGTGTTCGATTCTTGAGCCAGACAGCATGCTGTATAGCTTCTGGCCAGAGGTTCTCGGGGATACTGGAGATCCGCAAGAGCTCAGTCCCCTTCTCTGAGATGATCTTTGAGACTTGTCCAGATATGGACGATTCTTGCACCATAGGTGCGGTCCTTTCTCGAATTGTACGGTTGGTTCTTTCAGCGACCCCATTCTGATAGTGTGCATAGGGTTCGATAGGTTCTCGGGTAATGGAATGGGTGTCGCACCACCTACCAACCGGTCCATTTTCAAATTCGTTGTCTAAACGACAGCACCGAATGGTGATATTGTAGGCTTTCTGGATGAATTTGACTAAAGATTTGAAAACCTCGAGGAGTTGATATTTGCGATCGAACCGTGCACTCCACGTATACCGGGTGCAGTCGTCGGTGATGAATAGGAAGTACTTCGTACCATCAAATCCCTCTATCGGGTATGGTCCCCATACATCGACATGGACCATCTGTCCTGGTTCTCGCGCATGACGCTTGGCTGGATCGCGTGGGATCTTAACTAGAGCCCGTGTAACCGCGCACACTGGGCACACCGCCTTAATTTTGGCCCTAATTTGTGCCGCGGTGATTTCCATCCCAGTGGAAGAGCACGGCGCATGGACTTCGACGCAATTCGGAGGGAGGTAGAAAAGGAGATTGAAGACGTAGCGATACGAATTGGACTGTAACCCGACCCTAAGTTAATTCCTCCTCGAGTAACGTTGCCGCTGTAGCCATGGACGCCTCCTTCGCCTCCCCTTGCACATTCGTCGTCCTCATCCCCCGCAACTCCAGCGCCACCATACACATGCTTTGCAGAAGCAGAAGGCGCTAGGTGAAAGTTGAAGTTCCAGATATACAAGCTCATAATTCGAAAGTACAGCTAAGGAGAAATTCAATCTGGTCGAGCACACCAACGAGTAGGGATTTAGGAAATGTGGGCTCACATCATAGCTCATCTACTGCGCCAGTCACACTTCGGGGTATACAGAGCCTTCGAGATCGAGAGCATAATAACCATCGACACATTGTACCACTCAGTCGAAGTGCGAACTAATCATCATTCTCGAAATGCATTGACGCAGAGATCGTGGTCGAAAACGACTTCTTTTTGCACGATACACCAAATGAGTTCATCCTCCGTTCTCCACCCACCAACACCAGGGATTCCTTGGTCCCTTGCCCGGCTAGCACAGCTCCTACAGTATTCTTCGCTACTCTTGCCATGTTTTGCGTCCGGGCAATAGAATTTGTTCCGCTGCACTGTCACGGGAAGGATTGTGGTCTCCGTATTGCTCCTTGTTGTAATCTCAACAAAATGATCCTCCAGCATAGATGTGTGACCATTAGGCCAGCATGTAGTGTGTTTTCGGTAAGAGCCACGTTCCTGAGTCTCCTTGGCGATGTATTGTATCTTGACAGCCTCCAGGTATTTTCGCTCGCATAACCACTTTTCTAGCCTGCCAATGGCGAAATATTTTGATTCCCCGAGTAGAGCTTGGTACAGGGGAAAGTCGTGGCCTGCCAGCCTGTCATAGAAAACTGGCAAAACACCAGTGCGGAGATACCGAAGGATGTGTTCGAAGAGGTTGGCGTCGGTCTCAATGAAGTATGAGCTATCCTCCTGTTTGTCGCCCCATTTTCCAGAGAAAAGATTGTTGAAGTATAAGCTCTGGCCCAGCCATCCGTCAGGGTCGGTAACGAAGTTGCGCAAGTTAGAGAACATTGCTCCAGAGAGACACAGACGTGGGGTTAAAGAGCCGGTGCGGGGTTGAAGTTGCATTACCCAAATAGTTAGACAGCATTACAAGGGGGTAACCTGAGCGGGCTGCCCTCTCTGCTAGCGCTGGCGCTGTCTTAGCCATATACAGCGTAGCGCTTCGTATTATAAATACGCAGAAGCCACCAGAACAGCTAGGTAATAATATAAAACAACGGGAAGAGATCCTTGTATCCTATATCCTGTATCCTGAATATGCCGAATCTTGTTCGCCGGCAGCGTGGCCACCATCCTCCACCAAGAATTCAATACCCAATTCTTCGAGATCCGCTTCGAGATCCAGGGACCCGGCTCTCCTACCGTGAGCGTGATATTACTCATTCCCTCGCTCAATACGTTGGCTGGAATCACGAAAGGATTGCTGCCTCCCTTGGCATACCTCGTAGAACGATATCAAATTCTCTCCTAAATCCATGGACCCCTCAAAAGCAGAGAGGAAGGAAGCCGAATATTGATACCCCAACACGACAGCGCCTAGTTGCACGAGCAAAGCAGGATCGCCGGCACCGACAGAAGCCCTTTGAAGAGATCGCCTTTCTTGAAGGGATATCTGCCTGTAAGCGATCCTTGTTAAAGGCCTTTAAAAAGGAGGGGTATTTTCGCCGTACTGCAACAGAAAAGCCCCTTATCACGCCCGAACAACGAGGGGCCCGGCTAAAATGGGCCTATTCCCATCTAGAATGGACTCCTGAGATGTGGGCAGCAGTAATCTAGACGGATGAAGCGTCTATTCAAACTAGGGGAGGCCAGGTCTTTGTTACTAGACGTGCTAAGGAGAAATACGATATTGATTGCTGTGTCCCTAAATTTAGGGGCTATTTAAGCTGGATGATTCATGGCAGCATCTCCCATGGGAAGAAAGGGCCTTTCGTTGTTTTTGAAAAGGATTGGGCAATTGAGCTTAGCTATAAGAAGAAGACAATAAATGGCGACGTCTACAGGACATATATATGCCCTAATATTAAGGCCTTTGCATGGGAATTATGGCAAACAACACAATACCAGCCTATTCTTGTAGAGGACAATGCCTCAATTCACTCAGCAAAAGCAACGCGCCTGGCTTGAGAGCAGAATGGCATGCTTGTAATGGAATGGCCAGCTAATTCCCCTAATTTAAACCCGATTGAGAATCTCTGGCGGCTGTTAAAGGGGAGGATACAACGGAGATTTCCTACAACAAAGGAGGAAGTGAGGCAGTACGCAGAGGAGGAATGGGAGAAGCTTGAGCCCCAGGAATTTGAAAAGTATATGGGCAATATGAGGGAGCGCTGCCTTGCTGTAATTGCTGCAGATGGGGGACCTACAAAATACTGAATAAGCGCTGGTTTTAATGTGGCAATGTCAAGCCTGTGGCTGGTGCTCCACGTGTCCTTGTGTCTCTCAGCGCTCAAGCTACGCTCCACGCGATTAAGAAACCTGGCCTAACATCCTCAAACGCTACAGGCTACTTAATGGCATATCTATTGTTTAGTACTTCGAATGTAATTGCCCACTCATTAAGCTTTGAGGAACCATTAATTGATCCCTAGTGAAGCCTCCCGATTACCGCGTTGACCCCTCCGCTCAAACGACAACCGCTAAACAACGGTATTGTGCAATAGCTCGAGTAGGGGCTTGGTGAGACGGTTGTGAACAATCGCGCGAGCCTTGAGGAACTTTCGATGGATATTACCCTCGAGAATAGCCTGCAGTCTAGTTCGGAGCGATCGAACGCCCACTATCGTCATATTCACACAAAAACATCAACATCCCGCGACGAACCTATCACCCCTCGCGACGCATATCCCGAACATATCCGCCCGCTGGAGCGCAAGCTCGCCAGCTGCGCCCATGGCCATCGCACGGCGCAACCGTAGCCACGAGAAGCACCAGCGTGTTGGACCTTGTACCTGGGCAAAGCGCATGTCACCAGTTTAATCCATCTATTCGACTTAGTCATGTCAACAGTCGCCGGTGCATAGTGCATTTGGTAATCGGCTCCATCTTGTCGTCGAACTAGTCCGTCTTCCAGCTGCGGCCTTCCTCGAGCGCTGGGCAATCCTGCACGCAGAGGCATAGGGTGTACGCGTGCTCCAGGGTCATAGGGAAGATGAGCGATGATGGAATCCTGACAGCGCGGCGGCTCCCAAAGTGTCAGTGGGGCTACGTGTGGAAGTAGCAGATCGCTTCGTCCATTATCTGCTTGCACGCCAGCAGCCGCGTGTGTCGGTGGCTGCGCATCGTGGTGCGCACCGTACGTGACGCTGTACCGAAAGCGGCCGTACTGCTGAAGGATGTGTAGTCCGTCGCGCCAGATAGTTATAGACGAGGTTGCGCACCTTGCGCGGTAGGCGGGTGAAGAATGGCGCGTTGCTCCCAAACTTGGGCACGAGACGTAGCGGCCCTTGCGGAGGAGCGCGCCGCCGACGTTGCAGGGTGGCGTCTGTCCGGCGCCAGAGGGTTAGTAGATGTCGCTGGCGGGCGAGGGAGGTTA
Organism: Byssothecium circinans; assembly: GCA_010015675.1. NCBI lineage: Eukaryota > Fungi > Ascomycota > Dothideomycetes > Pleosporales > Massarinaceae > Byssothecium > Byssothecium circinans. Next base: position 798,253 of record ML976981.1, on the reverse strand, counting down.
AGATTACCTGACGGCGCGTGATCGCCCGCACTGGATGGTTGCGCAAGCCGTTGAATACATCCACGAGAAAGGGATTATCCACTCAAATCTTGGTACAACAAATGTCCTTGTTCATCGCGCTGGACGAATTCCAGAATTGCTTCTCGCTGACTTTGGCGGCGCTAGATGCGAGGCGCTGGACGTATTTGGCGAGCTGCTCCCTGACGATCCCTTTAGCGACCCGTGGATGACAGGCGATCAACTAAAATCGCCAAAACTTGATCTATACAGTCTTAGCATCGTCATCTATATTATTATGACTGGGCATTAGCCATTTCACGACGGTCCAGCGCCACAGGGTGAGGAGCGACTGGATTACATGGATCGTGTGCGTAAACTCTATAAACAAGGGCAGTTTCTAGACCTCGTCGACGTGCCATTTGCAGGTATTATTCAAGGGTGCTGCTGCGAGCGTCGTTTCGACACAGCAAAAGAGGTTGTTGCTGCTATTAAGGCAGAGATGGCAGAAGGGTAGTTTTGGTTCTAGACCTATCTGAAAGAACCAGAATGACACTTAGTTCCTAGAGCTGTATCTTGCTAAGCTAGCCGGCACTGATGCGAGCCACCCACTGTTCCAAGCCATCCGCCCAGAACTCAGCCTCTCATTAAAACACGTATTTTCTCTCCACCCACCTGATTAAAATGGACAACCGTGAAGCAACTATTCAAGTAGCTATTAGCGATCTTGATGCTGGTGTTTTTACTAGTCAACGAGCTGCTGCAAAGGCGTACGGTATCCCTCGAGCCACGCTCTCTGCCCGCATGCGCGGCAGGCAGAGCAGCCAAAACAGCCACGTATACCAGCAACGATTAACTCCACAACAAGAGGAGTTTCTCGTACAATGGATCCTCAAAGAAGACGCACGCGCTTTTCCTCCCTCCTACGCGCGCGCGCGAGAAATGGCGAATCGAATCCTAAGGATGAATGGAGACAACAATTCTGTGGGCAAGCGTTAGATATCCTTCTTTCTTAAGCGCAACCCACGCGTCGCATCTATTGTGGGTAGAAAGATAGAGGGCTTACGCGCTGAGGGAGCTACACAGGAACAGATACGCGCGTTTCTTGAGCTCTTTGAGAGGACTCGCGTACGACTGGGTATACAGGCTGAGGATATATGGAATATGGATGAGACTGGCAAGGCTATAGGGGTATGTGCAAACACAAGAGTGCTCGCAGATAGCCGTAAGAGCAAGGCTTACAAGCAGTCTCCAGAGAATCGCGAGTGGGCATTAATAATTGAGTGCGTGTCAGCTATAGGCAAGAAACTACGCTGCGCGGTAATATTTAAGGGCAAGAACCTGCAGAGTACTTGGTTTCCTGCAATAGTTCTAGACTGGCTTTACACAACCTCTGAGAATGGCTGGACATCAAATGCGATAGGCCTTAAATGGTTGCAACTGATATTTCTACCTAAAACAGCTCCATTGGACGATCGTTAGAGGATGCTAATTCTAGATGGTCACGGTAGCCACATTAACCTAGAATTCCTATAGGTCTGTAAGTAGAATAAAGTTCAACTTCTATTTATGCCTACTTATTCCTCGCACGTCCTGCAGCCTCTAGATATCTCAGTTTTCTCAGTAGTAAAGAGATTCTATCAAAATTAGATCTAGGAACTATCGCACCTTAATAACGTAGCACCTATTAAAAAGGAATGCTTTATTACAGCCTACTATAATGCTAGAGAGGCTGCAATTACTAAGAGAGTTATATGAGCTAGATAGGCTACTGCAGGCATCTGTCTATTAAATATTAAGTAGGTAGTCAACTTATCTTAAGTAGCTTAGAGGCCTATTACGCTACCACGTTAGAAATAACCTTAACCTACTAAGAGCTATCTGTCTACCCCCTACGGACCTTATAATCTTTTTATAGCTTAGCGAGAGCTCTACATAAATAAGAGTGTTAGCCGTAAGACTTACTAGCTCTTTTAAAAAGTAGGCAAGGCAATTACAGCAGTAAATATACGCACAGCATAGCTAGAAATAGAGAATAAAAGACTATATAGTCAACTTAAAGCTCTTAAGCCTTAGTAGCTATGAAAGAGAGTTTATGTAAACCTAAATTAACGCTTTATAGATATAGAAATAATTATGGTAGTAGTATAAGCGTCTACTTTTTTAGAGTTATAAAATAATAGTAACGCTATAGAAAAAGAAGTAGAGAGAGTAGTAGCTAAAGTAGTAGCTTAAACGCTTTAGTCTAAGCTAGCTAATAGAGTTCTAGGATACCTAGGGTTCTAGGATACTACTTAGAAATTAGCTACCCCTTAGAAAATTAATGTAATTACCTTAACCTAGTTACAATTACTACTCTATACACATGGATTAAAGAGTTTTAGCTACTGCTTTAGTTACTGCTCTCTTTGCTTCTTTTTCTACTGCTTTATCATTGTTTTATAATGCTAAAAGATCTGCTACCTATTTTACTACCATGATTATACCTATATCTGCAAAGCGTTAATTTAGGTCTATTCAAATTCTTTTCCATGGCTGCTAAGGCTTAAGAGCCTTAAGTTAACTATAAAGTCTTTTGTTCTCTACTTTAAGCTCTACTAATCATACGTTTGTAAGTGCAATTGCCTTACCTACTTTGTTAAAGAGCTAGTAAACCGTATAACCTATCCTCTCTTTCTTATAGAGCTCTCTCTAAGCTATAAAGAGATCATGAGGGCCGTGGGGGGTAGAGAGATAGCTCTTAGTAGGTTAAGGTTATTTCTAATAAGGTAGTATAATAGGCCTCTAAGCTACTTAAGAGGAGTTAACTACCTAGGTGATATTTAATAGATAGATACCTATAGTAGCCTATCTAGCTTATATAACTCTCTTAGTAATTGCTTTCTCTCTAGCTATATAGTAGGCCGTAATAAAGCGTTCCTTTTTAATAGGTGCTACGTTATTAAGATGTGATAGTTCCTAGATCTAATTTTAATAGAATCTCTTTACTACTAAGAAAACTAAGAGATCTAGAGGCTATAGGACATGCAAGGAATAAGAAGGTAGGAATAGAAGCTAGACTCTATTCTACTTACAGAGCCATAGGAATTCTAGGCTAATGTAGCTGCTATAACTATCTAAAATCAACATCCTCTAATAATTATGTAAGGGAGCTATATTAGGTAGAAATATATATTATAGCTACTTAGTCCCTATTACATTAGATGTCTAGCCATTCTATAAGGTTGCGTAAAGCTAGTCTAGAACTACTATAGGAAACTAAGTAGTCTATAGGCTCTAGCCCTTAAATATTACTACGTAGCGTAGTTTCTTCCCTATAGCTAATACGCACTTAATCATTAATGCCTACTCATGATTCTCTAGTAACTACTTATAAGCCTTACTCTTATAGCTATCTGTAAGGACTCTTATATTTACACATACCCCTATAGCCTTCCTAGTCTCATCCATATTCCACGTATCCTTAGCCTGTATACCTAGCTCTACGCGAAGCCTCTCATAGAGCTAAAGAAACTTATGTATCTACTCTTATGTTGCTCCCTTAGCCCGTGCAGCCTCTATCTTCCTATCCATAATAGATGCGACGCGTGGGTTGCGCTTTAGAAAGCAGGATATCTAATGCTTGCCTATAGGATTGTTGTCCCTATTTATCCTTAGGATTTGATTCGCTATTTCTTGCGCGCGCGCGTAGGAGGGGGGAAAAGCGCGTGCGTCTTCTTTAAGGATCTATCATATGAGAAACTCCTCTTATTATAGAGTTAATCTCTATTAGTATACGTAGCTAGTTTGGCTACTCTATCTACCGTGTAGATACGTAGAGAATATAGATTAAGGGATGTTATACGCCTTCACTACAGCTCTTTAACTAGAAAAAACACTAGTATTAAGATCTCTAATAGCTGCTTATATAGCTACTTTACAGTTATCCATTTTTAGGGGCTAGGTGTTAAGAAATCATGAGAGTTAAGATGAGGGTTAATTTCTAAGTAGTATCCTAGAACCCTAGGTGTCCTAGAACCCCATCAGCTAGCTTATGTATACAGAATAGTAATTATAACTAGGTTAAGGCAATTACATTAATTTTTTAAGGGGTAGCTAATCTCTAGTAGATAGCTCGCATTAGTAGGTAGCTTATATTAGTGTTAGCTAGCTTATTACTCCCCTAAATTCGCTTCCTAGCACTTGCTTAGTTAAAAAGTCTGCCTATAATGTTAGCTCTATCTAGGAATAAAATAACTAGTGCGAGATATTACGAGTTATTATTAAGTTTTCTAGCTAGGTCTTGTTTCCTATAAGCTCTTCCAGGACACGTATGTTTTCTCTTGATATAGGCTAAAGACCCGCACTTCTAGGTAGCTTACGCGAAACAGCTGACGGCGAACTATTAGCGATGGTTAGGAGCTGAAGAAAGAGAGCCTTGTTAAGTCAATAAACTTGAAGCAGTGAGAATTAATCTTTGATAGGAAGTATATATCTTCGTAATATATAAGGCCCTATCTTTAGGCTGCAAAGCCATATGTACGATGATAAAAAAAAATTCCTATTTAGGCTGTATACCCTAGTTAGCATTAGGTAGTAGCTTACATTAATCTAACTTCTAATTACGTAGGTTAAGCTAGAGTGTAGGATAAATCTATAACTAATAAGCTTGCACACCTTAGTCTTTAGAGAGTTGTAGAGATTAGTTACTTACTATTAAATATTAGATTAAACCCTACTCTAAGAAGGTGCATAGCTTTCCTACTTATACTAAGCTACTGCAATCTTCTTTTAAGCTGTAAGCTCATAATATCTGTCTTTTCACCTACTATTTAGAAGGTTCTTAGACACTTGTTATTCTATTATATGCACATTTAATACTGCTATTACTAGTTGCGGCTATTATACAAAGACCCTTTACAACCCCTACAAGACCGCTAAGGAAAAGAAAAAGGCTTACGAGTCTAGAAGTGAGAACTTAAGAACAATAAACTAATAGTGTTATAAGGACGGTTATGATTAGAAACCTAGACTACGTTAAGAAAGGCCTGGCTAGTGTAGCTTAATCTTTTCTATTCTAGTGCATTAATAATCACATGATGCAGGAGGTATTACTAATGGTAGATTTGATAACTTAGTAGTTAATTAAGATAAATTTAAAGAGTAAAACACTAATATACGAGGCTAAAATAGGATCAAAGATATAGGAGTTATTTATTGCTAACTAGACTACTAATCAAAGTAACGACTTAGGAGAGTTAATTAGAAATAGTAGCAAGAGAGATACAGCTACAGGTTCTTTTAATATCTTAAGTAATTTAAAATAAGAGTAGCTTCTTTTCTTCCTTGCTATTACTATTCATAGCCTTAACTATTAAAGCTAGAATCTTACCTAGTGCCTACGTATCACTTTATACCTATAATCCCTAGCTCTTTAAATACTTATCTAGTAATCTAAATAGTTCTAGTAGTAACTACTAATTAGTAGTACCTTTAATACCGCTAACGTTAATTATAATAGTATTCTATTCTTTGCTTATAACTACGTTCTTTAGCTTAAGATCTATATGTGTCACTCCTATCTAATGCATGTATGCTAAAGCTGTTAAGATATTAAATGCCTATTATAACTACTATAACGAGCTATGCATCTAAGGCTCTAGAGATTGCAATACATCATGCAAGGTACTATTTAGATAATATTTAAGAAGGATTCTGCGAAGGATAGGTAGCGACGCTCTAGATTCCTTTAATTAATATAGGCTACTAGATATCACGGCAGCAACGAGCTGTACAATCCGCTTGCTGCCATAAAACAGCTCTAGATTTTGCAACTCTTGCTTAAGAACCTTAGTATTGTGTAGAGAATAGATAAGTCTATCTACGCCTTTATATACGTATTAGCGTTTATTACCTAAGATGTATGCTGTATTAATATGTTTATAGGAATTAATATCTTTTACGCGCTAGATGTTCCTAAGATGAATTGTGCGTCTAGAGCTAATATAGAGGGGATAACATGTATACTTATAGTACTCCCGCATATAGAACTAGAAACTAGCCTTTTAGAAAATAGTATAATCGATGTTACTACTAGGTAGCTCTTTAAGTAAAAGTAACTGTACTATAGTAAAGGAATCTAGCTTTAGCGTAATAAATAATTCTATAAACTTGTTATTAAGAAAGAGAAGTAGATTAAAATTAATGTAGTAACATAGAGCCCTAAAGTCGTGCCATCACTTTAGCTAGTAAACTTTCTAGCTAGTCTCCTAGCTAGAAGGCTCGCCTAGGAAGGTAGCTCTAATATACTATTATATAGACCCTCTCTAAGCGATGAAAGAGATTGAATATAATAGAAGATAGCAGTCTATTTTAGTACTTTAATGTATAAATTTAATATTCCATCCGTGCTAAGATGCTAGGGCGAGATGCTTGGTTCTAGGTCCTATTTAAAGTATAGGAATAGAGAGAGATTAGAGAGAAGAGGAATAGAGAGAGATTAGAGAGAAGAGGAATTAAGAGGCTGCAGGGAAACTATTAAAGAAGTAGTATATTTGATAAGAGCGAAGGTATCAGCGAATAGCTAAAGATAGCGTCGTCGGTAGGACGGATTTGCAGAGAGTAGATATAGGTAAGTGCATATTAGGATACGCAGCCAGAGCTTCTAAGAATCTCCTTGGTACGGGCAAACCTAAGCTAGCCTATAGAGAGTAGTATTAAGAGATACGAAGGGACTATAGTATTAGCAAAACTTTATACTAATAATTTAGTTACTAATCTAGTCTTAGACTAGATAAATTCCAGCCTACCCTCTAGCTGCGCTACACTATGGATGCGAAACCTCTATGATTCTAGCCTACTCCTTCGCGCTTTTACATACCTTCCTACTTCCTTTGGTCCCCTGAATCTGCAGCCTCCCTATAATATATTACCTCGCTTGTAGAAGTCTATTGCGCCTATCAACATCTTTATTATAGTAGTCGTCGCGCTTTTAACGTATTACTAGATTAAATAGCTACTTTATTAGAATATAATTGCGATATAATTGCGCAGTATCCCTTAGGTACCTCTTTAGATTACCTAAGGAAGTTACTCTAGGACGCAGAATAGTCCTACTCCTTAATCTTTAATCCGCATAACAATGCCGACAATTCTAAACAAGATTGCTAAAAGACAATATCCCATCTTCTAACTACTTTGATAGGAGTAAAAGCAGCTCTTATTCTTTAGTTAAAAATTAGCAGTCGCGATGTAGCGTCTAAGCTGGCGCTTCTCTTTAGACGTGTCTAAAAAGGAGACTTTAACTATAGTTACTATCATCTACTAATAAAGCTTATTATCTATAATGCGTCTAACCCTAAGATCTAGAGAGCTATACTTGACCTTATTACTACGCTTACCTAAGTAACGCCTCCTGCGAGCATCCCTGCTACGTTTGATAGTATGCCTATTACCTACTCCTCCGCTTCCTAGCAAGGCGCCAAATAGACCCGTGAGGTAGTAGAAAGAAAGGTCTTTAAAGAGATTAAATTCTATATATATCGCGACGTAGGAGGATTCTTTAAGAAATACTTTAAAGGGAAAGACTAGACGCGCTATGCCTTAGATGTCTATAAGGCGATTAAAGACTATTACGTTAATAGCGCGTAGACTAATCTTCTTAATCCGCCTATATAGGTTAAAGTGCTAGACTAGTAGTTCTAATTCTAGGATAACTTCCTCTTAAAGAAATAACGTCGCTACTATATAATAATAACCCTAAAGGATCTTATTAGTGCTAAAGCTAAGCGATAAATCAATCTCTTTATAAAGCAAAACTATAGGTAGCCGCTAGATGCAGCGTACGACTAAAGGGACGTCGAAGTAATTAGTAAGCTTAAGGCGTTAAATAATAATAAAAAGGCAACGCTTCTCTAGATTAGCTAATACGTACGCGATGTTTTCTCCTATTAGCTAATGCGTTAGTACGTTCCTGCGTTTATAATCTACGGACGCTAGATAGAGGTTTAGGTATTTAACTATTTAGGATATTATAGCCCTAGTGCGTTCGATATCTATAAAAAGCCTAAATAATTTATACAGGTAATTACTAGCTACATGATAATAAATAAGGAAGAACTAGGCTTAGACATATTTACAGAGCAGGATAAGAACGGTCGTTTCATACATATTAAGCAAGACGGGCTAGGAGGGAGGAAGAGGCTACGGCTTAACTTAAATCCTATCACCTATTAGCGGGCGATTATCTGCTATAGGACGTTATACTATCTTACAAAGCCTTTAGAGTCTGTAGATTAGGATTATATTACTAAGTTTTTATAGATATCTAATAAGCGAAAACTAGAGGTAGACCTTCTTAGATTAGCCTATAAGAAAGGAGTTAAGGGTATTACTAAGTTAATTAGTTACTATTGCATTACTAGTATTAATAAGATACGCTTAGGCCTAACGTTTAAGAAGCTATACTCCTTCTAAAGTGCTCTAAGCGCTGCTTTATTATTTTTGCAATCTTTCTCCTAGTCTTGACTACCTAGCTTCCTTTCTCAATTATTTAGCGAGTTCTATGGCCTGAGTATGGCCAATAAACTATTAAGAAAGCGCAAGTTTAGCGACCTTAGCTGGAAACCCTCTAAGCGATTAAGATCTAATAGTTAGAGATTAAGCTAACTATAGAACAAAGTTACGTATGATATAAAGGAAGCCTAAGGGATAAGTCTACTCGCTCCTATTAACAGTCTATATAACAATCGCATTTTGCGTTGTCTCATGATTTCTCCTGCTAGTTAAGTGATCTATAAGTATAAAAAGATATTAGAACTCCTAGAGGTACTCTAAGATACTATTAAGGCCTACAGGTCTCTATACCTTAAAGGCAATATTCTGCATTAGGATATTTCTAAGAATAATATTATTATAACCAACCCACAAAAGACTAGCGTTATAGGGATGCTAATTAACCTAGACCTTACTAAGGAACTTAGTAGTAAGCGTAGTAGCGCACGTTACTACACTAGTATAATAGAATTTATAGTAATTAAAGTACTATAAGGGATCTCTTACACCTACTAGCATAATTTAGAGTTGTTCTTTTATATGCTTATCTAGTAGTGCGCCTATTATAGCTAGAGTAAAGAGTAGCTAAGAGACACTCTAATAGTAAATTAGTATACTAGTAGCTACTAAGAGATTACTAGCGCTAAACGAGGGCATATAGGTATTAATAGATTTAAAGATATCCTAGAAGAGTTTACGCTACATTTCGACCGTGTTAAACTACTTTATAGAGAATTGCGAGGGATTTTGTTTCTATATAGCATACTTAACACACAAGTTGTAGGTTTATTCATTAGGATACCTAAGGACCTAGAGATTCTCTATAGGCTAATTGTTACAGCGTTTAATAAGGCTATTAATAATATTAAGGCTAAGGAAGGATAGGGTGCTATAATTTACTTATTATACGTTTAATCTTTTTACTGCTTACATTTAGAATACCGCGCCGCTGTTTGTTGTTTATGTCAAAAGCACACGACCTATTGGCTCGCTTATAAATAGAAAAGCATCTATTTAAGCGGTCAGAAATCCTCTATCTGCAACTAATAGCGTTTGCCTAGTTATAGAAGTTGAGCGAAATAACCCTTTATTAAAAAGTAATCCTAGGCTACCAACATTCTATAAGCACCTGATAGAGCTATTTATTTTAAGGTTATTCTGCTAAAACACCATTATGATCTTAAGATTCATGATATTGTCCCTCTCGTCCGAGATCTAATGCGGAAATTCGATAATCCATCGCTAAAAGCTTGATTTGTGCATTCATGCTATGAACTTTCAGCGGTCCGTCTTACGAATAGAGGAGCGTGTAGTTCGTGGTAATATAAGAAGGTAGATTAACTTTAAATCTATATTAAGGGGTATTCTTATCGCGCTTAGCTTTGAGTGGACATTAGAAAGGGCGTTTAACGTAGAAAAGACGTAATTTAAGATAGCTTTTACCTTTTTATCCTTATAAAATTAAAGTATTATAGGGATTATAATACTTTAGTAGCACTAGGCCTATCTAATCTTTAAAAAAGGGTAGCTTTCTATCCCAGCCGTTATAGTTGTGTTGCTTCGCGATGTAAACGTTAACATGTTCTTAAAGATTAAGGCTCGTAATTCTAATATAGGAGAGTCTTTTACTATAGTTAACTAGAATAACTAGAAGCTTCACTACGCAGTAGGCAGTAGACATGTTGTATTCATTATAGAAAATATCAAAGACTAAGATAGTTAACTGTTGCTACTTTTAGATCGTAAGAAGCTTATGTCGGCTTTCGTTATAAGGGACGCTAAGAGTAGAGTAGGCCTTCTGCACGACCTCATCATATAGGTTAGGATAAAGGGGCGATTTTCTTCTTAGAAACACTGCAACCCTTATAGGTTTCCGCGCCTAAAGAATATCAATAACAGGCTAAGTTTATTGTTAGAAAACTAAGCTGTAATAGGAAGTAATCTCTAGCTCTACACCTTTAAGAGAGGTACTGCTTAGAGCTCTATAGGAGTTAAGAGATCAAGTAGTAAGGACGCGCGAAGTAAGGCAAACAAAGGTATAAGAAGGAACTTTAGCAGGCTTATTAATTCAAATGCAAGGTTTTAATATGTTCGATATAATTAGCTAGTATCTTATAGCCCGTACGGCCTAGGTAGGAGGTAGTGGGCCTAAGGAAAAACTACTAAACTAGGCCTTTTTACGAAGCCTTATAATAAATAAGGAACTAGTGTATTGCTACTATCTACCTATCACCTATTACTATTAGGTAGAGAAGGTAGGCGTAAGCTTAATACAACCCTTTACGTTCTACTACTTAACCTATAGCTAAGGCATCGTCGTGGTGTCCTCTATAGTCTTAGTCTTAAAACCTTCTAAATTTATGCTAGTAAGTTTCTCTCTTTCCTATATAAAGAATCTTCTTCTAGATATATATCTATAACTATTAGTTAATAGTTGCTAGTTATCTGTCTCGCCCCTTTCTAAAGATTAGGGTTACTTATAGGCGCAGCGAAGCGGCGATCGCTCTAGAAGCTTTCTAAATGCTTAGTAAAAGATAAAGTCTTATATAGTTGCCTACCTTAGTCCTATAGTACTAAGACGGACTTATACTTACTAATACGTGTATTATTTATAAGTTAAATCTCCCAGGTAGCAAGGCTAATTGAGATGGGGTTAAGCTAGCATCATGGCTGGATAGTACAGATTACGAAGGCAACAAAATATCTATATAAAGCTAAATTAGGATTAAGTCTATTTTTAACCTGCCTGTAAGCACTACGCTTATTTTAGGTCTAGCATGTAAGTTCTAACTTCAAAATCAAAGGATAGTTGAAGGAGGTGGCTAAGCTAAAGGCAGCAGCCTTAGCTAAAATAAAGCTGCACGTAACTAAGAAAGTATAGCTGAGTGTCTAGTTCCCTAAACAGGCCCGTTCGTTTATACTTAAAGGCTGTGTAGGTCTAGTTTTAGACCTTCTAATATGTACTTAGGCTTAGATTAGGGGTCTCTTGAAGCGACTCACCCTTAGCTTAGGTTAAAGCAGCGACTACTTAGGCTAGTAACTATAACTAGAACTAGTTGTACTAGAGAAGTTTGCTTATCTCTATAGGTAATTAAGTACTACCTACGCGTTTAGAGGGACTAGCCCTATTACCTTAAAGGCCTTTTAATAGTTCTAAACTATAAATACGCTTAAAAACGCGTCTTTAAAGGCTAGTAAGAACGCTTCCTTATTAATATAAAAGACATACTTTTATGCTAAGCCCTAAATAATCTTAGAGTACTTACGCTTAAGTAGTAAGAAGCACACTATATTAAGTAGCTAGAGGATATATAATAAGTATAGTAGTATATAAAGCGTAAGGATCTTATTATTATAATAATAATCCTTAAAATCCTAATTTAGGTAGCTTTTATAGCTATCTAAAATTAGTAACTAATAGACGCTAATAGTTCTCGCCTTTATATGCGCGTTAAAGTGCTTTAACT
>ML976981.1:762564-776030 GCA_010015675.1 Byssothecium circinans | reverse complement strand
AAAAATACAAAACTATAGTAAAACAATAGCAAAACCAAACTATAATAAAACAACGGATATAGGATATCCGAAATAATAAAACTATAGTAAAACAACGGATATAGGATATCTAAAATAATGAAACTATAGTGAAACTATAGTAATACAACGGATATCCTAAATCCGGTATCAAGACTAAAAATACTAAGTCAAACTAATCTAAAACTAAAGGATAGCTATTATCCAAACGGATAATTAGTATCCGAATATCTAGATGGTTAGTATATAGTAACTGCCCTGCAGTACTTTGAAAAATCAGACAATTTGACTACAACCTTTTCTCACTATAATATTACCTTTACTCATTATCACCTTTTTACAAAGTATAGCTTGTTTGTTTCTAAGGAGAAATAAGAGAAAGTTTAGAAGGAGAAGAAGAAGAAGTAAATTACGCTTCTTTATTCTAAGGCCGAGGTGGCATAGCTTCGCGTTAAGCTAGCTAAGCTTAAGGCCCGTAAGCGCTCCTTCGCAAACTAAGATTATCGTGTCCTAAATACAATAGACGCCGTTTAAGAGGTAGAGACTTTAAAGGGTATAGAGACTACCGCTCTAGTTAAACTACTGCTACCTAAACCGTTATTAACTAATCTAGGCTAGTTGTAAGCTAATCCCTTTTTAACCTCTTTTAATCCTTCCTTATCTTTTAATTTTTCTACTTTCCTAGCGAACATGGAGTTGCTACCTTTAGATACTATTAGTAGTAGTCTTTTACTAATTCCTTATAGTTTATAAAATTCTATATTAGTTCCTAAGTATCTAGCTAGTTTTTCTACTTAACTAAGTACTTCTACTAACGCTTAAATCTTCGCAGGTCTTTAATTTCTTTGACCTTGTAATCTTTATCTTTAAGCTCGATTTGCGTCTTAATTTTAGCGTTTAGTAGTGCTAGTTTAAGGAGTAATTTATAAAAAATAAGGTATATACGTATACTTCTAGGGAGTTTTAGTTTAGACGTTACTAGTCCCTTAGCCTTTAGGATTTAGAATAGTTCTATTTAGAGGTTGTCTAGTTTATCGTATAGCCATTTAGTTTTTAAATTTTTTTGTAATAGAAAAACTTTATCCCCCTCTTTAAGGGTTAGTCCCTTAAGCCTTTTTTTATTTACTAATTTAGCTGTCGTAAGGTTTTGTTAAGTAATTTGTTAGCTTAATTTATTATGCAATGTGCGAAGAAGCTGTACCTTATTGTTAGCGCTAGCTAAAAGACTTTTAACGTCCTTAGGATTCTAATAAGCAATCGGCTTATATCCGTAATTCACGTAGTACGGCGAGTATCCTATTATTAAGGATCTTATGCTATTATAGGCTAATTATGCTATTAGTAAAAGTTTAACCTAGTTATCCTATAGCTTATTAGCGTATATCCTTAGATACTGTTCTAGTGTCTAGTTTGTTTGTTCCGTCTAACTATCTATCTATAGGTAAAAGCTAGTTGAAAGCTTCTTATTAACTCTAAGCTTTGCTAGGAACGTGCTCTAATACTTAGAGGTGAATAGTATTTTATAATTAGTAATAAACTATTCTAGCACACTATATTAGCTAACGAGTACCTTAGTTACTTTGTAAGCTATTTCCTTAGCTATAACTATTTCTTCTATTAGTACGAATATTAATGCTTTAGTTAATTAATTAACAATTACTAATATTAAGTTATATAGCCGTGCTAATCTAGGTTCTAACGATTTTAGGAGCTTTATAATAAAGTCTATTATAACGCTAATCTATAGGCGTGCGGGTAGTTCTAGTGATTAGAGTAATCTATAGGGCTTATATCTCTTAGGCTTGTTCTTAGAACAGGCTAAACAGTCGCCTATCGCGTTTTAAACTACTTTTTGTATATTAGGTATTAAGTATTTGTTTAAGACTTATTAAACTATTTCGTTAATTCCTAGGTATTTATATTCTTTAGACTTGTGTAATTTCTATATTAGGGTTAGTATATAAGTTTTGTATAGTATAATCTATTGCTTTTTATCCTAGGTTAGTCCTGCCCTAAGGTGCTTAACTAAGTCGTATTCTACCCTTTTATTACCGAGGGGTATACTTGCCGGATCCTGATCCGTGTTAGGAGAGGTCAGTTATATAGAGTATATACGTTAGGTAGTAAGCTTTAGTAGTTTAAAAGGTAAACGTGCTAAAGCAACTAATTCTATAATAGACTATAGAATAACTAAGTATTAATCTAGGTAAGAGATGAACTATAGAGAGTTAACTACGAAGAGCTAGAAGAAAAAAGATAAAGAAGATTCATCTAGTCTTTATACTACTTATTCTGTCCCTTTGCTATATCCTTGCTACGTCTGCTATGTCTGCTACATCTATAGCAGGTTAGCAAACCAAGCACTAAGTGCTACGTCTGCTACGTTCTCTTAGCACGTAGCACACTAAGCACGTCACTTAACCTGCTAACGTAAACCTACCCTACGCATCATCGTATCGCCATTTCTCAGGCTTAATACCTTCTGCGCTGCACTGTCTAGTTCTAGATACCTTGTATCCTTTCTATTTATAATATTATCCCCCTCTTTAGGATTATCGTCCTGATAACCTAAGAAATCCAGTCGCTGCGCTGTACCTAGCTGTAGCTAGTATATAAAGCGCGCGTCTTCTTTATTAACTATATAGTTATATCCTCTACGAATGTTCTAAGATCTCTTACTTAACTATGCCTAAGGTTTTATCAACTAATTGTAAGTAATCTTATATTGCCTAGATTCGTGCCATAGGCTACATCGTAGCGAAACTATATTATCGTTATTATAAGAAGAGTCTTCGCTGTCTTCTATTACTAGAGGGTAATTATGCTAAGTATGTTTTAGCTAGGGCGAAATGTTCTCTATTTCTTTTAAAGGAAAAGTTCGCTGCCCTTGCTTAGAAGCGTTAACAGCTTCATTGTAAGCTTTAGGAAGTTAAGCGACGCAAGGTTAAGCTTAACTATTAAAAGTTAAATCTAAAGGATTGGTTAGACTTAACTACTAATAAAAAGCAAGAGTTGTTCGTAGATAAGAAGGCGTCTATTGCTAAGCTAAAGGCTCTTAAGAAGAAGATAAGCATTTAGAAGGGTTTTACTAGAGAATTTTATATAGCTGCTACTAAAGTTCCTTTGCCACCGCAATCTAAACTAACAACTGACCTAGGCTAGCCATAGGCTAATCTTCCTTCCTTTTCTAATCCCTCTTTTAGTCTTTCCTTATCTTTTAACTTTTCTACTTTCCTAGTAGACTCAGAACTATTACCTTTAGATACTATTAGTAATATCCCTTTACTAAATCTTTACAGCCTATAAGGTTCTATAATAGTTCCTAGGTATTCTAGCTATCTAGCTAGTTCTTCTATTTAACTAAGTACTTCTACTAACGCTTAAATTTCTACAGGTCCTTGATTTCCTTGACCTCGTAATCTTCATCCTTAAGCTCAATTCGCGTTTTAATTTCGGCGTCTAGTAGTGCTAGTTCAAGGAGTAATTTATAAAAAATAAGGTGTATACGTATGCTTTTAAGAAGTTCTAGTTTAAACGCTACTAGTTCTTTAGCCTCTAGGATCTAGAATAGTCCTATTTAGAGGTTGTCTAGTTTATCGCATGGTCGTTTAGTTTTTAAATTTTTTCATAATAGGAAAACTTTATCCCCCTTTTTAAGGGTTAGCCCCTTAAGCTTTTTCTTGTTTACTAATCTAGCTATTATAAGGTTCTATTAAGCGATTCGTTAGCTTAATTCGTCGTGTAATTCGCGGAGGAGTCATGCCTTATTATTAGCTTAGCTAAAAGACTTTCAACGTCCTTAGGGTTTTAATAAGTAATTAGCTTATAACTGTAATTCGCGTAGTGCGGCGAGTATCCTATTATCAAGAATCTTATACTATTGTAGGCTAGTTAAGCTGTTAGTAAAAGTTCAACCTAGTTATCCTAAAGCTTATTAGCGTATATCCTTAGATACTGTTCTAGTGTCTAGTTCGTTTATTTTGTCTAACTATCTATCTATAAGTAAAAACTAGTTAAAAGCTTCTTATTAACTCTAAGCTTTACTAGGAACGTGCTCTAATACTTAGAGGTAAACAGTGTTCTGTAATTAGTAATAAACTATTCTAGCATGCCGTATTAGCTGATAAGTACCTTAGTTACTTTATAAGCTATCTCTTTAGCTATAACCGTTTCTCCTGTTAGTACGAATATCGATGCTTTAGTTAATTAATTAACAATTACTAATATTAAGTTGCATAGCTATACTAATCTAGATTCTAACAATTTTGGGAGCTTTATAATGAAGTCCATCGTAACGCTAATCTATAGGCGTGCGGGTAGTTTAAGCGATTAAAGTAATCTATAAGGCTTATATCTCTTAGGCTTATTCTTAGAACATGCTGAACAGTTGCCTATCGCGTTTTAAACTGTTTTTTGTATATTAGGTATTAAGTACTCATTTAAAATCCGTTAAACTATTTTGTTAATTCTAGGGTGTCTATATTCCTTAGACTCGTGTAGCTTCTATATCAAGGTTAGTGTATAGGCTTTACGTAGTATAATCTATTACTCCTTATCTTAAGGTAGTCTTGCCTTAAAGTGCTTAACTAAGTTGTATTCTACCCTTTATTCTAAGGTTAAACGATTGTAATCTGCGAAGTCATGTACCTTTAGTCCCTAGTAATTAATCCTAGCTACCTAGACTAATTAGGGTTAATTATAGCTTAGACTTCTATTATTATCCTTACGTAGGACCGCGTCGTGCGTAATAGGTTGATTTATTTCTTAGAGGTTAGATCTTTAGCTAAGAGCATCTACTACTCTGTTCAGCAATCCTAGGCGATAGTAGACCTTAAAGTCATAATCTACCATTATCTTAGCTTATCTAACCTGTTATTAGTTAAGTTTCTTAGTTATTATAAAACTTATTAGGTTCTAGTAATCTAAATACAGCTTTACTTACTATTTAGCGCCTACTAACTAGGCTCGCTATTATTTGAAGGCATCTACTATCGCCAGCAGTTCCTTGTCATAAACATTGTAATTAAGCTTTATGCTTATAAATTTCTATAAGTAGTAGAACACTAGTCTCTACTTTTTATTATCGCCTTATTATAAAAGAATCGCTCTTAAGGCGTAATCTAATGCATTTATCTCTACTCGCAGTAGCTGTTCTAGGTCGTGCATCTGCAATATAGGGGCTAACAAGAATAGTTTCTTAAGCTTTTTAAAAGCCTTCTATTATTCCTATCCCTAATAGAATCCTTTTTCTTTCTTAGTAATCTCTATAAAAAGTGCTGTAGTTTTTAAATATCTCTAGATAAACTTTTAATAGAAGTTTGTAAATCCTAAAAAGGATTGCACGTCCTTAACTATTTTAGGCGCTTTTATATCTTATATAGCCTTAACTTTCTTTAGGTCTATAGCGATGCCTTCTCTTAAGATAATAAATCCTAAGTAATCCGTCTCCATAACGTAGAATTCGTATTTTTTTAGCTATAAAAGTAATTAATACTCTTTAAGCTTCCTAAGTACTTTCTTAACGTGTTTAATATAATTCTTAAGCGTTCCTAAGGTATACACTAGTATATTATCTAGATACGTAGTTATAAAAACGTCTAGATATTCGTAAAGTACCTTATTAATAAGCGCCTAAAACGTTGTAGGCGTGTTCATTAGTCTAAAGGGTATAACTATATACTTATATAATCCGTAATAAGTTTTAAAGGCTGTTAGCTATTCAAAGCCCTTAGCAATTCGTATCTGATAGAATCTATCTTGTATATTGAATTTTGTGACTTATTTTACTCCTTAGAGTCAATCTATAAGTTCTTAGATTAAAGGAAAAGGGTAACAGTTCTTCTTTATAACGTAGTTAAGCTGTCTATAATCTATATAAAGTTACAGCTTTCTATTCTTCTTAAGGACGAAGAGAATTAGTAACGCTATTAGGCTTGTACTTTCTTTTATATACCCTCACTTTACATTTTTCCTAATGTAAGTCCGCAGTTCCTTCTGCTAGTCTTGCGTTAGTGGGTATATTAGTCCTAAGCATAGCTTCGCGCCTTCTTTTAGGTGAATCTCGTTATCCTATTCCTAGTAATCTGGTAATACGGTTTTGTCTTATTCCTTAAATAGATCTTAAAACTCCTTATATTCTAGTAGTATTATTAGTTAGGGTTTATCCTTTATAGGCGTAACTCTCTATATCTAGATAACTTCTATTTATAAAGGGTCCTTCTTATAGATCTTCCTAATTTTATAAAGTAATATTTTGCTAATCTATCTAGTCTAACTAGGTGAGCTTTAGA
The DNA here is from genome assembly GCA_010015675.1 of Byssothecium circinans. Taxonomy (NCBI): domain Eukaryota; kingdom Fungi; phylum Ascomycota; class Dothideomycetes; order Pleosporales; family Massarinaceae; genus Byssothecium; species Byssothecium circinans. The sequence goes on along the minus strand of ML976981.1, from coordinate 769,722 downwards.
TTACTAGGCTTAATCTTTTATAGCGTGCTCTAGCAACCTTACGTGCTAGTTCTTAGCTAAATATCGTGCCTTTCTACTAATTAATAGCAGGATTGTACTTTCTAAGCTAATTATATCTAATTAACATATCTTCTTTACTAAGATCTATAATGTTAAGGGATGTCATATCCTTAATTCTAAGTACGTAGAATAACACTTCTTAGGTTTCCAACCTTAAGAATCTATTACCGTAGGATATTAGTCTATCGTTAGCTAATACTACTTATATTAGACGTTCCTTATCTTAACATAGTATATTAAACTTTTTAACTACTTATAGAGAGATAATTGTCTATATAGCTTTACTATCTATAAGTACTATAAGCCTGCGTTTATATACGTGCACTTCTACCTTTAACTAATAAACTAGTAGATCTAAGTGTCGTATATTATATAAAGTTATTATAGGAATGCTCTTACTAGTGTAACTCTATCCCTAGTAGCATCTTAGTTTTTTAACCCTTAAAGTTTTATTAGAAACTAACTTACTCCTTATTTTTTAGAGAGGTAGGTCTAATAGCTGTTTTTATAGTAAGCTATCTATAATAGGCGTGCGTACTCTATCAACGGGTTATCCCTTCGCGGGAATCCCTTTTGGAGTTTCTCTAACAAATATTCCTAACATAAGTCGTCGTGGTATTAGTTATAAGATAAGTTAGTATAACTTCTTTTTCTAATAGTTCTAGGAGGGCGTCTTATAGTCTAAGTATATAAGATATTATCTTTAGCTACTTTTTCCTCTAGATGGCTTCGTGACTAGTATTGCTAGTCCAGCAGCGTTTGCTATACCTGTCGTTTAAGTGCGTGCTTTCTTTTAAAGGCGTCTTCCTTTGTTTTGTTAAGAAGATTTAGGTATTCGTAACGTTAGTATACATCCGCTAGGCACTTAAAAGGAAGTAGTAGCTTATAGTTAGCTTTATACCTAGTCTATACTACTTCTTCCTTTAAGAGGAGGTGGAACATGTACTTAGGTAGTACGTTACATTAGTTCTATTTAAGCTCCTTATGTTTGTCATCCTTAGGATGTCCTATAGGGTATTAGTGTAAACACGTGTCGTTTTTATATACTAATACCTCGCTATCTATTTAACTAGCTAGCTAATACCCTGCGACGTGCTTACTTAGCTAGTATAGTTAGTAATGCGTGTTATAGTATCTATTCTAACCTAGGCGTTCGTGCTATTTTTGCTAGTACATAAAGTAGTGTATATAGTAGTTATCCTCTAAGTAATCTTTTTTAAGGAGTAAAGCGTAAGAGGCTTATCTAGGCGTATATCGCACGCTCCTTCTCCCCTGCATGTAGAGCATACAATGTTCTTTTATATAATTATACTAATCTACTTTACTATGCTTATTATTAACTTTGATCTGTTGTACTTTTGTTTATAGGCTTTATTTTTTTATTGCTTCTGCCATAGCTTTATTAGCGTATCTGCCGCGCACTAATATGTCTTAAGTATATTTATTTTCTTTGTGCGAGTCTTCTCTACACATCTAGCATAGACCTTTTTCAAGCTGTTAAAGGACCTTGTGGTCGTTTATCTAGTTTAAGGGATAAGTTATTCTATACTTAATATTAGAGCTTATTATTTAGGCTAAGGTAGGTTCTATATCTCTAGCGTCGTTATTAGATAGTTCTGTCGCCTGCTCTAGCTCCTAAGGTAGGTAAGAAGTAGGCTGCTGTCGTGGCACGTCTGATTCGTCCTCCTTAGATCCTATTACCTTAAACTTAATTATCCTAATCTTAACTACTCTAAGCTTGCTAGCCTAGCCTTAGTTCTTTAGGTAGTCCTTATGGAAGTGTCTTACCTTACCGTATTAGAGACATACTTTTTTCTTAAAGCATTCCTAGTGTTATTCGTAGGTTAGGCTATCTAGCTATCTTCTCTTACCCTTATTAAATTACTTTTTTTATTAGATTTTATCTGTTATTACTATGTTACTATCTTAGTCGTATTATGGCGTCTTTAGTTTTCTATATTTTCTAAAGTTAAAAATAATTATTATATCCTATTGCTTCTTTTATAGTGCTTGTTTGTAGAGTTAATTATTAATCTAGGTAGTTAGGTTAATTATATCTTATAAGTCGTCTAGCTTATTATAATAGATTATCCTATCCTTAACTAATTCCTTTAGCCTATTATAGAAGGCTGTGCGTAATAGCGCATTATCTTAATTAATTTTTAACTACAGCTACTTAAACTCTGTTATATACTTCGCGACTAACTTCTTCTGCTAGATCTAAGATATCTTTTACTCTGCCTAGGTCTCTTTATTAAGTTTATTAAACACCTTTTAAATCTTTTCCTTAAATGCCATCTAGCCCTTAAAGATAGCCTTCGTGTTATCTTTATAGTATTTTATCTTATTTATAAGATAGTTGTCTATAAAGGGTTATATCTAAGTAGCTGCCCTATCCTTTAGGTGCATACTAGCCGCAAGGATCTTGTCTTGTTCCTCTGTTATGGAGTTGAACCAACAGTATAAATCTATATTAGTAAGGAATAGCTTTAAGCTATCTCGTCCTTTATTATACTTCTCTAGCGCTGTAATCTTTCTATAGGGTACAGTCTCTTTAGCCTAGAGTTAAGCAATCGCTTATATTAACTTATTAATCTATTCAGCCTATTACTATATCTAGTTAGCCTAGTTAGCTATTACTAATACTAGACTTAAAGCAGGTATACTAACACTACTACTAGTAGCACGTAGGGTAGCAGAAGCTACTATATCATACGTTTAGGTTCTTAAACCTGTAGGTAGTTAAAGTGTTACTAAGAGGTATACTTGCTAGATTCTAATCCGTATTAGGGGAGGTCAGTTATATAAAGTGTATACGTTAGGTAGTAAGCTTTAGTAGTTTAAGAGGTAAACATGCTAAAGCAACTAATTCTATAACAGACTATAGAATAACTAAGTATTAATCTAGGTAAGAGATAAACTATAGAGAGTTGACTATAAAAAGCTAAAAAAAGAAAGATAAAGAAGATTTATCTAGTCTTTATACCGCTTGTTCTGTTCCTTCGCCATATCTTTGCTACGGCTGCTACGTCTGCTACGTCCTCTTGGCGCGTAGCACACCAAGCACGTCACCTAACCTACTGACGTAAACCTACCCCGCGCATCGTCGTGTCGCTATTCCTCAGGCTCAACACCTTCTGAGCTGTACTGTCTAGTTCTGGATACCCTATATCTTTTCTATTTATAATACCTTTATTCTAGAGTTAATTAACTATAATCTATAAAGTTGTGTACTTTTAGTCCTAGGTAATTAATCCTAGCTACCTTAGCTAATTAGGGTTAATTATATCTTAGACTACTATTATTATCCTTTTGTAGGACTACGTTGTGCGTAATAGGTTAGTTTGTTTCCTAAAGGTCTAATCTTTAGCTAAGGGCGTCCGCCGCTTTATTTAGCAATCCTAGGTAATAGTATACCTTAAAGTCGTAATCTGCTATTATCTTAGCCTATCTAACCTATTATTAGTTAAGTTTCTTAGTTATTATAAAACTTATTAGGTTCTAGTAATCTAAATATACCTTTACCTAGTATTTAGCGCCTACTAACTAGGCTCGCTATTATTTAAAGGTATCTATTATCGCTAATAGTTCCTTGTTATAAATATTGTAATTAAGCTCTACGCTTGTAAATTTTTGTAAGTAGTAGAACACTAGTCTTTACTTCTTATTATTACCTTGCTATAAGAGAATCGCTCCTAAGGCGTAATCTAATATATCTGTTTCTACTTGCAGTAGCTATTCTAGGTTATATATTTGTAATATAGGGGCCGATAAGAATAATCCCTTAAGCTTTTTAAAAGCCTTTTATTATTCCTAACCCTATTAGAATCCTTTTTCTTTCTTAGTAATCTCTATAACAGGCGCTATAATTTTTAAATATCCTATAATAAACTTCTAGTAGAAGTTAGCAAATCTTAAGAAAGATTATATATTTTTAACTATTTTAAGAGTTTCCTACTTTTTTATAGACTTAACTTTCTTTAGGTCTATAGCAATACCTTCTTGTAAGACGATAAATCCTAAGTAATCTATCTCTATAACGTAGAATTCGCATTTCTTAGGCTATAGGAGTAATTAATACTCCCTAAGCTTCCTAAACACTTTCTTAATATATTTAATATAATCTTTAAGCGTACTTAAGGTATACACTAGTATATCGTCTAGATACGTAGTTACAAAAACGTCTAGATATTTGTAAAGTGCCTTGTTGACAAGCGCCTAAAACATCGTAGGCGCGTTTGTAAGTCTAAAGGGTATAACTATATACTTATATAGTCTATAATAAGTCTTAAAGGCCGTTAGCCATTTAAAGCTCTTAGCTATCTATATTTAATAGAAACTATCTTGTATATTAAATTTTATAATTTATTTTACTTTCTAGAGTTAGTCTATAAGTTTCTAGATTAAAGGAAAAGGATAATAGTTCTTCCTTATAATATAGTTAAGCTATTAGTAATCTATATAGAGTCGCAGCTTTCTATTTTTTATAAAGACAAAGAGAATTAGTAAAGCTATTAGGCTTATACTTTCTTAAATATATTTTTGCTTTATATTCTTCTTAATGTAGGTTCACAATTCCTTCTACTAGTTTTACATAAGCGGGTATATTAGTCCTAGGCGTAGCTTCACGCTTTCCTTTAGGTAGATCTTGTAATCCTATTCCTAGTAGTCTAATAATACAGTTTTATCTTATTCCTTAAATAGGTCTTAAAACTCTTTATATTTTAGTAGTATTATTAGTTAGGGTTTATCCTGTATAGGCGTAACTCTTTATATTTAAATAACTCCTAATTATAAAGGGTCCTTCTTATATATTTTTTTTTAATCTTATAAGGCAATATCTTACTAATTTGTCTAGTTTAACTAGGTAAGCTCTAGATTACCAGGCTTAATCTTCTATAGTGTGTTCTAGCAACCTTGCGCGCTAGTTCTTAGCTAAACATCGTGCCTTTCTACTAATTAATAGTAGGATTATACTTTTTAAGCTAATCATATCTAATTAACATACCTTCTTTACTAAGATCTATAATGTTAAGGGACATCGTATCTTTAATTCTAAGTATATAGAATAATACTTCTTAGGTTTCTAACCTTAAGAATCTATTACTGTAGGATATTAGTCTATTATTAGCTAATATTACTCATATTAGACGTTCCTTATCTTAATAGGGTATATTAAACTTTTTAACTACTTATAAGGAGATAATTATTTATACAGCTCTACTATCTATAAGTACTATAAGCCTATATCTGTATATGTGCACCTTTACCTTTAATCAATAAATCAATAACTCTAGGTGTCGTACATTATATAGGGTTATTGTAGGAATACTCTTACTAGCGTAACTCTATCCTTAGTAGTATCCTAGTTTTTTAACCCTTAGTGTTTTGTTAGAAACTAACTTACTTCTTGTTTCTTAAAGAGGTAAGTCTAATAGCTGTTCTTGTAACAGGCTGTCTATAATAGGCGTACGTGCTTTATTAATAGATTGTCCCTTTATAGGAAACCCTTCTAGAGTTTCTTTAAGAGATATGCTTTATATATATTATTAAAGCATTATTTATAAGGTAAGTTGTTATAACTTCCTATCCTAATAGCTCTAGGTAGGCGTCTTATAGTTTAAGTATACAAGATATTATCTTTAGCTGCCCTATCCTCTAGATGGCCTCGTAGCTAGTATTGCATTTCTAGCAACGTCTACTATACTTGTCATGTAAGTGCTTATTTCCGTCTAAAAGTATCTTCCTTAGTCTCGTTAAAAAGCGTTAGGAATTCGTAGCGTTTGCATACGTCTGCTAAGCACTTAGAAGGGAGTAATAACTTATAACTAGCTCTATACCTAGCCTATGCTACTTCTTCCTTTAAAAGGAGATAGAATATGCATCCTAGTAGTATATCGCACTAGTTCTAATTAAGCTTCTTATACCCTTTATTTAAAGGATATCCTATAGGGTAATAGTATAAATATGCGTTATTTTTGTATATTAATATTTTACTATCTAGTTGACCAGCTGGCTAATACCCTGTAACGTGCTTGCTTAGCTAGTGTATCTAGCAATGCGTATTATAGCACTTGCTCTATCCTAGGCGTTTATATTAGTGTCGCTAATATTTAAAATAGTATACGTAGTAGTTATCTTCTAAGTAGTCCTTTTTTAGGAGAAAGGCGTAGGAAGCTCGCCTAGGCGTATATTATACGCTTCTTCTTTCCTATAGGTAAGTAACGTAGTATTCCCTTATATAGTTATACTAATTAACCTTGTTATATTCATCATTAATCTTAATTTATTATACTTTTATCTGCGGACCCTATTCTTCTATTGCTACTGCTACTGCTTTATTAGCGTAACCCCCGCGCACTAGTATATCTTAGGTATATATTTCTCCCTTATATGTGTTAGCTCTATATATCTAGTATAGATTGTCTTTAAGCTATTAAAGGACCTTATAGTCGTCTATCTAGTTTAGGGGACAAGTCGTTTTATACTTAATATTAGAGCTTGTTGTTTAGGCTAAGGTAAGTTCTATATCGCTAACGTTGTTGTTAGATAGTTCTATCGCTTAATCTAGTTCTAAAAGTGGGCAGGGAGTAGGCTGCTAATATAGCACCTCTAGTTTATCCTCCTTAGATCCTGTTATCTAGAACTTAACTATCCTAACCTTAATTACCCTAAGCTTGCTAGCCTAGCCTTAGTTATTTAGGTAGTTTCTATAGAAGTGTCCTACTTTACTATATTAGAGAGATGCCTTCTTTTTAAAGTATTCCTAGCGTTGTTTGTAAGTTAAGCTGTTAGGCTATCTTCCTCTACGCTTATTAAATTACTTCTTTTATTAGATTTTGTCTGTTATTACTACATTGCTATTTTAGTTATATTATAGTGTCTTTAGCTTTCTATATCTTCTAGAGTTTATTAAATATATAATTATATATATAATAGCTATATTCGTAATAAGCTTAATAAAGGCTTTTTATCAGATTGTTGGTATTCCACTGTCTTAATACTTTGAGTAAAAGTAATAATATAGTTATTAATTATAACTATAATAGTATCGCCCTATAAAACTTAATATAGGTAAAATAACTACTATATTTTATA
>ML976981.1:726151-762499 GCA_010015675.1 Byssothecium circinans | reverse complement strand
AGCTAAGCGATATCTTCTAAACTAGATTTATAAGCAAGCTTTGTAAAACGATCTTTTCGATGAACTGCTGCAATGTTGGCAATCGGTTGAAAACAACCAAACAACAAAACAACAACTAAAACACGGCTATAAGATAAGCCGAAAAATACAAAACTATAGTAAAACAATAGCAAAACCAAACTATAATAAAACAACGGATATAGGATATCTGAAATAATAAAACTATAGTAAAACAATAGTAAAACCAAACTATAGTAAAACAACGGATATAGGATATCCGAAATAATGAAACTATAGTGAAACTATAGTAATACAACGGATATCTTAAATCCGGTATCAAGACTAAAAATACTAAGTCAAACTAATCTAAAAACTAAAGGATAGCTATTATCCGAACGGATAATTAGTATCCGAATATCTAGATAGTTAGTATATAGTAACTGCCCTGCAGTACTTTGAAAAATCAGACAATTTGACTACAACCTTTTCTCACTATATTACCTTTACTCATTATCACCTTTTTACAGAGTTAGGAATAATTATTATATCCTATTGCTTCTTCTATAGTGCTTATTTGTAGAGTTAGTTATTAATTTAAGTAGCTAGGTTAATTATATCCTATAAGTTATCTAGCTTATTGTAATAGATTATCCTATCCTTAACTAATTCCTTTAGCTTATTGTAGAAGGCTATACGTAACAGCGTATTATCTTAATTAATCTTTAACTATAACTACTTAAACCCTGTTATATACTTCGTGACTAACTTCTTCTACTAGATCTAAGATATCTTTTACTCTGCCTAGGTCTCTTTATTAAGTTTACTAAACACCTTTTAAATCTTTTCTTTAAATGCCATCTAGCTCTTAAAGATAGCCTTCGTGTTATCTTTATAGTATTTTATCTTGTTTATAAGATAGTTATCTATAAAGGGTTATATCTAAGTAGCTACCTTATCCTTCAGGTATATACTAGCCGCGAGGATCTTATCTTATTCCCTTGTTATAGAGTTAAACCAACAGTACAAATCTATATTAGTAAGGAATAGCTTTAAGCTATCTTATCCTTTATTATATTTTTCTAGCGCTGTAATCTTTCTACAAGGTACAGTGTCCTTAGCCTAGAGTTAAGTAATCGCTTATATTAATCTATTAATCTGTTTATCCTATTGCTATATCTAGTTAGCCTAGTTAGCTATTACTAATACTAGACTTAAAGTAGGTGTTCTAACACTACTGCTAGTAGCACGTAGGGTAGTAGGAGCTGCCATATTATACGTTTAGGTTCTTAAACCTATAGGTAGTTAAAGTGTTACTAAGGAGTATACTTGCTAGATCTTAGTCTGTGTTAGGGTAGGTCGGTAATATATAATGTATACGTTAGGTAGTAGGCTTTAGTAGTTTAAGAGGCAAGCGTGCTAAAGCAACTAATTCTATAAATAGACTATAGAATAACTAGTATTAATCTAGGTAAGAGATAAACTATAGAGAGTTAACTACAAAGAATTAGAATTAGAAACATAAAGGAAATCTGTCTAGTCTTTATACTGCTTATTCTATTCCTTTGATAAGTCTCTAATCCTACCTAGAGCCTTTACTCCCTAGACTATTATTTAGTCTAGGATTATAGCCTACTCCTAGGATCTCTAGATCTTAGTAGGATCACGATTACGTAACTAGTAACCTATTCCTACCCTGCGCCTTACTACCTGATACTCTTCCTAAGCGTATCATTCTTAGGTAGCTGCGCTTAACTATTGTCTTGTAACACTAATCTTAGTTTTAAAGGCCTCTAGGATAATTTATTTAAGAAGATAGTTAGCTACTTTACTATATATAATATAGAGTGCTAAAACGCCCCTATTACTATTACTATAAAGAAACTAAAATAGTCTAGCATTTAAACCTATATTAATTAGTCTAAATACCTAAAGCTAACTAACTAGCCTTAGACCTCCTCTAGAGGTTTCTATAAGTATAGAAATAAAGATTAGCCCTAGAGTATACTAGTACGTGCTACTCTTTTTCTCTAGTATAAAGCTAGTAAAGTACTAGAAACTACTCTAACTAGTAACTTAACCTACTATAACTATAGTAGGCCTAGATATTTTACTAAAAATTACTTAAATCTGTATATTTATTAAATTAATATAGATAAAGAAGAAGATGCACCTAACTACTATAAGGATACTATTAACTTTATTAAAGTAGACCTAAACTAGATAGGAAATAGATAGGCCTAGGAAAAGACCTAGTCCTAGGTATAATAAGTTATAACCTATCTAGTATAGATTTATTAAACTTATTTAAAGGAAATTATTTCTAAATACCCTTTATACTCTCCTCTAATAGTTTTAGAATCTATATATATTCTCTTATAGATACTAGTGTATAAGGTTTTCTTTTTCTAAATTCTTCTATTATATTTTTTATTATATATTTACTTTAGATACTAGTCTAAAAGCTCCTTTATATAATACGTATTTAAGGTTTTTAGGATTTAGTTAAATCCTTAGTTACTTATTACCTCTACCTACCCCTACGTCTAGATAGATATATAATTTAGAACTATCTCTTTATTATTTTAGATTTAGGTTTATAAGATTATATAATTAGTCTAAAATAGATAAAATAATTTAAACTTAGACTTAATATAGAATATAACTAGATTATTTAGCCTATAAGTTTTCTACTTATATATAAAGTATAACTACTACTTATAAGATTACTATATCGCCCTACTTAGAATTTAGAAGTAATTAAAGATATTAATTATTAGAACTAACTCTAGGAGGAAATAGACTTAAGGCGTTACTAGAGCCTTAGAGTAAATATTTATTATCTTTAAAGTTTTTACCTACTAAAGGCCTAAGTACTACTTTTAAGAAGCCTCTAAACTTTAACTATTCCTAAGTTAAACTCTAGTTCTAACTTAACCTCTTAAATTATAATAATCTTAGCTAACACTTTTTACTATACTATAAAATAGTATAAAAATAAGTTTTTTACTACCTCTATTTATAAAATTAACTATATTATTTTAGAATATAGGTTAGTAAAAGATAATCCTACTAATATAGCTCTAGTATACTAATAATTACTCTCTAAGTACTAGGATTACTAAGATATGTTTAACTAAGAAGCTTTACTTTAATTACTACTATATTAATCCTATATCTATAAGATTATTCTAACTAAACTACTTCTAAATAGCTACAGTCCCTTCTATAAGTAGAACTTAGAGAAACTAAAGGCTATAAAGGAGTATATTTAGAAGTAGCTAGAGTATAGTCTAATTAAATAGAGCTATAGCCCTTTTATATCTTTAATACTTTACGTATAAAAGCCTACTAGTAAGCTTTAGGTTTATATTAACTTTAGGAAGCTAAACTTTTTAACCTAGAAGGACGCCTACCTACTACCCTAGATTAATAAACTATTAGTATACTCTAATAAGGCTAAGTACTTTACTAAGTTTAATGTCTTTACTACCTTTAATAAGATTTAGATAGATCTTAGAAGTAAGGAGTACACTATTTTCTAGACACGCTATAAAACTTACTAATATAAGATATTACTATTTAGACTCTATAATAGCCCTGCAATATATTAAAGGTACATAAATAATATGCTAATAGAATATCTTAATAACTTTTATATTACTTACCTAGATAATATTCTTATCTATTCTAAAGACCCTAAGACTTATATTTAATATATATAATAGGTTCTTAAACATCTTTGCTAGGCTAGTTTATAGGTAGATATATTAAAGTCTAAATTTTATATAACTTATACTTAGTACCTGAGTTATATCCTAACTAACTATAGTTTAGAAGTAGACCTAGATAAGGTTAAAGTACTATAGAATTAAGCCTAACTAACTACTATTACTAGTATAAAATCCTTCCTTAGGTTTACTAGTTTCTATTAATAATTTATTCCTAACTTCTCTTAAGTAGTAAAACCTATTATTACTTTATAAAGCCTTATAGTACCTTTTAAATAGACTTTAGATTATAACTAAGCCTTTAAAGCACTAAAGGAAGTACTTTTAGCTATTCCTACCTTATATTATTTTAATCCTAAACTTTTAACTAAGATTAAAACTAACGCATCTAATAGAGTTATAGCTAGAGTCCTTTTATAGTAGTATTAGGATAGAAAATAGTACTCTATAGCTTTTTATAGTAAGATATTATTAGGCTCTAAATTAAACTAAGAAATCTATAATAAGGAACTTTAGGTAATCTACTATACTTTTAAACTTTAGTAATTAGAACTTACCTTTATAAGATATTAGACTTAGGTGTATACTAACTACTAATTCTTAGAATATTTTATAATAACTAAAGTCTTTAATACCTAACAAGTCTAATAAGTAGATAATTTTAGTTAGTTTAATTTTAAAATTAAATATACTCTAGGTTAGAATAATGCCCACGCAGATATCCTTAGCTATTATAAACAGGATATAAGTAACCTAAGAGCTATCTAAAAAGATAATTATTTCTAGGTTATACTAAGACTATACTACCTTAATAACTAAATTAATACTAAACTTACTATAAAGTTTATCTAAATATACGTTTAACTAACTATTACTATTAATATAATTTAGCTATCTAAAGCTATATTACTAAATTCCTTAGAACTTATTAATACCTTGTTATAAGAGAACTAGAATTCCTTCTAGAAAGAATAAAAAACTCTTCTAAATCTATACTAAGTTAAAAATAGACTATTACTATATACTAACTACTTATGTATCTTAGTAGACTCCCCTATTGTTACTTGCCTTATCTATAAGGTGTATAATTAGGTATCTTCTACCTATCTAAGTACCTAGAAAATATATTATTTACTAGTCTAGAAATACTACTAAAAGAATATATTATCTATATGCAAATATTATATCTAAAACTATATTACCGACTAAAGAGTACATCCTTAATAGACCTAAATTACTAGTAAGATATATCTACTCTTAATTCTTAAATAACTAATATAGTACCTTTATATAGACTTTAAAGAATTCCCCTATAATAAGGTTAGGTATAATTAGATCTTAGTAGTTATTAACTATCTTTTAAAGCAAGTAGTATCTATTCCTTATTATAAGAATACTAATACTTAAGGTTTAGCTTAATTATTTATTTAATAGATTTATTAATTTAGCTATACCCCTTAGATAATTATCTCTAATTATAGACTATAGTTTATATCTAGTTTCTAGTCTAAGTTTTATTAGATTATAGGTATAAAAGTTAAACTTTCTACTACCTATTATAAGGAAACTAATAGCTAAACTAAAATTATAAATAAGTATATTAATTAGAGACTAAGGCCTTTTATAACCTACTACTAGGATAACTAGAGTAAGCTATTACTATTAATAGACTATATCTAAAGTACCCTTTTATATTCTACCTTAGGAATCTCTCTATACTAGGTCCTTTTTAGTTTAGAACTATGTTAGAGCTAAGATTAAAAATCTATAGATTCTAAACCCTAGAAAGATCTTAACTATTAAGATACACTTACTCTAGCTACCTATATACATAGAGCATAGGAACTAGTAAAGAAGAATCTTAAAAAGGCCTAGAAATATATATAAACCTAGGTTAATCCTTACTAATAAGAGGTAGACTAGGAAGTAAGTAATAAAGTATACCTTAATACTATAAACTTTATAAACTTTAAACTAAGTAGGAAGTTCTCTAATAAGTAGATAAGTCTATTTAAAGTTTTTAAGAAAGTAAGATATTCTTACTAGCTTAAACTTCCCCTAGGTTTATAAATTTATAATATATTTATACTAAATATTCTCTATAAAGATCCCTAGGATCTACTCTTTAGATAAGAGGCTCTAAAACCTATAAGAACTCCTATTAATAGTATAGAGGAATAAGAAGTATATAAAATCCTAGTAAGTAAATTAGTGCGCTTAGTACTAAAATACTAAGTAAGCTAAATAGGATATAACTCTAACCTAGTATAGTATTAAGCTTTAAACTTTATAAGAGCTCCCTATAAGCTTAAGGCTTTTTATAATAAGTATCTAGATAAGCCTAGAGTACTACAGTCTCTAGATAGATAGTTAGAGGTATAAAAAAAGGAAACTAAAGATATAGATTACTTAGAAGATAATAAGGTACTAGTAGGAATAAATTAACTTTTCTCTACTATATATACTCTAAAACGCTAAAAAATTAGAAAAGAAAAGAAAAGAAAAAAGAAAAGGAAAAATTTAGTAAGTATAGAAAATAAAAATCTTAAGTACCTTTAGTAGCGCTAGTAGCTATATTACTAGCTAGTCTACCCTAAACCTAAGGGTTTCTAGTTAGTTCTAAGTCCTTTCTATCCTTATTCTTATTACTAGTATTATTAGTCTCTAAATTATTATTATTAGTAGGTTAGCCTTAGGTATGTTTTAATATATAGGATAGAGTTACTAGAGGCTTAGCAAGGCCTTTCTTTTTATTGCTAGTTTTAATAGGGCTTTACTTAAATACTATAGTAAGCTAGTTTAGGGCCTAGTTTATCTCTTTCTATCTATTAGCTAGGACCTTTAGTATATTATAAATTACTACTAAAACCTTACGTATTACTATTAGCTTAGTCTTAGCCTTACTAGTCTAAGTAATAATAGTAATAGTAAGGGTAGTAATCTTTACTATAGTCTAAGCTATATTAGATTCTTTACTAGCTACAGCACTACGTAGAGCGCGCCTAGCTTTATAAAGGGCTATAAACTCTTTATAGTAGTATAGAGGAATCTATAAAGGCTTATATTAGTACCTAGTCTAAAAAGAATAGTTACTAAGATATAAGCACCTTTCTAGGCAATATAGTAGTTGTATTTCTTACTCTTTTCTTTTATAAATTAGTAATTAGGTGTTTAGCTTTGCAAGAAAGTATAGATAGTGTATAGGTATATAATATAGTATACTTCTAGTAGGGTACTAGGAGGTACTAAGAGTAGTATAGTAGTAAAGAGTTTATAGATAGTAAGTAAAGAATTTAGTAGGTTAGAATAGTATTCTATAGTATTACTAAGAGATTTAGAAAAAAGTTAGTAATAGTGCTTATTTAGATAAGATTTAGAACTTATAAAGTAGGATTAATAGTAGGGTAAAGAAGAGAAGAATTAAAAGGCTAGAATTATTCTTTTTATACTTACTAGCTACCTACTAATGTTAGGAATCTTTGCGTTTTCCCTTACCTCTATTAAAGTTAAAGGTTATATAAAGTAAATAAGATCTATTACTAGGACTATTTTAATTTAACTACCCTACTCTCTAGGTAATAGGTTTAAATTTTATAATTACCTTAATTATAAAAGGAAATCATAGTTACAATATAAAGCTAATTAGAATATAGTTATTTATAGGAAACTATTGGATAAGGATATCTAATTTTAAGGAGGGGGTAATATAATAGTCCTTACTATATACTCTTCTTTAATTTATATCTAAAGCTACTCTACTCCTTCCTAATAGCGTATCTCTAAAACTATTAGCCTAATATCTTTTAGGATAGAGTTTAGATACCCCTAAATCCTTAGCCTTATCTACTTAATACTAGATTGCCCCTAACTTTAGATAGTATATAAGCCTTTTTAGTCCCTAGATAGTTCTATAGTTTTAATTATCCTTTTATATAAGACCTATTAATTAATCCTTCTTTCTGGTTTATTAATTAGACTTTTTATACCTCTATAATTATTTAGATCTAACCCTAAGCTGTACTAAAGCTAGTGTTAGTTAGTGTTATTATAAGTTAACTACTTATACCTTTACTTTAAAATCTCTTAGCTTATATATACTATATAGTTAACTATAGTAGCTTATTTAAATCCTAATAAGCTCTATAATTACTATAAATAAGCTAGAATTAAGAGAAATAGGTTAATTATAGGAAATTAGCTACTAAACTACTAAAAGTGCTAAACTAAGAATATAGCTATAAATAAGCTACTAAATAGTACTAAGGATACTACCTAGCTCTCTAGCTAGCTTATTAATATAGCTAATTTTTTCCTAGATAGCCTATACTTCTACTAGCATGTAATAGCCTATATTAATAGAAGTACTAAATAGAAGGCTAAGTAGTATACCTATACTATTACTATAAAAAATAACTATAGAACCCCTATCCTCTAGGATAATAGTAAGCTATTAAGGAAGAAAGTACTTGCTAAAGCTATAGAAGACTAAAAGGACTTTAACTATACTTCTTACTTCTTAGTCTATAATACTAAAAAGAAGAACCTTTAAGTTACTTTATTTAGCTATATAGTTGCCTCTATATTAGCCTTAGTAGGTTATACTAACTATTTTATATTTAATAAGGCGTTTAATATCTATGCTTAGGCTAGTATTATTATAAAGCGCTAATATAGAAGTAAGTGTTACAAGACAGTGTATAAGCGCAGCCACGCAGGAACGATACGCTTAGGAAGAGTATCAGATAGTAAGGCGCCAGGCAGGGTTAGAGCGCTAGTTACGTGATCATGATCCCGCCAAGGCTTAAAGATCCCGTAGATCCTAGGATTAAGCAGAGATTTAAGGAGTAGAAGGAGCAAAGGCTCTAGGCGGGATTAAGGACTTATCAAAGGAATAGAATAAGTAGTATAAAGACTAGATGGGTTTTCTTTATCTTTCTAATTCTAGTTCTTTGTAGTTAACTCTTTACAGTTTATCTCTTACCTAGATTAAGACTTGTTAGTTATTTTATAGCTCATTATAAAATTAGTTACTTTCGCATATTTACCTTTTAAACTACTAAAGCATACTACCTAACGTATACACCTTACACTAACTAACCTCCCTTAACACGGATTAGGCTTAGCAAGTATACTCCTTAGTAATACTTTAACTACCTATAGGTTCGAGAACTTAAACGTACGTAATAGTAGCTCCCGCTACCCCACGTGCCGCTAGCAGCGCTGGTACGCCTGCTTTAAGTCTAGTATTAGTAATAGCTAACTAGGCTAACTAGATATAGCAATAAGCTAAATAGATTGATAGGTTGATATAGGTGATTGCTTAACTCTAAGCCAAGGACACTATACCCCGTAGAAAGATTGCGGCGCTAGAAAAGTACAATAGAAGATAAGATAGCTTAAAGCTATTCCTTACTAACATAGATTTGTATTGTTGGTTTAACTCTATAACAGAGGACTAAGACAAGATCCTCGCAGCTAGTATGCACCTAAAGGATAGGGTAGCTACTTAAATGCAACCTTTTATAGATGACTATCTTACAAATAAGATAAGACATTGCAAAGATGACATAAAGGCTATCTTTAAGAGCTAGACAGCGTTTAAGAAAGAGATTTAAAAGGTGTTTAGAGAACTTAATAAAGAGACCTAGGTAAAGCAAAAAATATCTTAGATCTAGTAGGAGAAGTTAGTCGCGAAGTATGTAACAAAGTTTAAATAGCTATAGTTAAAAATTAATTAGGATAATGCGCTATTACGCACAGCCTTCTATAACGGGCTAAAGGAAACGGTTAAGGATAGAATAATCTATTATAATAAGCTATATAACCTATAAGACATAATTAACTTAGCCACCTAAATTAATAACAGGCTCTACAAACGAGCGCTGTAGAAGAAACAATAAGATACGATGATTGTTTCTAACTCTAGAAGGCATAGAAAGCCAAAGACACCACGATATAATTAGGATAGCGATGTGGTAATGACAGACAAAATCTAATAAAAAAAGCAATCTAACAAAGGCAAAGGTAGATAGCTAAATAGCCTAACCTACGAACAACGCTAAAAACGCTTTGAAAAAAAGGCATGTCTCTGATGCGGCGAAGTAGGACACTTCCGCAGAGACTACCTAAAGAACTAAGGCTAGGCCAGCAAACTTAGAGTAGTCAAGATTAAGATAATTAAGTTTAAAATAATAAGACCTAAAGAGGAAAAGTTAGAAGTGCTACGTTAGTAACTTACTCTTTACTTACTTTTAGAACTAGATTAAGCAAAATCCTCTAACGACTACGTTAGCGACATAGATTCTATACAACTCTTTAGGAAATTCTAAGAATTACTACGCCCAAGCTAAGGTCTAGCTAAAAACAAGGTGCTAGACTAGGTAATTCAACAACAAATAAACGCTAAGATGTGCTAGAAGTGCGCTAGTATTATACACGAAGGACTAACTTGTGCCACACTTATATTAGTATACGGCGAGAAGGCTAGCGAAGTAGTAGTAGAAGCCATGCAACTCTAAGGCCCTTACGCTATAAAGGAATATATTAAAGTAGAAGTACCTAAGAAAGACTTTTACTAGAAGGTTAATTAGTATTACTACTAGATAGATTAATGCCTCTACTATAAGCGCGAAAGAAATAAGGTGAAACGATAGCCTAAAAAGACATTATATATTATAATTCTAGATAATTAGCAACAGTAACACGAACGTGTTAGGTGGCATAAATGCTACAATAAGTATTACTAAACGCATTAGCTAAGCAAGCATGTTGTAGGGTATTAGCTAGTAGGACTAATAGATAGCAATACGCTAGACTATAAAAATAAGGATTGCTAATATTAACACCCTTTAGGGCACCTAGCGGACTGAGAGCACGAGAAGGTGGACTAGGCATAATGCGAGACAATCCTTAATTATATGTTCTACATACTCTGCAAGAAAGAAGCCGCGTAGGATAGAAAAAGTTAAGATTATAACCTGCTTACTTTAGAAAAATGCTTAGACGAGGACTATAGACGCTATGCACTCCCCGCCCTTCCTCACGAATTTAAGAAAGATGCCTGCTAGAGGAAGCACGGCAATTCTATAAAACATTAGCGAACGATATTAGACGACCAATATTAGGAATAAGTAGCCCGTAGCAATGAGCTAGCGGTTATACCCTAAGCTTCTACGAGGCTAAGAACCCCCCCGCCCAACAATATCTCTTAAAAGGAAGAAGCAGGAAGCCACGATAGCTTGCCTTATAAACGATGCTTTGGTGACATGTGTAAAACACACCTCTTGCAGAAACTATAGAAAGGATTCCTGCGAAGGGATAAACCGTCAATGGAACATACACGCATGTTATAGACAGCCTATTACAAGAATAGCTACCTAACATACCTATCTAACAAACAAGGATTAGGTTAGTTTCTAATAAAACTAAAAAGGTTATAAAACTAGGATGCTACTAAAGATAAGGTTACGCTAGTAAGAGCATTCCTATAACAACCCTATACAACGTATGATACCTAGATCTATTAGTTTATTAATTAAAAGTAAAGGTGTACGTACATAGATACAGGCTTATAGTACTAGTAGATAGTAAAGCTGTATAAATAATTATCTCTCTACAAGTAGTTAAGAAATACAACATACCCTATTAAGATAAAGAACGTTTAATATGAGTAGTACTAGCTAACGACAGACTAATATCCTAAGGCAACAGATTTTTAAGGTTAGAGACCTAAGAAGTGTTATTCTATATACTTAAAATTAAAGACATAATATCTCTTAACATTATAGATCTTAGTAAAGAAGACATATTAGTTAGATATAATTAGCTTAAAAAGCACAATCCTGCTATAGATTAGTAGAAAGGGATAATATTTAGCTAAGAACTAGCGCGCAAGGTTGCTAGAACATACTATAAAGGATTAAGCCTAGTAGTCTAAAGCTTACTTAGTTAGACTAGATAGATTAGTAAGATATTACCTTATAAGATTAAAAAGATCTATAAGAAGGACCCTTTACAGATAGGAGTTATCTAGATACGGAGAGTTACACTTATAAAGGATAAATCCTAACCAACGATGCTACTAGAATATGAGGAGTTTTAAGACCTATTTAAGGAAATAGAAGAAACCGTATTACTAGATTACTAGGACTAGGATCATAAGATTCACCTAGAAGAAGGCGCGAAGCTACGCCTAGGACTAATATATCCGCTTATGCTTAACTAGCAGTTAGAACTGCAGGAGTATATTAAGAAAAACTTAAAGCAAGGATATATATAAGAAAGTACAAGCCTAATAGCTTTACTAATTCTCTTCATCTTAAAAAAGAATAAAAAACTATGACTTTATGTAGATTATAGATAGCTAAACCACGTTATAAAAAAGAACTATTACTCTCTTCCTCTAATCTAGGAACTTATAGACCACCTCTAGAGAGTTAAATAAATTATAAAATTTAATATACGAGACAGATTCTATTAAATATGAATAGCTAAAGGCTTTAAATGGCTGATAGCCTTTAAAACTCGTTATAGACTATACGAGTATATAGTTATGCCTTTTAGACTAATAAACGCGCCTGCAACATTTTAGGCACTTATTAATAGAGTACTTTATGAATACTTAGACATTTTTGTAACCGCGTACCTAGATAATATACTAGTGTATACCTTAGGAACGCTTAAAGATTATATTAAATACGTTAAGAAAGTGCTTAAGAAGCTTAGGAAGTACTAATTACTCTTATAGCTAGAGAAATGCGAATTCCATATTATAGAAATGGATTACTTAGGATTTATTATCTTATAAAAAGGCATCGCCATAGACCTAAAGAAAGTTAAGGCGGTATAGGATATAAAAACGCCTAAAATAGTTAAAGACGTGCAGTCCTTTTTAGGATTCGCGAACTTTTATTAAAAGTTTATTTAGGGATACTTAAAAACTACGGCGCCTCTTACGGAGATTACTAAGAAAGAAAAGAGATTCTATTAGGGACAAGAATAGCAAAAGGCTTTTAAAAAGCTAAAGAAACTATTCCTATTAGCCCTTATGCTATAGATGCACGACCTAGAATGACTACTGCAAGTAGAAACAAATGCATTAGATTACGCCCTAGAAGTAATTCTCTTATAATAAGGCAATAATAAAAAGTAGAGACTAGTATTTTACTACTTATAAAAGTTTATAAGCGCGGAGCTTAACTACGACGTTTACGACAAGGAACTACTAGCGATAGTAGACGCCTTTAAATAATAGCAAGCCTAACTAGTTAGCGCTAAACATTAGGTAGAGGTATATTTAGATTACTAAAACCTAACGAGTTTTATAACAACTAAGAAACTTAACCGACGATAGGTTAGATAGGCTAAATTAATAGCAGATTACGACTTTAAGGTATACCATCGCCTAGGATTGCTGAATAGAGCAGCGGACGCCCTTAGCCAAAGATCTAACCTTTAAGAAATAGATAGACCTATTACGCATAACGCGGTCCTATAGAAGGACTATAATAAAAGTATAAGCTATAATTAACCTTAATTAACTAAGGTGGCTAGGATTAATTACTAGGGACTAAAGGTTTACGACCTTATAGATTACAATCATTTAACCCTAAAATAGAGAGTAGAATATGACTTAGTAAACTACCTTAAAGCAAGACTACCCTAAGATAAGGAATAATAGATTATACCGCGAGAAGCTTATATACTAACCCTAATACGAAAGCTACACGAGTCTAAAGAATATAAACACCTTAGGATTAACAAAATAATTTAATAGATCTTAAATAAGTACTTAATCTCTAATGTACGAAAAATAGTTTAGAACGTAATAGGCAACTGTTTAGTATATTTTAAGAATAAGCCTAAGAGACATAAGCCCT
Source organism: Byssothecium circinans (assembly GCA_010015675.1). Lineage (NCBI taxonomy): Eukaryota > Fungi > Ascomycota > Dothideomycetes > Pleosporales > Massarinaceae > Byssothecium > Byssothecium circinans. Next base: position 748,893 of record ML976981.1, on the reverse strand, counting down.
ACGGATTACTCTAATTACTTAAACTACCCGCACGCCTATAGATTAGTGTTATAATAGACTTCATTATAAAACTCCTAAAATCGTTAGAACCTAGATTAGCACAGCTATGCAACTTAATATTAGTAATTATTAACTAGTTAACTAAAGCATTAATATTCATACTAATAGAAGAAATAGTTACGGCTAAGGAAATAGCTTACAAAGTAACTAAGGTACTTATTAGCTAGCACGGTGTACTAGAATAGTTTATTACTAATTATAGAATACTATTTACCTTTAAATATTAAAGCACGTTCTTAGCAAAGCTTAGAGTTAACAAGAAGCTTTTAACTAGCTTTTATCTATAGATAGATAGTTAGATGGAACGAACGAACTAGACACTAGAATAATATCTAAGGATATACGCTAATAAACTATAGGATAACTAGGTTAAACTTCTGCTAACAGCACAATTAGCCTACAACAGCACAAGATCTACGATAACAGGATACTCACCGCACTACGCGAACTACGGATATGAGCCGATTGCTTATTAGAATCTAAAGGACATTAAGAGTCTTTTAGCTAGAGCTAATGATAAGGCACGACTACTTCACAAATTACACGACGAATTAAGCTAACGAATCGCTTAATAGAACCTCATAATAGCTAAATTAGTAAATAAGAAAAGGCTTAAAGGACTAACCTTTAAAAAAAGGAATAAAGTTTTTCTATTACAAAAAAATTTAAAAACTAAACGCCTATGCGATAAACTAGATAACTTTTAGATAGGACCTTTTAAGATCCTAAAGGTTAAAAGACCTATTACATTTAAATTAAAACTTTTTAAAAGCATGCGTATATACTTTATCTTTTATAAATCTCTTCTTAAGCCAGCACTACTAGATGCCGAAATTAAGACGCGAATTAAACTTAAAGATAAAGATTACGAGGTTAAAGAAATTAAGGACCTGCGAAAATTTAAGCGTTAGTAGAAGTACTTAGTTAAGTAAAAGAGCTAGCTAAATAGCTAGAATACCTAAAAAATAATATAGAATTTTATAAATTATAAGTAATTAGTAAAGGATTACTACTAGCAGCATCTAAAGGCAATAACTCTATATTTGCTAGGAAATTAGAAAAGTTAAAAGATAAAAAAAGATTAAAAAAGATTAAAGAAAGATTAGCCTATAACTAGCCTAGGTTAGCTGACGACGGTTTAGATAGCAGTAGTTTAGATAAAATAGTAGTCCTTATACTTTTTAAAGTTTCTACCTTTTGCGTAGCGTCTATTACGCTTAAGACATGGTAATCCTAGTTTATAAAGGAACGCTTATAGGCTTTAAGTTTAGCTAGCTCTACGCGAAGCTAAGCGGACTTTACCTAAAGCTACGCGGCCTTAACTTTAGAATAAAACAGCATAATTTACTTTTTTTTTTTTTTCTATTTAAACTTTCTTCTACTCTTCTTTAGGAAAAAACAGACTACACTTAGTGTAAACCTAAATGTAAGTAGCGCACTAACCTATAGCCACATTAATAAAATAGCAAAGCTTGCGCTTTTAATAATGTTCGTAACCTGGCGTTATTTCTAGACCTTGAGAACGAACTCAATTAGCTTAATATTAATGGCGCGCGGTGGACGACTTAGACAGAACTTTAAGCATAGTTAAAGAAAAGTTAGTAAAACTCTAAAAAAGGCTATAATACTACGAGTAACTAGGGACACGCACGACTTATATACTAGCTATAAGAAGAAGCGGCATAGTGATAATCTTAAAAAGAGGGATAATGTTACAAGACAGTATATAAGCGCAGCTACGCAGGAATGATACGCTTAGGAAGAGTATTAGATAGTAAGGCGCTAGGCAAGGTTAAAGCGCTAGTTACGTAATTATAATCCTACTAAGGCTTAAAGATTCTGTAGATCCTAGGATTAAGCAAAGATCTAGGGAGTAAAAGGAGTAAAGGCTCTAGGTAGGATTAAGGACTTATTAAAGGAATAGAATGAGTAGTATAAAGACTAGACGGGTTTCCTTTATCTTTTTAATTCTAGTTCTTTATAATTAACTCTTTACAGTTTATCTTTTACCTAGATTAAGACTTATTAGTTATTTTATAGCTTATTATAGAATTAGTTACTTTCGCACGTTTACTTCTTAAACTACTAAAGCATACTACCTAACGTGTACACCTTACACTAACCAACCTCCCTTAACATAGATCAGGCCTGGCAAGTATACCCCTTAGTAACAGTAAGGCTCTTTATATATATAACTCTAATATTTATAACTATTTACTCTTTAAACTATTAACTAATAGGGTTTACTATATAAAAAGCTATAAAACTATACTAAACACTTTTTAATATAAGCTTATACTTAGGTATGTAAAATGCTTAATCTATAATATATATCTATATTCCTCTATATATACTAACTAGTAGTGCTACTATTATACTACTACCTTTATTAGGGACGTCCTATCTAGGGGAGATATTTTTATAGATAATAATAATTTCTTTAGGACTTTACTCCCCTTATAAGGAAGTAAATAGTTTAGATTTAAGGGAGATAGAGCTAGTACTCTTTAGTATTTACTGCCTCCTTATAAGGTCCTACTAGGTTTGATAAGGCTAGGCTCGTAATCATGCAGCAAAGGGGAGTGTTTGAAGGCGGACTTTAGTCACGTGACCGTCTAGTTACGTGACCTAACTGTCACCTTATATAGCCTTCCTCTGTAGTTGCTGCTCGATCACTCAATCAATCACTTTCTCCCACTCACTCAGAGCCTCATTTCAACACAGCATGGCTCAGCAGAGAGATCCGTCATAAACGCCGAACGCACACCAGATGCGTCTTTCAGAGGACGCGGATCATTTGCTTCAGGAGAAGTTGTAGGGCTGTAGTGCGTGAATATGATGATCTTCCTGTGCGGTTCCGACTTGCTAATTTGCAGAACCTGCTCATTCAGCCAAGCGAGGTCAGAAGCATGTGCGGCGTTATGGTCCTCCACAGTCCAATCTTCCACCCGCTCAAAGTCGCTGACGAATAATTGCACAGATTGCGCTTGCTGAGAAGATATGGTAGAGAATAGCGTGCAACCCAGGATAGTTACGTTATGACAGATATCGAACCGTGTTTGGTCAAGGAATATGAAGCAGCCCAATGATGGATCGGATCTGCGGCGCTGGGAAATGCTCTGAGAGAAGGAGTGGAATGCGGATCTAGCTGCGGTGTAGCTGCTGTCGTACGCTTCATGGTTTCCCATTACAAAAAATATAATCTCGAATTGCTTGAGTTGCAGCGAGAGAAATTCAAAAAGGCGGGTGTCGGACGCCAATCCAATGTCCCCTAGGAGAGCTAGGTATGGACATGATGGAGGAATGGTAAACTGGAAATATGTAGGACGTGTGGAGGGGGTTTCGAGGTGGAGGTCGGAGAGGATGAGAAGCTTCATTGAGGTATGCGTGTAGGACTTGGGAAATAGTGGGAACAGTTGCGTAACGTAGATTGAGATATAAGGCGGTACAATGCGTGGTTTTCAGAACTAATTCCGTCACGTGCTCGGTACATCGTATGACAGTCTATCGTTGATTAGCTAAAACTAGGATATTACCGAGCACGTGACGAAATTAGTTCTGAAAACCACCTAGTAGGTATTATAGGGAGTAAAGCAATCGCCTGTGCAAATGTTTCGTTCAATATCCCGCTTTGGTGGATTTTCTGTGGACTTCATTTGGTTAAAAGATGTCATTTGCATTACGTACCACTGCAAGGTGCGGTTCGTGACGTCAGCTCATGCCACCACGCTAAACGCTCGCTTAACAAATTGTTTCTAGACCACGTACCGACCGACCAAGAACCCGATAGACCTTCAACCCTACCTATGTGTATCGCGACGAGCGTCCTGAACAACGTGTCGACCGGTACTACATACACAACAGCCAAAAATCCTACTCGGAATTTTATTGCCTCTCTTCAAATCTCGTTTTCAACTCTCACCTGCGGTGTCAAATCTTTCATCGATATCCATGGCTGCGCGTACTTTAATCCTTCTGAAGTATTTAAAAGGGCTCTTCAAAGGGAGAAAATCACTTCGCAGCCCTTCCAGGCGACTCTTTGGCTTCGAAGAAACAGGGTCCGAGGATCGATACGCGGCCTCTACCTTTCTCAAAACAAATGGAATTGCCAACGTGATATGGTTAGAAGATGTCCTCGCCCACTACGGCAGTGACACCCAAGCCTGGGATCTGAACCTTTTGGTTCAAAATACTCTATCTGCAGCCGAAGTCCTCCAGAATTCCGGATATAACCTTTGCACCCCATGCGACAGATTCAGCGATGACCCTGGATTCTGCGGAAAAAGCTTGCAACTCTCTCATCCTTCACGCGACACGAAGGTTGTTCTCTACTGTGCCAATGATTGGTACTTCGAGCTGGAACCCACCATGCAATCGACAATGCCACTTCTAAACCAATTCATCGATGCCCTAATGGAAATGTGGCTGAATATTTCTCTCAGAGACTACGTTGAACGCATCCGGTTTGCATTGCACATTGCCGTTTTGCTAAGATATTGCTACTATCTTACCGATCCGAATCATGGCCCAGTGAAATCGACTGAGTACGCATCGAACCTCCGAAAAGAGCACCGCGAGCTACACTATGACATAGTTGCCGGAGATCCTCAAAAGTACTTCGCGCAAACAGAACGACACCGGCACCACGTCAGACGATATACGGAGATTAAAAATGGCGAATTCGACCCTCAACCTTATAAAAAAGGTGTATATAAGCCGGAGCTAGCGGCTCTTCACGAAGAATCTCAAAGTTCGAAATAATATAGCCTTTTTTCCCCTTCAAGTTTCCTTCGTATATCCACCAATCATGGTTTTTTTATGCAATCAACATTGGGCGAGCCATGAAAATAGGTCCCCCAATACTCGGCGCTTAATTCAACATTTCAGGGGGCGGCGCGGTTCTTCTCAGGCACACGGCGGCTGCTATCAACGAAACAATACAGTGCATTTCTGGCTCCTCTGATATTCTCAAACACTCATCGCGCAACAAGCGCTGAAAATGCTTCAAGTTCGTTCCTCCTGTTGCTCAAAGTCCAATTGAATTTCAATATTGCATACAGCAACATATCCAACAGTCTCACTGGTGTCGCATCAGGGCTAAGCAATTATGGACAGTAGATTCATTGGCCACGCTGTCTGTACGATGCTGCCGTATATATATACAACTGAGTTCGAACTCGACATCAGACCAGTAAGGCAGTACTCTCAGTACTCTCTGTATTCTCAGATCTCTTAAAAAATTCTTTCGTTTTCTATTCGAATTCAAGAATCGGTTATATCAACCATTTTCAGTACTATGGGTTGTGGCCCATCCAAACCAGCTCGACAGCAAAGGCACAGCCAGCCTGGAAATCGGCCTTCAAACAGACCGCCAAATCGCGCTACTGCTGTAGCCAGTTCTTCTCGAGCACCTCAATCCCATACTGGTCCATCATCATCTATTCCACAGCGCACAGTCAGTGTGATGACCCCGGCTATTAGGGCCGAGTTTCTCGAAGCGCTTCACAAGGCTCTTGGAGCTCTCGACTACGGCATTATTGGCGGAACCGCTTTAGCAGAATTCGGAAATCCGCGAGCTACGTCAGACATCGATGTAATGGTACCACGGGGAATCTCGGAGGTCGTTGAACCTCAGCTTCTTGCCAGGGGGATGGTAAGGACGGCGGGAGGCGGTTTGGGGTAAGTTTTCCCATTGATACTACTCAGAGCTAGAATAAATCACATTCGGGCTAACTTAAAATCTAGATACATTGCTTCAGACGGGAATTGCTACGGCATTGATTTCACCACCGACCGAAATATTAGCCAGGAATTCAGTGGGCGCCAGGAGACTGTCCGTGTTGGAAGAAGTCGCGCTTGCATAATGCCTATCTAGTTCCTTCTCGACTCTAAGGCATACTCGTATATGACACGAGTAGGGCCAGATGCGGACGCCAAGAGGCTAATCGATGCAAACGATCTATTCTTTATCATTGACTACATGAAGGAGCGCCAGATAAGGCCGGATCGTCGCCGGTGTAGATGGGTCCTTGACTACGATTTTTGGACCACGTTTACACGAGCCTTCGAGGGCGCTGAAAGACTGTTGCTCGATCTTGGGCTACAGAGGGACGCAACGCCTAGCGACAGTAATAGATCGTCGAGGAGAGCAAGCTCAGGATCTCGAACAAGCGGTAGCAGTGGTCGCAGGTAGTGATGGGATGGGGACTGCAAAGATAGGCCAGGGAATCATGAAATATTTCGCTCAAATCTGCTTTGTGGAAACGCTGCGCTTCATTTCTATAGTCCCGTCAGTTCATCTTACTTGCATTCATGTATATTGCAAAAATAATTTCCTTAAAAATGCAGAGGGACTTAACGCGCAGGAATCCCGCAAACTCCCCCCTTCTTATCTCCGGCGGTAGTGTTGGTGTTGGTGGTAGTGATGTGGCCGAGACTGGCCCGAATCAAATGCGTGCGCCTGGCGTCGGTTGGACGCAAATAGTCGAAATACAAGCGGGAGTTTCAGGTAGTATAGGACCAGATACTGAGTCTCGTCGAGCGGTCAGGCAGGACTTGCAGTACACATTACTCTACGGTCGGCGCGAAACGGGAGAGATAAAGGTGCCATGCCATCGATCAGGGAGATTGCTGGAAAATTGGGGGGAGACGAAATGGTATGGTCGAGATTGCACAACATGGCCGAAGGCGACGGCACAATCGGGGTAGGAACGGCGCATCTAGACTGGTAGATGAGGGCTGGCGATGAGACTAAGTAAGGATGAAGATGAAAGGTGGACTGGAATTTGTAGGGGGTGGAAGAGAAATCGAAATAAATCGACGGGAAATGGAAGGCGGAGGTTTAAATGGTGGGCGGTGGGGCGAAATGGGGTGTGGCGCGAGCCAAACAGGAATATGAATATGCCGATAGTTAGTTCGTAGATAATCGAGAAGTATACAGAGCTCTGAAGATTCATATGCTCACAGCATTCATATTAACGCTTATGAAGGGACCAACAATGATTGTTCAACTTTTGAAGAGTAACCCCAAGGCGAAGAACTAAGTTCATGTACCGAATAAAAGCTCGGAGATAAACTCTGATGTCAGTACAGCCAGCATGTTGAGAAATGTTGCTGCCTCCCGACCATCCGAATCTATTCTCGTACAGACTAGTCAACATAGTGCTTTGATTTGGGGACGTTTCGGATCCTTCAGTAGAACCTTGACGTAACTGCACTGCAGTCGGTTCGAACCAACACCAACAACATCGGACATGGTACCAAATGCTGCTGCCTGAATTGACATCTGACCACTGCATCTCCAGCATGCATTAGTGTCCCATGCACTTTTTCAAACTTTGACAGCCCTTTATACGGCCGCGCCTGACACAAGAGGTTGCCTGAATTGTCCAAAAAATTGATACCACTGGGATACTTTCACAACAATATCTTTTCAAATTCATGACCCTGTCTAACCAAAAAAATTCCATTCATGCCCGTCGACGTTATGGTATCCCAATGCTTTTCCATCTTGTCCCCGAACGCCAGTCTAATGCTTCAATCATGCTATCGTGAGAGGATTTATCGACTTCGCTGCGCATCCGTCCTCAATCGTGTGATCAGGCTATCCACAGAATCCATATCCGCCGCATCTAGCTTTCCCAGCGGCTTGAGCTGTGATGGAACATTGTCGACGAGGGCATCGAGTCCAGGCTGGTAGTTGCGGGAGACGGCGGATAGAGCTCGAACAGCTTTCTTGCGCACGTCTACACTTTCATCTTCGGTCGCGAGCTTGACAAGGGAGGGTATAGCACCAAGTATGAGCAACTGTTTCTAGTCAGTTTGTGCATGCGACACAGCCGTTACATGCAGGACTTACCCGTTCTTGGGCCTTTGGGTTGTTCTCGACGGCTGTTCCCGCACACCATGCGGCCCACAGCCTCAAATTCGATTCTTCGTGTTGGAACTTGTCGATAAGTCGGCTCCATAGCCCGAGGCTCTCCATGTTGTTTGCGTTGTCAATGCCCTGGATCAGCATTTCGAAGTCCTCAAAAGCCACCTCTTTCTGCTCGGTCGTCGATGCCGAGTCGTCAATGATGTTCATCGCGTCCTTCATTCGATCTGCATCCGACTTCATGCCCCCGAAGAAGGCTTGCAAGGCGGCGGGATCGAGCTGCGTCCTTTGTTCCGGCGGTGTATTTGGGTCTTTCGAAGCTTCGGAATTCTCGATGCCCCAGCGGAGCAGATTGTTCATTACGGGGTCGGCCATGCTGGCGGCTGTGATGCGCTGTACCGGGAGAATGTAGAGGGAAGCAGGTTGTTCCAGTGTAGGTAGTGAAGCAGAGGGCGCGACAAGCTAATTAGGCTACTTAATTTTATGGAAGATGACGCAGGGTGCTAGCCGCGAATCAGCGCCCAGGTTCGAGAGGCTTCCACGGTGATCAGGAGTAAAACTCAATGAGTTTACTTTTGAATGAAAGAGAATATGTCCGCGTACGAATTGTGTACATACTAGCTGCAGAGTATCAGGGCTACATGACGCAGGACGGCAATGGAGAAATCAATGTTATTCGCTGCTTATTCACTGCGTACCGCTGGTCTTCCACCCCGCTGCCCCTCATTCCACGTGACCTGCTCGGGCACCTGGGCGGAATGCCCTTGTCAGGCCAGTGGGGGTCGTTGGCGAACACTTCAGCACAGTTGGCGGTGAGCGTCTGGATGGCTGGGGACATGCAACTGCAACACCGCCGTGCCGCTGTCAGATCTTCCCCTCCGCGCCAGAATCATGGCACGAGCGAACACGTAGTACCCCGAGCTGTGCCTGTGGAGCGCGCACGTAGCTGAATGCCAAGCGATTTATTGCGCTGCCTGGTGGTCGTGTCTCGGTGTGCTCAGTATGACGGGCGTTGACGGGCGTAGCTTCCTTCTGTGGCGAGAGCTTGCGTAGGCCAGCCAGCGTAGATGCTGAGAATAGAATCGAATTGTGTATGAATGCTGCAGCCTAACCGTGTATATAAGATGGCGCTGCTGTGAAGAGAGACTTGACGTGAAAAGTAGAAATTGTATGCGGCCACTCGCGGAATCCGACTGACAGCACTGAGTACCCGTTCAACAGCCCCTACCGACCTCGCCCTCGCCCTCGCCCCGCTAAACCTGGGCAAGTGAGAGCAGACGCCCGCTTATTTAGCAGCACCCACCGACCTTTGCCCTTCGCACAGAACCTCAACCTCACCACACCCGCCGCTGCACTTACTGGTAAGCTTTCCCTCAACGCCCACCCCTCTCTATCCTCTATCCTACCGAGCGCATCTCGCCGCAGCAGCTAAATCAATTCATACAGCACTCCCCATTCGCACTCGCGCCACCTACACCAACTCCTAATCTCTCGCCCCAATCAGTCAACATGGAGGGTAAGTCGCTGAAGCCCGCACCCATTCCCAACCACCCACCGTGTCGCTCGCGACCATGGTAGCCACCCGCCGTCAACCTCAATGAGCTCTACTGACAAGTGTCCGCCCGCGTTTAGAGGAAGTCGCAGCCCTCGTTATCGACAATGGGTGAGCCGTCCCCCGAATTTCAACACCGCCATCCCTGCTGCTGTGGGGTTATCGCCATTGCATGCCTTCGCGCCCGCATCGACCCGCAGCACGCCCTCCACAGCAGCGGGCGGTGTACAACGACAGGATGGACATGAGCTGACTGATGCCAGTTCGGGTATGTGCAAGGCCGGTTTCGCCGGTGACGATGCGCCTCGAGCTGTTTTCCGTGAGTACCTACCCCGCCACGACCTATCCGGATACGCCGCTGCGCTTCGCGACGTGCAGCCTCAATGGCATTGTGAACAAGTACTGACAGACTTACAGCGTCCATCGTCGGTCGTCCCCGTCATCATGGGTGCGCTTCTCCCCTAGCCTCCGCTTAATTCGCCGCTAACGGACTGCAGTATCATGATTGGCATGGGTCAGAAGGACTCGTATGTTGGTGACGAGGCACAGTCGAAGCGTGGTATCCTGACGCTGCGATACCCCATCGAGCACGGTGTGGTTACCAACTGGGACGACATGGAGAAGATTTGGCATCACACCTTCTACAATGAGCTCCGTGTGGCTCCCGAGGAGCACCCCGTCTTGCTCACCGAGGCTCCCATCAACCCCAAGTCGAACCGTGAGAAGATGACCCAGATCGTCTTCGAGACGTTCAACGCCCCCGCTTTCTACGTCTCCATCCAGGCCGTCCTTTCCCTGTACGCCTCCGGTCGTACCACCGGTATCGTGCTCGACTCCGGTGATGGTGTTACCCACGTGGTTCCCATCTACGAGGGTTTCGCTCTTCCCCACGCTATCTCCCGTGTCGATATGGCTGGTCGTGATTTGACCGATTACCTGATGAAGATCTTGGCTGAGCGTGGATATACCTTCTCCACCACTGCCGAGCGTGAAATCGTCCGCGACATCAAGGAGAAGCTCTGCTATGTTGCCCTGGACTTTGAGCAGGAGATCCAGACCGCTAGCCAGAGCTCCAGCTTGGAGAAGTCCTACGAGCTTCCCGACGGCCAGGTCATCACCATTGGCAACGAGCGTTTCCGAGCTCCTGAGGCTCTTTTCCAGCCTTCTGTGCTAGGTCTTGAGAGCGGCGGTATCCACGTCACCACTTTCAACTCCATCATGAAGTGCGATGTCGATGTCAGGAAAGATCTCTATGGCAACATTGTCATGGTACGTTCAATATGAACCCGCGCGTGAACTTTGACTAACGGCAACAGTCTGGTGGAACTACCATGTACCCCGGTATCTCTGACCGCATGCAGAAGGAGATTACTGCCCTCGCTCCGTCATCCATGAAGGTCAAGATCATCGCTCCCCCTGAGCGCAAGTACTCGGTCTGGATTGGTGGTTCCATTTTGGCCTCGCTCTCCACCTTCCAGCAGATGTGGATCTCGAAGCAGGAATACGACGAGAGCGGTCCTTCCATCGTCCACCGCAAGTGCTTCTAAGGTTCGATTTTCTTCCCCGCCACGATTATGCTGCTGCTGACATTGGCCTCAGCATATTTCTGCGTACGGTTGAAGTGATGGCAAGCCTAGTCGCGGTGGCATTTGTTGGGCGCTCTGTTATTCCGGGGTGTGAAATGGCGGTGATGACCAAAACGGAAAGGCGTGCAAGCGATTGGGAGATTCCCTTATGGATGAGTTTGGGCTCATTGTGAAGGTGTGAGGAATCTTAAGATTGTAGCTTAGAAACTGATTACATCCACATCCTCTATGAGTCGTTGAACATCTGTCCGCATTTCTGTGCTTTGTGAAACCCCCATTGACCTGAACTCCATCCATGCAAGCGCTTGTGAATATATGCTCTCTCTCACTAATCCATACTGTATTGTATTCACCATAATAGTTATAGAACCTCCAACACCAAGCCTATCAGCTCAGTAAACTCCTCTCTCCCACCCATACTCTTGTCTAATCCTATGCCAAACACCACCATCCTCGTTTCCCTCGAGTCCCGCGCCTTGGTCGCACTCGCTATCTGTGTGGCTAGCGTCTGACCCAGTGTATCCAGCTCGGAGATTGTGCCGCCTAGAATCGTGGTCGCTGTGAGCTGGTGGTTCGGGAGTAGGTCTAAGGGCGGATCATCTTCGTCGCGGTCGACATGAGGGTTTGAAGTTGTAGAAGCGTCTGTTGCGGAGATATCGAGGGGTACGTGTACCTAATATACTTCATCAGGAGATTGAACCAGGCGAATTGGGGTGTGTAAAGGAGGATGGGCTGGATATATGGAGGGGATGGAAAGGTATGGCTGTATAGATCTGTCATCAAACATACCCAATGCGCTAACCTCCCATTCTGCGTTACCGTCACCAAGATCTTGTCCGCGAAAGATGTCGTGCTTGCCGTCGTCTCGATGTTGTTGATCAGGGCGCGGGCGGTGCGTGTGCTTGCGGGGAAAGGTGTGGGGGTGACTTCGTAGTCGTTCATCACGACCATGATGTAAACGTTTCTGCGACCTGCGCAAGTCCTCGCAGTAATCGCAAAAAAACTCTATAGTGAGCCCATTCGAAGCTGCATCCTTCGCACTCATCCAGGCCCCAAGCCCACTATTCTGCCACCCCTCACCGCCTCCAAGGTCGGGGAAACTCGCAACCGAACCTCCGAGTCCGATCCCCCGCCAAAATATTTCCCAAAGGTCGCCGCAAAAGGAAAAGAAGGACGAGTTCTACAACGGGCTTCTATCCCAACGCCACAATGCCGCCGAAATTCGTGCCCAGGCAGCGGAAACATAAAGTCCTCGCGCGGCTGAAACAAAATGGCGGAAATCGAGGGGGGGGGAGAAGAGGAGGAGGGCAAGAGGAACCAGTTGACGCGAACGCGGTAGAGATCTTGCCCGCGGAGCAGAAAGAGCGCAATGAGCGGAAACGCAAGATGAAGGAGGAATTGGCCCGGGAGCAGACGGGCAAGATGAGTGGGAAGAAGAAGAAGAGGTTGGATAAATATATAGTATGTTTTTCTTCACCATCACTACCAACTACTGCCACCAGTACCAGCGCTGTCGTCTTCTCCCCTCATCTATCGCCTGGAATTTAAGACAAGGCATATGTACTGATGATATGTACGCGTTGCGACTAGGACACCAAACTCAAAAAGGAAGAAAACCTCGAACTCCTCAAGAAATTGGCGGCGCAGAAGGTCGATACGAGTCTTTTCCGGAGCTCGACGAAGTTGGGGCGCGGGGAAGAGACGAAGAAGGAGAAGTTGAGGCGGGCGTTGGCGGAGAGGCGGAAGGGGGTGGATGTTGAGGCGAATGATGAGGTGTTGTTGGAGAGGAGGGAGGTTGGGGAGCTTGAAGCGCTGGAGAAGGTTGAGGGGGGAGATGTTGCGGAACAGGTTGAGAAGCCTGAGGATGCGCCGACGCTGTCGGATACAAAATTGCGGAAACGAGATCGATCGCCTTCGGAGGACCGCGAGGATGATACACAGGTAGAGGTGGTGGTGGGACAAGGTCCTGAGAAGTCATTTCAGGGCGCTGGCCTTTTTGGAGGCGGGTTAAAGAGGCCTTTGGAGCTTGATGAGGATGGGAAGCCGATTATTCAGACAAGGAAGAGGCGGAAAGGGGCAAAAAGGCCGATTGTAGTTGAAGAAGAGGTCGAGTGGGAAGGGTTCAGCTCCAGTGAAGAAGGTTCTGAGGTCTCCGATGCATCTGTAGGCGCGGAGATGAGCTCAGATGGATATGAAGAAGGGTCCGAGGATGGTCATGAAGTATCAGATTCGGTTTCCGGGTCAGATGACTCCGATGAAGACAGCGAAGACGGCAGCGACAGTGAGACAAGCATCGAGGGACACAAAAAAGCTATGAGGAAAGAAAGGGCGTCGGCTTTCAAGGCATGGGCAACACAGCAGAGAAACGAAGCGATAGGATTCGTGCCCACGAATAACTTAACCTATGCAATACCAGCCAAACCAGCCAATTTCACACCGCGAGCACCCGAACAAGAACCGCTACCCGCCGAGCTCGCCACGAACACGGCGACAGATGCAACGAGGAAAGCGTACAGCGTCGCTGTCGAACGAACCCCCGAGATACAAGAAGCCAGATTACAACTCCCTGTAGTCGCTGAAGAGCAGAAGATCATGGAAGCTATACACAACAACGACGTCGTAGTCGTGTGGGGAGCTACTGGTAGCGGAAAAACGACGCAAGTGCCGCAGTTCTTGTATGAGGCAGGATACGGCGCTCCTGGGGGACCAACGCCGGGCATGATTGGTGTCACACAGCCCCGACGAGTGGCTGCTGTCAGTATGTCAAAGCGTGTTGGAGATGAGTTGGGGAGGGATAAGGACAAAGTTGCATATCAGATTCGGTTCGATACATCCACGAGTGCGAAAACGGCGGTCAAGTTCATGACTGATGGTGTGTTGTTGCGGGAGATCTCCCAAGATTTCGCTCTTTCGAAGTACTCGGCTATCGTCATTGATGAAGCTCACGAACGAAGCGTTAATACGGACATTTTGATCGGTATGCTCAGCAGGATTGTCGATCTTCGCGCCGAGGTGGCTAAAAAGGATCCCAAGACTACACCACTGAAGTTGATCATCATGTCAGCCACGCTGAGAATATCAGACTTTACAGACAACAAGCGACTTTTCCGGCACGGACCACCACCACTGTTGAAAGCTGAAGGGCGACAATACACCGTCACTCACCACTTTGCGCGTCGGACGCAGCGAGACTATGTCGAGGAGATGTACAGAAAGGTGTGCCGAGGACATCGAAAATTACCTCGCGGGGGTATGTTGATATTCCTCACAGGCCAGAATGAGATTGCACATCTAGCGAAGAAACTGAAAGAGACATTTACTTCTACCCAAGGGATCGATGCGAAGGCGGGCAAAGTACAGATTTCGGCAGCAGAAGCACCTCTCGAAGCCGGAGACATCGAGCTCAGCGAAAAGCCTCAACACGATGAAGACGATGACGGATCAGATTCGGATGGTTCGATTATCATGGGTGCGGACAATGGGGATGATGAAGAATTCAATATCGGAGAAGACGACAGCGAAGAGAAGGACATGAAAGTTCACGTCCTCCCACTCTACTCTCAACTGCCAACAAATCAGCAACTACGCGTCTTCGAGCCGCCGCCAGAAGGGTCACGTCTCATTGTCCTCGCAACGAACGTTGCAGAGACCAGTCTTACAATTCCGGGTGTTAGATATGTGTTCGACTGTGGACGCTCCAAGGAGAAGAAGCACGATCTGATCACCGGCATCCAGAGCTTTGAAATTGGATGGATTAGCAAAGCTAGTGCGAATCAGCGGGCTGGTCGTGCTGGCCGTACGGGTCCTGGACACTGCTATCGTTTGTACTCTTCAGCGGTTTTCGAGCGCGATTTTGAAGAATATGCGGATCCGGAAATCATGCGGACACCACTTGAAGGTGTCGTGCTACAACTCAAGAGTATGGGAGCTCCAGTTGTCAACTTTCCATTCCCAACACCTCCGGATCGGGGAAATCTGCAGAAGGCGGAGAACCTTCTCTCGTATCTCGGCGCGTTGTCGATCGAAGGGAATGTAACGAAGCTTGGCCATGAGCTTTCGTTGTATCCTCTCAATCCACGCTTTGCTCGAATGCTAGTCATGGGTATCGCCCAGAACCTCGCCGCAGAGACAATCGCAATGGTCTCTGCACTAGCCGTCCCCGAACTCATTGTGCCTGAGAGCAAGCTTGGACTCCGCGAGCCCCCTCCACCAGCAGCAGATGCCATTCGCACTGAGCGCGACAACGAAGAAGCCGAAGAGCGCACACGACTCAGGAAGGCCTATAACGCCGCTCAAGCCAAACTCTCCATCAACGCGAACAAGAGCGATTGCATCAAGCTCAACAACGCAGTCTGCGCCTATGCCCACGAGTCCAACTCCCAAGCTTTCTGCGAAGACATGTTCCTAAACGCAAAAGCCATGAAAGAAACCTCCCAGCTCCGCCAACAACTCACCTCCATCGTGCGCGCCCACCGCCCAACAGCCATCGCCGCATACAACCCCAAACTCCCCGCGCCTTCAGCAAATGCAGTGAACCTCCTCATGCAAATCTGCGCAGCTGGCTTCATCGACCAAGTCGCCATGCGCGCCGACCTCGCTCCCAATCCACCCGACCTCCCGCGAAAACCTAAAACGGCGATTGAAGTCCCATACATCACGCTCTTCCCCTCCCAACCCGGTAGATCAAAGACTGCGGACCCCAGCGAGCAGTTCGTCTTCCTCCATCCCACTTCGATACTCAATCGAACACCGCCCGCCAACATGCCGGGCTATATCATCTACTCGCATCTCCAGCGCGCGGCTCCTTCGACCGCAGATGCAGTGAGGATGCCGAAGACAAGGATGCATCCTCTCACGCCCGTCACGAGACCGCAGCTCATTAATATCGCGCTTGGCACGCCGCTGCTGCAGGTCTCGAAACCGAAGGGGAAGGTTGTGGAGTTGGAGAAAGGGGGCGCGGGCGGGAAGGGGGAGAGGAGGGAGTGTGAGGTTGAGATGTCGCTTGTGGGAGGGAAGGGGGCGCAGGGGTGGGGGTTGGGTGTTAGGAAGGTGGTGCAGAGGAGGGAGGGGGGGACGGGGGCGGGGGTTTGGGTGGTGGAGAGGGTTATTGGGTGAGGGATTGGGGGGGTGCTGTTCGATACCCATGTCCCATGTTTTATAGATAGAATAGTGGTCGTTGGATGTAGATGCCAAGCTGCTTTTTCCTACATGCGACCATGGAACAAAATTCTCGAGGCGATGAATCAATGGGCATGTTAAATATAGGATGTGTCTACTCAATCACATCACGGCGGGCACCATAATTCCTCCCTTGTCTTCATCCCAGCTCGATAGTCTTCCCACCTACGTAGAGTAACTATGCTGATATCAACAGCCTCCTCGCCGCCCCCAAACCATAGTTTCCGCGAATACATCGGTCCTCCCTCCACATGCCCATAAATGTTCAGCCGTGACCCTATCCCTTCCCTCGCTCCCTCCAAACCAAACCAACCAAAAGTCAAGTCACGAGCGGCGCGGGCAAACAAGATATGGAAGGAAGCAAGGACGAAACCAGACCTTGGAGAAGAGCTAGTAGCTTGTGGGAAGATTCCTCGGGGTGCTTTGGTTCGGGTGGGTGGTACAGTCCAGTGGCCAGGTATCGAGTAGAAGGAGGACTTTTGGAGACGGTGGGAAAATGAGAGGAAAGGTAAGCGATGATAGGGGGGTAGAGCTGATAGGTTGGGGTGGGTAAATGGGAATGTTATTGCTGTGATTTGCGGACGGGTATTTGCAACATAGTTATATATAAATATGGGTATTGCGTTCCAACTTTAACCAGCGCGGCGCGGTGAAGAACAGGAATTTGTAACAGCCTTTGTCATTTATTGCTCCCTTTGTAATCTTTCCACCACTCCTCTCAATGACCCGTCCTACCCAGCACACCACAGTGCCAATCCCCTCTTCATCACTCCTTCGTAACCGCCGTCTCCGTCTGCACCTTCTCGTTCTTCAGAATATCAATAACATGCTCCTCCTCGATGCTCTTCCGCCCACTCGCATCAACGGAAACACCCACACACTGATACTTCCTAAACTTCCTCGGAGAAAGCCTCGCATCAAACATCTCATCAATCTCCTCCAGAGTGCGGTTCTTGACTTCAGGCAGGAAGAGGAACACCCACGCAGCCGCGATAACGCACGACGGAGCCCAGATAAACCCGTACTTTGGACCCCACCCGAGAGCTTGTGGGTTGATGAAGTAGGGTGCCGTGAACGTGGTGAGCCAGGCACCGGCGAATCCTACGGCGGCGGCGAGACCGAAAGTGTGAGAGCGCATGCGCTGCGAGGGGATTTCGCCGCCCGCGAGCCAGGCGTAAGGCGCGATCATGCCGTTGTAGCTGAACATGTAGATGGAAGATAGGGCGATGATAACGGTGCCTGTGCTTTTTGTTCCGGGTTGCTTCATGTAGACGATAGCGATGATGAGCTGGAGGAGACCGCAGAAGAGAAGGCCGGTCATGAGGAGGACGCGGCGGCGGCCGAATTTGACGATGATGAAGGAGTTGGCGATGATGGCGACGATGCCGATTGTGCTGAGGACATTGCTCATGGCAAATGGGTTCGAGACCTTCGCCATGGTGAGGAAGTAGGCTTTGTATGCTGTGGAATATTAGGCTGCGTGTCTTTCTGCATTAGTGAGGGAAAGCGTACCAATGATGAACATAGATCCCGAAGCTGCTTGAAGCGTGACTGCGCCCACTGCGAGGAGCGTTCGTCGTCGGTCGACCGGATTCCTGAACATGTCGACCCATGCGGCTTGGGAGCTCAGCTCTTTCTCCTTGTCGATTGCTGCTTTGATCTCGGCAGCCTCTGCGCTGTAATCGAAGCCCTCGGGTCTCAGCCATTCCAATGCTTTTATGCCTTCTTCCTGACGGCCTTGGAGTATCAACCAACGCGGTGATTCTGGGATGAAATACATGGAGATAGTAAGGAAGACTGGGATAACGTAGATTAAACCGAGAGGGATGAGGTAGGCGGACTTGTCTGGTCGCTTTGACGTGGCCCAGTCAACGATCGTACCGATCAGTGTTCCCTTTTCATGTCAGCTATGACCTTTTCAAGTGTATGAATCGCACCTACAAATGAAGTGAAGAGTTGGAACACAGTCAGGAACCAGCCTCGATACTTGGCCGTGCTGCTCTCCTGGATGTAGAGCTGCGAAAAGGTCATGAAGTACCCATTGGCAAGTCCAATAACCAAACGTCCGATATACAGAGCGACAATGTTCTCGGTGGCCATCATGAGAACGTTGGCGATGCAGCAAATCACGCAGGCGAGTACAAGACAGATTTTACGACCGAATTTGTTAGCTACAATGCCTGCAGTCGCGGCACTGAGGAATGCGCCGAGCGTCATTAGAGATGAGATCAATTGCTGTCGCTCGGTCGCGATATTCCATCCACTTGGTGATACGGTTTTGGGAACGGGATAGCCATAGACCTAGTTATCGTCTTAGCATCGGATACACACGCCTGATTGTAAATGTCGCGATGTACCTTCAGAAACCCGACCATGGCCTGAAGCCCACCAATCATACCAAAGTCAATTCCATACTGGAACGGACTCAAGGTCATGATGCCGCAGGCCACGAAGAGCCTGATGTGCGCGCGCCATGAGTATTCCTGGACAGTCATTTTGTCGAGAAATGAGGTGAAGGAATTGACAGACTCGTAACCCCTATGTATTTCGCGAGATGCAGCTCTTATAGCTGGCGGGGATCAATGCCCAGACTTCTGACCTTCGGCAGGATTGATCCATGAGCTTCAAAGCATCTGCCGAAAGCGCCGCCAAGTCACGAGTCGTGAACGGAGCGGGGATCCCCCACAACTAATCCCAAAAAACAATCTGGATGTGGAGAGCCTACGCTGCCTCGGAGTGGGTTATGGGAGCGAAAGGAGGGTCTTGCTGTGCCATGCCGTGCATGCGGCACTGTCGCCAGGCGTCCATCCGACTGGTTTCCACAACTATACCCTGGAAGGAAGCATTTGTTCGTCCAATGCATTCCATTACTCCGGGATCACTGGTGTAGTGATGTCCTTCGTGATAGATAGGACCCTCGTTTTCTCGTGATTAGTGGTTCCCTACATATGTACGCAAAGTTTGATGGATTGAACGATCTGGAAGTGGAAGAGCTGGTACAGTCTTGTTGTAGAAGGTTGGAAGACGGGCCAGATGTCGTTCTGCATGTTCCATCTTCACGGTGGATGGAATACGCAGCGCTTGTCCCCGGTCGAGTTGTTGGCGCTACGGTGCGCATCCAAAGGCGGGAGAAAATCTGGGGTCGCTTCGGGACGTGACTTCCAAGCTCCAGGGAAGCGGCGCGCAACACAAGTTAGCGGCAAGCGCTTTTAGCCTTGAAAAGCTTAGTTCATCCCAACTCAGACGACACGACACTCATCAAAAACACCAACCCTAAAACGACGGTAATCTCACATTTTGACGACGCAAAACGATGGTGATAGGGCTCTTTATTCATCAAGGAGTATGGGAATAGGCAGCTGAGGGAGGAAAACTGCGCGGGGACCGGGCACGAAACACGAAGAGATGGCAGGCTCTTGTGGAAGCAGATGTGGGAGAAGAAGAGCGAGGATCAAATATAGTGAGGGCCAGTGCAGAATTGAATGACAAGATTGATGTATTACTGGGGTGAGAGGGAGAGGCCGAAGATGGGCGACTGTGAGCATTCACATTCACATGAAGCCGAGTACAGAGAAGGGCAAGCGCGACTCAGGTAATTGGCAAGAGCTAGAATGAAGAGTCATCCGAACATGCACACGACCAACCTTCCTTTTACCATTCACTGCCGTCTACCTCACAACGCTCAACACCAGTTCCGCCGTCACACCGACCGAAGCCTGTTGTCCACACGCCCCTAGCGAACAATCAACCTAGGGACAGACATTCGGGTGCTCGCCGTTTGCCGACTTGAGCACAATCCCTATAGTCATCACATGGTAGCGCAAGAACAATACCCGCCCTACGTATCAAGAGCGCAACCCCTCAACACGGAACAACAGGCCGGCTCAACGGCCTCACGACCCGCTGCGTTGCGAACAACCCTTCACCCCAGCCTCTTCTATTGTGGAGAACAGAACAATAAGAAGACTTCGCTATTGTTCTCATTCGCGAACTGTCCGCTGGCCGCTAAGAGAGCGTTCACGGCTGCTCAGAGAGCGTTCACGGGTGGGTCACAATAGCAATAGGGCTGCAGCCTTACGCTGTCACCAGGGTCTCGGGCTGCGACGGGCGAATCAGGACGCAAGCTGCGATAAATCAGGTGGTTGGGAGGTCGATGAGAGCCTCAAACGATACCCGTGAATGCACGCACCGCCGTGAACAATACGTCTTGGCTGGCGCTCGGACGCTTGGGACGCAGACATAAATATCTCCCACCCCGCCTCCACTTCCACTCCAGCTCTCTCTCTCACAAATCTTCTCTGCTACCAGACCCATTTCCAAACTCTACAACTTCTGAACACTTGCAATTACCAAACCCCTCCTGTCAACTACTTTCCATTACGACTACTTCACAACCTTCACCTTGCACATCCAGTCAGCCACAGCCGCAGACTACACTTCCTCCTCTACCCAACATACACTCTTGCACCAATTCACTCCACATCTATACAATGGCTACCCTCTCTACCATGACCGCCATCCCCACCGTCACCAAGACCGCGGTTGTCCCCGCCCGCGGCTCGCGCCTCATCGACGCCGACAAGAACAAAGCTTACTACTTCCCCAAGCTTGTCGTCTTTGGCGAGGTCGGATCTGGCGCTGAGGTCCTCAGCAAAGGCCTCAAGGACATCGACATGCAGGTCTACGACGAAGCAGAGGTAATCAAGAACCACGAGCGTGACCTCCCTCTGTGGATTGAAGCCGCCGAGCTTCGCAAGGCTGGCCAGCCTTACGGAAAAGCCGAGTTCGACAAGTTCCTCGGCCGTTACAACATCATCATTGGTACCCCGGCCACCTACTTTGCCAAGGAGATCATCGAGTTCACTCCGTATGACACCAAGTTCATCGTCATGAAGAACGTCAACCAAGTCGCTGCCAACACTCATCGCTCCCTGATCCAGTCGCCTGTTTCATCTGCCATCGACCCGAAGTGTCTCGGAAAGTTCGCAGTCCTCAACGAGCTGCTCCGCGATGAGATCGTCGACCTCGACGTGCTTCGTAGCAGCGTCGGAAAGAAAGACGATCTTCTCGAGCTCGATCGCCTTGATTCATGGAAGACCATCTGTGATCATGCTGGGCTTCAGACACCCTCGATCCCGTTCCCCGAGCCTTCGGTCACCACTACCGTCGCTGCCGTCAACACTCGCTGGACGCAGATCATCAACAACGTCGGCATCAACCTTTACGCTCTGCTCAACTTCTTCCTTGTGGCCTGCTGCGCCGAGAACGCTGTCGATGTGTACCACGCCTTCAACCCCGGTCAGAAGCTCAACAAGATGACCGTCGAGATGTTCCACTGGTCGGCATGGGCTCTTTTCATGATCGCCATCTACATCATGAATACCCCTGCGCCAGTCGACGTCTCCTCGGTCGTCGTTACCGCTCCAGTCGTCATCAAGAAGACGTATCCTCCCGCACCTCACCTGCGCAAGCGCGCCGAGACTCCTGATCGCTCCCCAGTGACCACCCGCACCACCTCTCCTTCCGCCTCCTCGGCGACGACTCGTGCCACTACTCCGTCCCTCTCTCCCCCTCGCCAGCCCACCAACGGATCTCCTCCTCGACAGCCCGCCAAGAGCTTTCCCCCTCGCCAACAGCAGAAGGGTAACCAGCCCCGTCGTGGCCGCCAGAACAGTCAGAACAACGGAGGTCGCAACAACCGGACCGGTGGTCAGAAGGCTGTCGCTGCCCAGAAGCCAACCGTTCCCGTCAACGCCAACGGCATCCGCCCGGCTCGCCCCGTCCTCGGTGGTGCCTGGGGCTCGTTCTACGAGAATGTCCGAGCCGGTGATCGCGCGAACATCGAGCAGGCTGTCGAGAACAAGAAGAAGTTCGCAGGTCAGACGATCGATTACGACACCGAGTTCAAGGAGCGCAAGTCCAAGGCAACGTAAAGCTTGCCGTCCAAGTCTTGCAACTGTTCTACAGACTGGTTCTGAGAGCTTGGTTTTGGTCGTTGCGATACGTGTTGTACCGTTGCATCGTATGCGCGACTCGCCTAGATGGCTAACATTATGATATGGCATGCTTCGTGTTCGGTCTGGATTCCTGGTCATGGGTCTTGGTGGTTTGGCTGGCGTTCTAGGTCGGGTTCATGGTCGGTTCCAGTCATGTATATTATCAGTTCATAGTCGAATGATTCTTCACTCAAAGCTTGCTCTTGCCCTCTCGATCTTCGTCCTGTGCTGTTGAGAAAATCAACAGTAGCGATTCAGCGTAAGGGCTGGTGGCTAAAATTGCATGGAGTTTATACAGGTCTTCACATAACTGTCGCCTTGATTTCTCCGTTGTTTCCGTCTTCTTCAACTCCTAGAAAGTGTGCGAGATTCGAGAATGGTGGCCGCGAACCGTCATCTCAATAACGTCGGGATCGGCGATACGCCCACCTCGGTGATACGCCCACCCGAACATCACAACACGAAACTTACACCAACTTCAACGCGCGATAACTCCA
>ML976981.1:697600-725731 GCA_010015675.1 Byssothecium circinans | reverse complement strand
ATAAGGTCAGCCAGTATAACGTACTGCCTTCGAACACGTACAATATGGATGAAAAGGGCTTCATGATTGGAGTGATAGGCAGGAGCAAGAGGATCTTCAGCAAGGCAAGATGGGAGTCAAAGGAGGTCAGGGCATCTCTCCAAGATGGCTCACGTGAGTGGATAACTTTGCTGGTAGCCATCTGCGCTGACGGCAGCCGCCTCCCTCCAGGCCTCATCTACGAGTCTAAGAAGAGCGCAATACAAAGCAGCTGGGTAGACGCAATCAATGTGGGAAAGCACCAGGTTTTTGTCACTTCATCCGCCTCTGGATGGACGAATAACGACATAGGATTGGCCTGGCTTGAGCAGGTGTTTGATCGCCACACGAAGAAGAAAGCTAAAGGGAGATGGCGGCTGCTGATTGTAGATGGCCACGGCTCCCATGTAACCATGGATTTCTTGGACTATTGCGACGATAACAAGATCCTTGTGGTTATATATCCTCCTCATTCAACCCACACGCTTCAGCCGCTCGATGTGGTCATGTTCAAGCCACTCTCATCTGCCTACAAGCACGAGCTCACCCACCACCTCCAGCGCAGCCAAGGCCTTGTTCCCCTCAAGAAAGGTGACTTTTTTCCATTGTTCTGGCGTGCGTGGTGCACCTCCTTTACAAAGGAGCTTATTTTAAAGTCCTTTGAAGCCACTGGGGTGGTGCCTTTAAACAGTGAGGTTATACTTAAAAGATTCCGCCCAAAGACGCCAGAGGCAATTGAAACTCCAACAAGCTCACCCATCTTGGCTGAGGTAGATTGGAGAAAGATGAGATTAATCGTGGAGGCAGCGATTAAAGATGGGGCTGAAAAGAAGGGTAAAAAGATTACTCTTTCTCTCCACCACCTGCAGGTACAAAATGATCTTCTTCAGCACGAAAACAACGGCCTGAGGCACGCGCTTACAACCAAAGAGAAGCACAAAAAGAAGAGCAAGGCCCTTAATCTTCAGCAGCGTGAGGAGTACCACGGTGGTGCAGTCTTTTGGAGTCCTTCAAAGATCAGAGAAGCTCGTGCTCGTGAGCAAGTAAGAGCACGTCAAGAAGCTGAAGAAAAACTCCAAAAAGCTGACGATAAAGAGCTCAAGGCACAAGCTGCCTTGTATAAAAAAAAGATCGCAGAGGAGAAGCGTGTGGGTCGTGAAACAGCCAAAGTTGAGAGGGAGAAGGAGAAGGAAAGGAAGGCTGCAGAACGAGCTGAAATTCAGCGCAAGAAACAGCAGGAAAAAGAGGCTGCAACCGCCCAAAAATCTCTACAATTGTCCCAAAGAGGCAAGAGGGCAGTCTCACAGAAGGCTGGGCCAAAGGCAAAGCGTGCGCGGGTTGCGCACGCTGTTGAAGGTGGTGGTGGAGGTGGTGAGCCTGCACCAAGCCCTCCACCAAAAGTCAACTCTCGCGGGCGAAAAATTAACCTTCTAAAGAAATTCAAATAGTACAAATTGATCGCAAGCATCTAATTACTACTCCACCACAAAATCTCGTGATAATAGCTACTGTGGGCGACAGTATAATCTCACTTTTATAGTGGCCGGATGGGTGGCTGGGTGGGCGCATCACCGAGGTGGGCGGATCGCCGAACCCGACGTTAAGGAAGCGACCATGCCGCATCAAGAAAGAGCACAATTTGCTCGCGACATCTTCCCAAGAAAGTATCACAACCTCCTCATCTCACACAACAAAACGCGATGCCGTGGTAGCGCCAAGTCAGTTATTGCACTTCATCAGTTCATCTATACAATTGGTATTAACACATCCAGGCCGCTACGCTACACAGTGCCTGCATCACTCCTCTCCTAATACCGACCGCCAGCGGACCACGAACTATGCCTCCACGCCTGAGATGCCACGTCTCCCAACAGCACTGCTCCGCAAGGCCCACGCCATAGACCCATTTCTGCCTGCGCTCCTCGCCCCCTGCCGCGATCTACGCACGGCGCAGAACGAGCTACGCTGGCTGCGCGAACATGTTGATAAGATCGCGCAGGCGCGTCGGGCGCGAGGAAATACATTAGCTAAGGGTCCATTGCTGGGCAATTTGGTGAGGCAGAGAGCGAAGGGGAAGCCTTTGCAGTATCTTTTGGGCACCGAGTACTTTGGCGATCTGGAGATTCGAGTCAGGGAAGGTGTTTTGATTCCTAGGTACGTCGGACGCGCATGTCCCTTGAAACGAGAGAGTGAAGGCTAATCGAGTGTGTAGACAGGACACAGCAGCGTCGGTTTCCTATCTCGTTCGCCTTCTCAGCGATGCGCCGTGTTCCTCCAAAGAGCTGCGCGTCCCAGACGACCTTCGCCTCCTTGACCTCTGTACAGGCACTGGATGTATCCCGCTCCTCTTTCGCCACGAACTCCAAACCGTAAGCCCCCATGTTTCTCTCTGCGCCCTCGGCGTGGACGTCTCCGACAAAGCGCTCAAGCTCGCCTCGTACAATCTGGAGCGCACAAACAGAAGCGCATCAGGAGAGCCTATCGGCTCGATAGACTTCATACAGGCCGATGTTCTCATCAATCCTTTCGATGACCAGAAAGACGGCCCATTGCCACTCAAAGCAGCACTGAATCATAACCGAATGCCACCGTTCTGGGATGTGCTTGTGAGCAATCCTCCATATGTCTCGCAAGAGGCGTATTGGAAGACTACGACAAGATCGGTGAGAAAGTTTGAGCCGAAGCTCGCGCTTGTGCCGCCGAACCAGAAGGACAGGATTGACGTAGAGTCTAGAGATGCATTCTATAGGCCACTGCTCACGATAGCGAGGGATGTGGAGGCAAAGATTGTGCTGCTAGAGGTCGCGGATATGGACCAAGCGCTTCGGGTTGCACGCAAGGCGCGGTCTTTGAATATCTTCGAGGGCGTGGAAATCTGGAGGGACCTGCCTGGAGCCTCTGCAGACACACCACAGTCGTCCTCTGATGACATATCCATCATCGGCGAAGGCAACGCGCGCTCAGTCGTCTGCTGGCGTGGTGCCGGTACACATTGGCTGCGAAAGCCCGTCGTACGTCCGCCCCTTTCCATTTCTTTTACCCTAACGCAAAAGGATGAGATACCATTATACAGTTATCCCTGTCTGAACAACAATGTTGAGATCTTGTACTCTGATACCATAGCGGCCTCGAGAACTTTTCTTCTATAATATTCTCAGGTCCATCACTGACGAACATGTGCAGCGCAACGACACAAAGAAAGCCTTGGATAATTCTACGAGCTCGCCTCTTTACGATCGAGATGTTTTGTTCAAACCCTCCGATACCCAGTTGCCCATGTTCCCTGGGTTCAAACGAGTTCCGGGCAAGTCACCGCCACGGGAACCGAAGAAATAGGCGCTTGCGGATTGTGAGAAGCTGGGAAGGGTGGGGATGCAATGTAAGGGGATGGAAGTAATCGAGCGTGGTGAACATGCATCGCTGTAATACATCTTACTTGCTACTTGCATAACACCGTCGTTATCTGATAGGATCATGATGCGAAGGATTAGTGAATGTCACCAAACACAGAAGACAGGAGTCAATATTGACGTATTTATAGCAATTGTTCACACCTAAGAACAATGATGTAGGATATATACATCCACAAAAACCAAACAACACCGATCCCACAACATCATCACCACCTTCCATCTCCTCTCCTCACCCTCAAGGCCCCTGCGTAACCCGAAAAACATCCCCCAACAAATCCCTAACCCTCGGATTCCTCCACGCCGACCAATCCGCATTCATAACCCCCCAAGGCTCATCCCTATCGACCTCCTTGTCCCTAACATAGTAATTCCCCTGCAGCGCCCACAGCGCCCAATCGCCATCATTCCCCTTGATATACTCAATCAAGCAAGTCAAATACTCATAATCCGCCTGGCTCCCAATCCCACTCGTACCATCCCCACCGCCCGTCATACCGACGCCGAACTCGCTCAGCCAGAGCGACCCTGTGTACTCCTTCCCCTGCTGGAGCAAGAAGCCGGTAGTCCCGCCCACGGTGACGGAAGACCATACACGGCACGATTTGAACGACGCGATCCAGTTAGGCGAGAAGGTGTAATGGTGCCATTCCCAAACGACCTTGTCACCGAAGGGATTGCGATCGAGCGGCCTAGTCCGCAGGAACGAGGCATCGGTCGAGGAAAGCGTGCCGCCGACAACGATCAAGAGGTCTTTATTCGCATCGTGGACGGCGCGGGCGCCATGCGCGATGTACGTGTACCAAGCGTCCCTGGGCTGTAGGACGGGGACCTCGCGGAGCTCGTTGCGCAGACCGATGCCCGCGACGGCGGGATGGGTGGCGGAGAACTCTGCGATGGCGCCGAGGCCGAGGGTCCAGGCTGTGGTGTTGAAGTACCGGCTGTTGGAGGAGGTGTAGCCAGGCGCTGCGTCCCACCACCCGTTGCCGTCGTCGAGGTTGCAGCACCAGCCTGCGCGGCTGACGTGGTTGTCTAGGATAACGCGGAGGTCGTGGGTGCCTAGCGTGTCGATGACTTCGGCGAAGGTTTCGAGGAGGCTGGAGTCTTTGATCCAGGGGTTTTTGGCTTGGACGCGGGCCCATAGGTCGGATACTGCAGTAGTGGAGGCGCCGGTGCGGGAGGCTAAGGTGTTGAAGGAGTCGGAGACTTTGCCGTTTGGGTTGAGCGCCATGTCGATGCTGAAGGTGAGGCGCACGCAGTTGAAACCTTGGGAGGAGATGAATTGGGCGAGGGCGGTGATGGGTTGGTGTTGGAGACCTTCGGGGATGTGGGCTTCCATGTGGCCGGCCCAGTTTATGCAGCGCAGTTTGAAGCGTTTGTTGCTGCTGTCGAGGATCCATCGCGAGGACGTGTGGAGGGGTTGGAGTTGGGTGAGGGTTGTGGTTGTGAGTGTAAGAGCGCTTAGTATTGTTGGGAAGTGCATGACTGCGGTCGCTGGCCGTTCGTGTGTGAGGAGGGGAGGCGGGATGCATGGTGGTGGTTGTTTATTTAAGAAATCGAGATCGTAAAGCGGACTTCCTGTTTAGTGAAGAGGTGCTTGTGTTGTCTTCCTCGTAGCTATCGTTTTGTGGGGGCTTAGTATTGCGGGGATTACTTCTCATAAGCCTTCTTGAACGGGTACGAATTGAGAGGTCGAGGGCTCGGAAAAGCATGCTATAGGTAGATTAGAGATGTCCTTTTGCGTTATTGGCCGAGAGGTTGCTGGATTGTAAGATTGTACTGCATATGAATTCAAGGCGATTAGGCGTGTTACATGGCTTAGCAGTATCAGAAAGGTTTCCGGTACCTTACATGTAGGCACCTCGTGAAAGAAATAGCGCAGCCATTTTGAGCGTGTAGAAATCGAAAAATTTCACCAAGATCTTCAGAGCCCGCTGAATCGTATGCTATCCTACTGTAACTCGTAACAATTAGTCACTCTTTTCAGAAATATCACCGCACGCTCATCGTTCGAGCATCAGAAGGTCAATTGCCTCTCATCGTTCTTCATCGTCCGTGAGGAAGAAGATCTCGAGGCACCATTCGAGATCGCCTCATCCCATGGAAGGCAATGACTGTGTAGTCTCAACATGTGAAGGATGGAACGTGTCGCTGGTTATGGTTCTTGCTTCTGATATTTGGGGGCTGTGCGCAAATGTCCGACGAGCTTTTCTCGAATGAAGGAGAGGATGTGCCTTTGGCGAATGAAGGACCGGGACGGGTACTAAAGGTACTTTAGTGGGGATAAACACATTATTGAGAAGAATCAATGGTAGAGACGGGGAGAGTGTGTGAGAAACGATTGAGTACATTCGTGTCTATTGGCTGGTTTCGTACGTGGTACCTGAGTTGCGTTCTCATATTAGGTAGCAATCCATGCGGAAGAGACGCTAAGCCGATCTGGTAAGGCTGCCGCTCGCGTAAGTTAGAGCCTACTTACCTTTCGCCGTTCTTCTAATTCCCGGGCACGGATGCTACAGCTTTCGAATGACAAACAGCATCCAGCTTCGCACTCGAGCCATGCCTGAAAAATTACGAACTCAACGAATACTTGACGAATAATTCCAAGACTACATCAACATCAATTACCCCATGGTTTCAATCTGCAAGCTGACAAATCTTCAGCTCCCCAAGCCCTCAGCTAATGCTGTGGGGCGGCCAATACGGTATCCCGTGCAGCAAATGCATCCTTCTTCTCTGAAGAGCCCAATTAATTAGCACACTAGGTATGTGTACGACTGCATATGGCGAAGCTAAAGAAACAAGCATACGCCGGAGGTGGATAGTGGAGCAGCCGAAAGAATGATAGCGGGGGGGAGAGTATTTGTTTATAGATGAGGCATCTCCCGAGCCTTAGAGCTTTCATATCGCCACTCCACTTCATTCTCATTCCATTGAGACTCATACTATTATCTGACAATCCAATACTTTCAAGAGTTAGCGTCCACTCCAGCATGTCTGGGAAGATCATCGCTGTCACGGGAGGCACTGGCGCACAGGGTGGGGGTGTAGCCAACATCTTCCTCCAGACTCCGGGATGGAAAGTCCGTGTCATTACGCGTAATGTTGAGAGTGACAAGGCCAAAGATCTTGCCAAACGTGGTGCTGAAGTCGCCTCTGCAAACTTCGATGACGAGTCTTCTTTGTTGAAGGCTTTTGAGGTATGTTTCCCCTCTTCTTAGTACCCCCGCACGAAAGCTGGGTGGCACTCTCAACCATTCATTCAGTATAGCGCTGCCATCGCCAATGGAACGGAAACTAACACCACCTAGGGCGCCCACGCTATCTTCGCCGTAACCAGTATGCCCTCCCACACTTTATCTCCCCAATCCCCTCCTTTCCATCCCGCACCTACCAACCCTCCCGACCAGACTATGGGGAGCTCCTCTCCACGGGCAGATCCCGCAACGAAGCCGGCGAGCTCGAAGCTAAGCAAGGCCTAAACCTCGCGCGTGCCGCCTCCAAGACCACCACTTTGGAACACTATATCTGGTCCACTCTCCCCCACGCCAAGAAGATCAGCAACGGAAAGCACCCAGTCCCGCACTTCGACTACAAGGCCGAAGTGGACGAGAAGATTCGCAGTGACCTGCCCGAGCTGGCCAAGAAAACCACGTTTTTGATTGTTGGTTTCTATCCAAGCAACATGGTCTTCTTCCCCATGTTAAAGCCCGTTAAAGTGGTATGTACATAGCTTGGCTCAACTCAAGAAGATGAGGATGCTAATCCTACACAACAGCCTGGCTCATACGGCAAATACTTGTATCTCCTCCCCACCTTCCCCGACGCCAGCATCCCCGTCGCCGGAGACCTGACCCAAACCACCGGCGTCTGGGTCCGGCAAATCCTCGCTAACCCATCCGTCTCCAAGGGGAAATACGCCACAGTCGCTCCTGAAACCCTCACTTACGGCGAAATGCTCAAGATTTGGTCTGAAGTCAGTGGCCGCCAGGGCGTGTTTGTGCAAATTAGCGTTGAGGACTTTGCTCGTATTTGGGGCGTTTGGGGAGAGGAGATTGGGAGCCAGTTTGTGTTTGGCGAGCAGGTCACTGACTGGACGGTGGGGATGCCACTTGCTGGCATGCAGGAGCTGGGGATTAAGAAGGAGGAGGTTCATGGGTTCAAGGCTGTGCTTGAGGGGTTTAAGGAGCTGCTGTGAGGAGAGATTTCGGAGTCAGACCCTTGGTTTTCCGTGAACAGTGGAATTGTGAGTGTGTCATCGAACGAATTGAGCTAGATATCATAGACTATATTCTTTGAAGAAAGTACGCTTCCCACTCCCACGAACCTCTACTCAAGCCAAACAACAGCACTCAATCCATCCTCCTCCCCCGCTTTCCCCGGCGTCGCTACCACCAAACTAGCGACAACATCTCCCAACTTCCCACTCCGGGCATCCCGCTTCAGAATAGCAACATTACTCGACGTCTGTCCCCCAACCGCCACAAGGTCCCCCTTCTTATTAATCTGAAAAGTTCTTGGATAATACGCATGCGCATTCGCCGCCTCAATCCACGCCAACTTGCCCGTCGCCGGGTCAATACTATACGTCGCAATGGAATCCTGCTGTGCGCCGAACGTCTGATCCGCGCGATTCGCAGCATAAAGGAAGTTGTCGTGCACACGGACCTCCGCGGCTTTTGTCGTGGGACCTGGCCTCGCGCCGACTTTGTACGTAGATTCCGTCTGTGTGAGTTTGAGAGAGATGCAGGATGCTCCGTAGCTGACTGTCCATGCAGAGACCGAATTGCCCAGCTCGTTGAGCGTATACAGGATCGAACCGTTACTCGTCGAGTTGAAGAACTTCCCGTGTCTGGGCCCATCACCCGGATTCGCCTGGCCGTTTCCGCACGCCGTCAGCTTCCCTGAAGCAGCATCGATGCTGAAGATCCTGATCAAATCGGCGCCTAGATCAGGCACGAGGATGAATTTCCCCGTGGGATCGAGCAGCGTTTCATGCGGATGTGGGACATCTTGACGCGGATTCGGACCTGGTTTGCTCAATGTGAATTTTTCCAATTGTAGCGGCTTTGACGAGGCCGTCAGGGGTAGTTTGTACGTTGTTATCGTGGACGGCGAGTACTGTGCTGTGGCTACAAAGCCCTTGCCATCTGCGCCGCCATATAAGAGGCCGTGGACATCGTTGCCGGTTGTGGGCGCTTGCTGGAATAGTTTAAGGGATCCGTCGGTGCTGATGTTGTAGGACGCGATGTAGCCGCTACCGTACCAGGACTCGTCGAAACAGTACACTACGCTAGCGGAGGGGTAGTATTCGAGCCAGCCGGGGAGGCGGCCGCAGCCTTCGACTTTGGATTTGTTGGTGAGGGTGTTGTTGGTAAAGTCTAGGGTGTAGATGCCGCCTGTGTAGTGGGATGCCAGCAACTTCACTGCGAAAGTTGAGGGTGCGAGACTTAGGAGGGCGCACACAGAGCGGTACATCGTGAGGTGCTAGGTATGGTGGACCTTGGAGGCTGAACTGTGGGTCTTTGGGGGAACGGCACTGGGATCCAAAGCTTCGGAGAGAGGTGGCAGCTATATGTATGCTTGCCATGGCTGTGGGATTGGACCGGTGGAAGTTGGGTATTACGGAGGTTCCTTGCATATAGATTAATTGTGGCTCGTTTGTGCTGGGATTAATTCATCTAAATGTTTGGGACGAGTCCTCTTTTAGCCGGCTAATACTACTACCCCTAAACGAAGTTTTAGAGAGAGGAATGAGCATTCCCCGCACACTCTGGTAGTATTCATCATTGGTATACGAGCTTGAGTCTGTCGATAGTTATGTATCTAGGAAGAGTGCGGATGGGGTTGCGGGTGGAAGGATGCCTAGAAATACGCTCGGAAGGATCGACTTGCATCATATGCCTCTTCCAGACCGAACAGATATTTGAAAAGAAATTGTGTAATCTGACGGTGTTGCCGCACTATTCTTGCTTCTTGTATGACAGATGCTTGAGCGATGAGGATGATAGTCACTAACATTAAATTGATTGTAAGCTATTGAACGTCTTCACAATATGGGACTTCACAACCCTGACGCTGAGTGAACATCTGCAATTCCACCTTCAAATCATCGGCATCTTTCGGCCTGAGAAGTGAGGTAACAAATGGCACGTGTAACTGAGGTGAGATGTCGAGTTCTCTCACAATGGCGGGAACCGGACGCGGACATTTCACTTCTCCGCTATCTCCGTCCGCATCAGACTAAGCTACGGAACCATTCCGACGTCATCTGAAATAAATGTTACACCTCTACCAATACCTCCTACAACGTCCCTCGCTTCTTCCTACTCGCATCCCCCCAGTATGTCACTCACCAGACATCTCCGTACCTCACCATACACACGCACGCTCCGCCGCTTCACGACATCCCCTCCCCTCCGCCAAACCCAAGCACCGTCACCAGCACCGATCCCATACACACCCACCTGCCCCTCACCAACATGCGCCTGCGCGCCAATGCCGCCGGATCTCGACATCGATCGCAAAACACCGCTGTTGAACACAATGACACCCTACGCCGAGCAAGTCGTCCTCTGTACAGGCAAAGACGACTGGAGTAGTCGAATCGAAGACGAACCGGGCGATACAGGAGACTTTATAAGAGGATTGAAAGGCATAATAGGGAGGGGAGGTGAGGCTTTTGATGTTTGTTTGTTCCACATTCCATTCGCTTTTCGCTTTTCCATCCCATCCCCCTCATCTCCACACCTTCTGCACCTTCTAGAAATAAGCTAACCTCAACGCAAAAACAGCCCTTCACCAACATCCTCCTAACCGCCTCCTCCCTCCCCCCCAGTAAAAAACAAAACACAACAACAGCCCTCCTCTTCCCATCCTTCGCCCGCATCCCCTCCCTCCCCTACACCCGCACTGCATTCTCGCACTTCGCCTCCGCGTACCTAAAACCCCACAAATTACACCCCATGCACGCCGCCCTCCCCGCCGCGCAAAAAGCGAAACTCACCCGCGACGAATCCCTCGCTTCCACGCTCCCAGCCGCAGAACCCATCACGCGCCCTGTCGTTCTCATCTGCGGGCACGCCGCGCGGGATAAACGCTGCGGTGTGCTGGGCCCCATACTTCGTGACGGGTTCGCGAAGGAGTTTGAGCGGAGAGGTATAGATGCGGAGGTGGGGTTGATAAGTCATGTAGGCGGGCATAAGTATGCGGGGAATGTAATTGTGTATATTCCGCCGACGATGGAGGGGAATAAGCTGAAGGGGTGCGGGGTGTGGTATGGGCGTGTGGGGCCGGGAGAGGTGGAGGGAGTGGTTGGCGAGACGGTTGTTGGGGGGAGGGTTATTGGGGAGTTGTTTCGGGGAGGGGTGGGGAGGGATGGCGTGGATTTGGGGAGGGTGGTAGAGGGGCAGTTGAGGAGGGATAGGGAGGAGGAGGGGGGTTTGAGGTTGAGGCCACGGATGAGACGGTGATGGGGTGGATATGGATGAGGATGAGACTATGTATGTAGGAACTGGGAGATGTAGTGTATATTACGAAGGCCTGTATAATACAAAGTACTATAGCTAATCCTAATCTACAAACCCATCTATGCACAAATACACAAATACAACTACAATATAAGTACACTTCCTCTCACCTCGTCCCGAAAAAAAAGCAACTACCTCGAATTCCTCCCCGACCAATGCGGCTTGGGCCCCACTCTCTTCTTCTCCCGTTCCTTCTGCTTTTTCCTCTCTATCTTTAGTTGCCAATTTGGCTTCTCGTGCCTCTCCTTACTCGCAGCCTCACTGCCATCCCCTCTCTTATTCAACTCCTCCAACGGCTCTTCCTCCCCGCCCGTTGTGGTGATCCTACCATACTCATCAACACTAAACTCCAGGTCCAAGTCTTCCTCCCTGATGCTGCTGACGAGTTCCTGTTTAGTTTCCTCCGCTTTAGCCGGCGGAGGCGATGCCACCTGCTCAACTTCCGCCTCCGCCTCAGATTCCAGCTTCGGCTTCGGCGGTGTCATCTTAGGTGTGACGAGATTGATAATTTGCCCCCCCTTAGCCACAATGACATTCCAAAGTTTCGGCACGCCGGGGAGTATAGGATGAGCATCCAAGCTCCCCGCCGCTTTCCAAATTGCGCCCATGCCAACTCTCTCCCCGCCTTCTCCACTCTCCTCGCCCTGCCCCATCCACTTCTTCCCCTCCTCCGTCTTCATCACCTCCCCCAGAACCCACGTCTTCAACTCGTCGGTGGCTTTCTCACTAGATCTCGAGGATTGCCGTTGGGACTCCAACCCTGCATTGGCGGTCAAATGAACGGGGTTCAAGATCTCCGCTTCGAATTTCCTTTTCCCGTCCCACTGGACGACGCAGGTCATGGTTTGCGTACAGAAGCGGATGAGTTCGGGGTCTGAAACCGGGAATCCCAAATCGAAGACCGAGGGTCCTGAATCAATACGGATGTGGCGGAGAGGGTGGCTTGTCATATTTTCGACACGTTTGTTCGTCTTGGAGATGAGAATGTGCCAGCCTTCCTCGGCAACGGCGGGGGCGATGGGCGCGACGAGTCGGAGGAGTTGAACGGTGGCGAGCCATTTGAAGATAGGCGTACAGTCTGAGACCTGTGGTGTGTCCCAGATGGCGTTGGTGAGGGTCATGAGGTCACTGATTACCGTGTTGAGGGCATATGTTTCCGTGTAGCTTTGCTTCACACTTGCGATTATCTCATGCGTCTTGGAGAGAAGGGCTCGGTCCATGGGTTTGAGGATGCTGAGGTAGGTGCTCTTGTTGGAAAGGATGGCTTTTGTGATCATGCCGCGTTTCCATCGGGAATAGTCAATTTGGAGTGCTGGGATGTTTTTGTGCTTCAGCGTGCCCTGCTTTACTAGATCGGCAAGGATAAAAGCGAGGTC
Source organism: Byssothecium circinans (assembly GCA_010015675.1). Classification (NCBI taxonomy): domain Eukaryota; kingdom Fungi; phylum Ascomycota; class Dothideomycetes; order Pleosporales; family Massarinaceae; genus Byssothecium; species Byssothecium circinans. The sequence continues at coordinate 713,398 of ML976981.1, read as the reverse complement.
TGAATCGATGGGAGCCGGGGGTTGGAATTTGTCCAAGTCTTTCTTCGGGAACCAGGCCGCGGCGGAGAGATGCAGGACGCGCGTGAGCCAGCGTTGCACACCTGTGATTTTTGTTTCGTCCCATTCGAGGATGTCGCTAACGGGCGCTTGGAAGAGCATATGGGCACGGGTTACGTCGGCGCCGTAGGTGGCGATTGTAGTTCCAGGGTTGACGCCGTTGTGCTTGCTCTTAGACATCTTCTCGTAGCTGACTTTAGGAACGACCGAGGTTGATTTGATGACAGGCGAGGATGGCTTACTGAGATCAACCTCTTCCGGACGCAAGAAGCGGCCCGTTGTGGGGTCTGAGTATGTCTTTCCGTGAACCATGCCTTGGGTTATAAGTTGCTTGAAGGGCTCGCCGAGATTGTTGGGTAATACTCCCTTTGGCCAGACCAAGATCGATGCGAGGAACTTTGTGATAAAACGAGCGTATAGCAGGTGCAGAATAGCGTGTTCGACGCCGCCTACGTATACATCCACCGGCATCCCCTGGTTAGCTTTTTGGGCGTGTACGAGCGCGTTATGAATGTGCGGGTCGAGGAAGCGGAAGAAGTACCACGACGAGTCCATAAAGGTGTCCATTGTGTCTGTCTCGCGCTCCGCAGCGCTGTGGCATTTGGGACACGTCGTCTTTTTCCAGTCCTTATCTTCGGCTAGAGGGTTGCCGGTCCGTCCTTGGAAGTAAGAAGCAGGTAGGTCAGGGAGCTCGACTGGGAGATCATTCTTGGGCACAGGGACCGGGCCACAGGATTTGCAATGTATGATGGGGATGGGTGTGCCCCAATATCGCTGTCGACTGACAAGCCAATCCCGCAACCGCCAGTTCTCCGTCCGCTTTGCGTGTCCACCAGCTTGGTTAATTAGTTCAACGATGTGTTCGATACCTTGGTCCGAAGAAAGGCGCGATAATCTAGGGTCGCTAGAATGCAAGAAGCCTTTCTCAAGTATTGGCCTGTCGCCGACAGCAACATCCTTGACTTCAGTGAAGATGACATGCCTCACAGGCTCGTCTGCTCGGTTCTGTTTCCAGAAAGCGTAGTCTCGAGCATCATGCGCTGGCACACCCATTACCGCCCCGGAGCCGTAGTCATCGAGTACGTATGGAGCGACGAAGACTGGTACTCGTTGCGCGACATTGTTATCCTCGATGAGATTTGACAGTGGGTTCTGAGCTTGAACTCCTGGGAGTATGTAGCCTTCTTTCGAATCTGGTGGGAAGTCCTTCGCTCTGTCCAAGAAGCTTCTCAAGTTATCGTCCTTGGTGGCAAGAGATTGAACGATAGGATGGTTTAGTGATAGAGCGACATACTGCACTCCCAGCAAAGTGTCGGCGCGGGTTGTGTAGACGTCGACGGGGTCAAATTGCTCGGTGTCCGTGTATTCCATGCCAAACCGCAGTTGAGTCCCCACAGAATAACCGATCCAATTCTTCTGCATGGCACGCACTCTTTCCGGCCATTGTCCAGCCAGACTATCCAGGTCTTCCAGCAGCGGCTTCTGGAATTCCTTGATCCTCAAAAACCACTGCCTCAACATCTTCTTCTCCACCTTCGCGCCGGACCGCCACGAGCAGCCATTCGCATCCACCTGCTCGTTTGCGAGGACGGTCTGGTCGACGGGATCCCAGTTCACGAGCGATTCGGCTTGGTATGCGAGGCCGTGTTCGTGGAGGAGGAGGAAGAGGTGCTGGGTGTGCTTGTAGAATTCGGGGTCGCAGGTACGGAATTCCTGCACACATATCTTAGCCTCGTTTTTGCCGGCCATAAAGGATATTGCGTACCCTGTCCCAGTCCCAACGGCCGCCCATTTCCATCATCTGCTTCTTCATAACCTCAATGTTCCGCGCTGTCCAGTCGGCCGGATGCACGCCGCGCTCAATCGCCGCATTCTCTGCCGGCAGCCCAAACGCATCCCATCCAATTGGGTGCAGGACGTCGTGTCCCATCATCTGCCTCGAGCGCGCCAGCACATCCGAAATGGTGTAGACGCGTAGGTGGCCGAGATGCAGCGCGCCCGACGGGTACGGGAACATGGGCAGGATGTACGCTTTCTTCTTTTTTTCACTGCCAATGCCATCGCCCTGGGTCTGTGACGGTTTGGTCAACTTCTGCTGGTCCGACACTGCTTGCCATTTTGCTGTGAGCCCTGTTAGATCCAACTGTCTATGCTGTCCTGACGTGGAGCTCCATCGTCGTGGCGGCAATGCGGGAAATGCTAGGGCGCGCCGCCAGCCTAGACAGTGCAGACTGAGGCCTCGCATCACCTGGGCGAATGCGCATGTCGTGACTGCGGAAACGACGGAAAAGGGAAAAGCATGTCGTTGGTAAAATTCATAAAGAGGCATCAAGCTTCGCGCCAAGCTATAATTTAGAGCCGAAGCTCTGACACGGCAACGGGAAACTAGTCCTCGACCGGGCATCACCGACATCCATTCAAATGCCTTGACATTGGCCGTTCGTTTCAACTCCGCGCGAACATTCACCACTCGTCTCCCAAACGTTTTAGACACATATCATAGGGGAACAGGTCTAACCCTATATCCTTTCGCTTATTTATCGCAACACTGCGTCCGCCCATGGCTTGTTCTTGTCGATAGCCTCATCTCTCACTCCGCATAGCATGGCCGGCCGCTACTCTAACATCGCACCCCCAACGCGCACGCGCGACTCGCTCGAACTCGCCTCGCTGGCCTCTTCCTCACATATCTCGCAGCGCACCTCGGAAGACTCCTCAGACTCTGGCGCGCGGTCCTCGCAGCGACTCTCTTTCGACGACGAAGACCCCCTTTCAGAACTCAATCCCGCCGGCCATGACGAGAACCGCCCCTCGAGACACAACCGCTCATACAGCGTCTCCTCCGCTTTCGACTTTGCGCCCAACCTCTTCCCCCTATCGAGCACGGCGCAAGGATATACTGCGTTAGGCGCGCCATCGAATCCTGCGTTAGACCCTTCGAATGCGCTTAATGGCGGCTCGCTGGAGAAGATTAAGAGCTTGACGTACCTTAATGGGCTGTCGCTGGTGGTGGGGCTTATAATAGGAAGCGGCATCTTTTCGTCGCCATCGCAAGTAAACAGGAATGCTGGATCGCCGGGCGCTTCCTTGCTGGTCTGGCTGGTTGCGGGCATATTAGCGTGGACGGGCGCAGCGAGCTATGCGGAGCTGGGAGGCGCAATCCCTTTGAATGGCGGTGCGCAAGTCTATCTCTCCAAGATTTTTGGCGAATGGGCCGGCTTTTTATTTACATGGTGTGCGGTTGTGGTGCTGAAGCCTGGGTCGGCGGCCATAATTGCTATTATTTTCGGAGAATATCTCGTGCGCGCAATCATTGGCGCAGACGCCGTGGATGCGAGTACATGGTTGAATAAGGGAGTTGGACTGGCTGGTCTTTTTATTGTCACACTTCTCAACTGTATATCCACGAAGCTAGGGACGAGGAGTGCAGACGTTTTCATGATCCTCAAGTTTGCGGCGCTTCTTGGAGTCACGGTGACAGGCATTGTGGTGGCTGCAACTGGCTTCTCCTACAATGGACCCGCCAACGATGACTGGAAGAAGAAGGGCTGGTTTGAAGGAACAACAACGGACGTCAGCAACTGGGCCGTAGCACTCTACGCCGGGTTGTGGGCTTTCGACGGATGGGACAATGTACGTGAGGTCTTCTCTCTATCTCCTACTCAACTAACACCACCAGGTGAACTACGTGACCGGCGAATTCAAGAACCCCACGAAAGATCTCCCCCGCGTAATCCACACCTCCCTCCCCCTCGTCATCCTCTGCTACATCCTAGCCAACCTCTCCTACTTCCTCGTCCTCCCGACCTCACTCATCGAATCCTCCAACACCGTCGCCGTAGCCTTCGGCCACCAAGTCTTTGGCCCCATCGGCTCCTTAATCCTCGCCCTCTTCGTCTCCGGATCGTGCTTCGGCGCCTTAAACGCTACAACATTCACATCCGGCCGCCTCGTCTACGCCGCGGGAAAAGAAGGCTATCTCCCCGAAATCTTCGGCACCATTGGCTTGGGGAAAAGCCACCGCGCTATCCGCCTCCACAACTTAAACAACAGTTCCAGCAAGAGCAAGATACCACGAAAATTCATCGACTGGTTCGCCGACGCCGATGCGGGATTCTTCTTCACGCCCATCTCCGCCATGGTTCTCAACGCCTCCCTAACCGCCGTCTATGTCTTCATCGGCTCCTTTGACACTCTGGTCACTTTCTACGGCGTCGCGGGATATACATTTTACTTCCTGGCCGTGCTCGGCCTCATCATCCTACGCGTCAAGGAGCCTGAGCTCGAACGCCCATACAAGACGTGGATCACCACGCCCATTATCTTTTGCTGTGTCAGTTTATTCTTACTAAGCCGCGCTGTATTCGCGGAACCCGTGCAGACGCTGGTTGTAGTGGCTTTTATGGTCGTGGGGTTGGCGATATGGTTTGGGTGGGTCGGGAGACGAAGGAGCAAGGCGCAGGGAAGGTTCAGGAGGCTTGAGGAGAGTGAAGAGAAGGTTGGGTGGAAGTTTTGGAAACGGTGGAGGGGTTCATCATGAGAGGAATTGAAAAGACGGAAAGCGATGTCGTATGAACGATTGCCTAATGTAATGAGTGCTTTTTCACTTTAGCGTACAGAGCGAGCGAACTGAATTGAATATACGAGAGCTGCACAACAGACAGCTAGAACATTGTGGAACTTTCAACTCCCTAACTCCCTCTCTCTCTTTTCTCCCCCAGTCTTTCAATCTTGCTAGTAGCTATGGAGCTCTCATTCACAAAAAGGAATAGAGAGTAAGAGCTCCCCGAAGTTCTTAGAGAGACAGAGAGAGAAAAAAGATCATAGATCACGTGACTCGCCTTTCCTCACATTAAAAATTAAAAAGACACCAAAAACATACGGCAGCAGCTATTCGCCAATGGTCTCCCACTCGACTACTGAACCGCCGGTATCACGCTTAAATATCGGGGAGCGGACGGGACCCGTTGTGCTCGTGATCCTATGGTCGTATGTGATAGTCTCTGCCCCGGGATGGGTATATATTCGTGCTGAGGAGGGGAGGGAAGAAGGGATTTGGGTGTTATGGATGTTAGTATTGGGGGGACGGGGAAGGGGGCACGGGATGGCTGATAGTCGTGGTGGTGGTGAGGAGGAGGAAGGGGAGGAGATGTAGGAGGAAAAGTTTGTGAAGGTTTGTAAAGTAGTCAAAACGGGACCACCTAGGTACTTGGGAAATGCAATTTGTATAGGTCATGCATGCTGCTAATGAGAATGAATATCTTTTTTCCTCGATCTGGAGTCTTTCATTTCATATTCGCCGTGTCGACACTGCGCTACGCTTCGATGTATCCGCCTATCGTATTTTTGTTAATGTTAGCTATGCAGTCTAAACAGGGGGAACGTCCTGACGGAAAAAGAGTAAAGTTTATGAGATGAATTAAACGATGATTTTAAAAAGTTCTTAGATACACTGCACTTTTCCCACCAAAAGGCCAAAAACTCCGCTTATGCTAGCTGCGGATGAAGGGGTATACAAACCTTATACAACTCGCCAGGCCGCTCATCCGCCACCTACACAGTCCCGCCTATCTCCTTCCGGACCCAGCTCTCCAGCCCCCCGAGCGCAATAATCTCTTGCACGTTTGGCGGAAGCTCACCGACCTTGACGTTCCACTTGGGTCCATCGGGGCCTTCTTGGACGTTCACAGTACTTCTCCGGACGTCCCATTCGAGCGTCCAGCCCGTGCGTCTGGTGAGCTGCTTGGCCTGCGGTGGTTGCGCTGTTGCGCCTGGCGGTGGGGAGTCGAGCGATTCGCGGTTCTGGGAGGGTTCTTTCATGCTTTGTTGCGATGCGGTTGGGGCGGATGCAGAGAAGACTTCGCGCAGTCGGTTGGCTAGCTTGGGCACTTCTACACCCATGAGAGCGTTGTTGATGCTGTTTCGGCTGAAAATGTTGCCAAAGCTGCCGGCGACGACCAGTGGGATGCCCTTAGCAAGGATGGCGGTGGCGGCTTGTTCACGACTGCTACCGCAACCAAAGTTGAAGCCTGATACGAGGATGTCGCCAGCCTTGGCTACCTGACCGAAAGATGGGTCGTAGTTCTCCATGCAAACTTCTGCCATCTTTTCCCGGGTCACGTCGTCTTGGTAAGTATATTTTCCGGGGTAGATGCCATCAGTGTTGATATTATCGGCATCACAGAAGACGATTTCGCCACTGATCTTCTCGGGAAAGCCAGGTAGGATTTCAGTCAGAGACTCACTTTCGCTCTCGGCCGAAGAAGCTGGTGGATTGATAGATTGCTGTTCGATGGCAGCGTTCTCGGCCGTCTCGATCTGCTCTTCTGCCTGCCTGATGACCTTTTCGAGCATGTCCTCGATGGTCATCATGCGTTCTTCCTCGTTAACACCGTCACCTTCACCACGTCGCACGCCCGTGTAGCCTGCAGGTTCTTCATACCATCCAGGGCCGGAAATCTTGCCGGATAACGCGCTTGCTGCGACAACTTCGGGACTCGCGAGATAGGCTTTTGCGTCGGGCGAGCCCATGCGGCCTTTGAAATTGCGGTTACTACTACTGATGCCTGTCTGACCGGGCTCAAGAAGACCAGTACCCAGACCGATGCAGGGGCCGCAGCCAGAGGGAAGTGGTTCGGCACCAGCTTCAAGCAGAGCCTGCCAATCCCCGGTCTCCTCCGCAGCACGCTGCTCGGGTATTGATGCTGCCGCAATGTAGAAGTTGACGTTCGATGGGATCTTGGGGATCTGCCCGCCATTCTGAGCAGCTGCGTCCTTGAAGACCTTCGCTGCGGCTGCAAGATCAGAAGCTCTCGAGTTGGTACAAGAGACCAAGTATGCTTTGTTGATCTTGACGTCCTGAGCTTGTAACTCGACTAGCGGTGTCGCAACCTTGACAGAATTCGGGCCAGAAACATATGGCGATAGTGTGGAGAGGTCGAGGAAGAGCTCTTTGGCATACGTCGCGCCCTTATCCGCAGCTAGTGCCGGTTGGAAAATGTGGCCGCTTTCCTTACCGACAATTCCAGTAGCCTTGAAGAGCTTGTCAATGCGTTCGTGCAGGAAGTTCTGTTGGTGGTGATCTTTGTATTCGCTTTGAGAACCGAACATGGCAGCATCGGTCGCACGTGCTCTCAGCCAACCGTGAAGAACGGAGTCGATAGGGAAGAGGCCGGTGAGCGCACCCCATTCGGTTGTCATGTTCGCAATCGTGAGGCGGTCATCCACGGGGATGGTGCGCATGGTCGCATCGCTGCCAACAAACTCGATGGCGTGATTGAGCACCTCATCCCTGTTGAAAAGGCCAGCCAACGCTACAATAACATCCTTTCCAGTGACGCCTACAGGCATGGCGCCAGTCAATGTGACCTTGGCAATAGGCGGCAGACAAAACCACGTCTTTCCGGTGGCCCAAATACTCGCGGCGTCTGTTCGCACAACGGGTGTTCCCAAGCATCCAATTCCTCCATACATATTTGTATGGCTGTCCGAGGCCACTGCCAACGTGCCAGGCCACGCGTATCCCTCTTCCACCATGATCTGATGCCCGATGCCCCGGCCGGCAGGGTAGAAGACAACGTCCTGGTTCTTCGCAAACTCTTCAATCTGGCTGTATTTCTTCAAGTTCTTCTCGGTCTTGTTCTGCACGTCGTGGTCGAGCGTCATCACAATCTGGTTCGGATTGTGGACCTTGGTAGCGCCGATGGACATGAACTTGAGCGCCACCGGCCAGGAATTGTCGTGGGTCATTATCCGATGCGGTTGTAGAGTCACGTAGTCGCCAGACCTGAGCGTCTTCCCTTCCGCAATGCCAACCGCATATCGTTGTACAATCTTTTCGGTGAGCGTCTGAGGAACCTTTGTCTTCTGCTGGAAGGTGGAGAGGAAGCCTGCGGCCGGTCCCTCTTTCAGCGAATGGAATGTTTCAGGCGATTCATAGCGGGCTCCTGTCGTAGAGAAGGCGCGCTGGGCGGCAATGGGACGATGCAATCGCGTTGCGACACGGAGAGGAACTCGAGTGCGAAGCTGTAGGTTTTCTTAGTGTGGACCACTCGTCTCTCTCGTCTATAAGCATACCAGAGCCTGACAATAGCCGAGACTGCGCACAGCCCTCATAGACATGGCCATTGTTGCTGCTAGAGCTCAATTGATTGCAGCGTGGTGTTGACACTGGCTGGTTTATTCATATTATTTTCCCGGATGACATAAGATTGCCGATCTCGCCGCCCGTCATCGGGTTTGCCCACACTCCGATTGGCCGCGCGGCGACTACACTCACATGCTTCACATAACATGAATGCATATGTCAATATGTTGTTTGTGTTGCCCCCACGCACATTACATGCGTTAATAAAAGGTGTTAGGAAGGTGGCAGATTTCTTCAGATAACCGTTGAAAGCCTACTTGAACCAGTCACTTCGCCACTGATTTTTCCCCTTCACTAACCTCTGACCACTCATCAGCGAGCAAGACTCCTATAACATCATGGTGAATCGCTCCGACATCCATTACTTTGGCGCAGGGCCTGCACCGCTCCCCACGTCCGTCCTCGAAAGGGCCTCGCAGGTGCTCTTGAACTACAAGGACAAGGGCATTGGCTTGTGCGAGATTTCCCATCGCTCTCCCGACGCGAACGAGATCCTGGAAGAGGCGAAGCAAGCATTGACTACGCTACTCGACATTCCCGACGACTACGAGATCCTGTTCCTCCAGAGCGGGGGCAGCGGCGAGTTCAGCGCGACCGTGTACAACCTGGTAGCGATATGGGTCGAAAAGAAGCGAGCCAGGATCGCAGAGGTCGGCGACAATGAAGCAGAGGTACTGAACCGTCTACGCAAGGTCGTGGATGAGGAGTTGAAGCTCGACTACATCGTCACCGGCTCGTGGTCGCTCAAAGCGTCGCAAGAAGCAGCGCGCCTCGTTGGAACCAAACATGTCAACGTCGCCGTGGATGCGCGCAAAGCCAACGGCGGCAAGTTTGGCGTCATCCCCCCGAGGACCAGTGGAGCCTCACACCACGGACGTCGGGAGGTGGGCCGGCACTGGCCTACTTCTGTGACAACGAAACCGTCGATGGCGTCGAGTTTCCCGCCTTCCCACACAGTCTGGAAGGCGACGACGCCCCGCTTGTGTGCGGCGACATGTCCTCCAACTTCATCTCGCGCAAGGTGGACGTGCGAAAGTACGCCGTCATCTTTGGTGGCGCGCAGAAGAACATCGGCAACACCGGCATCGCCATTGTGATTATGCGCAAGTCGCTCCTTCCACCGCACTCGACGCCTGCATCGCCGGATCTGCTCCGGGCGTTGAACTTGTCCGTGGGCCCCATCGTGCTCGACTACCCCACGCGAAATTCGCTCTACAACACACTCCCCATCTTTGACGTGTGGGTTGCCGGCCAGGTCATGGCGGGACTCGTCAACACGCACGGAACCAAGCACATTGGTGGCCAAGAGGACATCTCGAATGAGAAGGCTCGGCTGATCTACGATGCTCTTGACAAATACTCCGAAGTCTATAGCGGCGTACCAGCCAAGACGGCCCGCAGCAGAATGAACATCTGCTTCAGGGTCCACGGTGGCGATGCTGACAAAGAGAAGCTGTTTCTGGCCGGCGCAGAGAAGAAGGGTCTGTTAGGCCTCAAGGACCATCGCAGCGTTGGCGGCATCCGTGCAAGCAACTGTAAGCCACCCGTATCGTCTCTGCTGTTCTTCCGTCTGCAAATATTCCTCGAGGACCAGCGCTTACTCGATTTGTATCACAGACAATGCAGTCACTATGGAGGGGCCAAAAAGTTGGTCGCTTACCTCGAGGAACATGCGAGCTCTTAATGAAGGGCAATGCGCAGTACAGCGTGACGGCACTGTGGAACGCCGCGCTGCGAACAGGTAATCTGGTACCATCGAGAAGCATAAACTTTATAAGCCCACAGCCATTCAACATGATACCCTGCGCTACACACAGCATCTCTTCAACACCATCAACAGCACCACAAAAATGGTGATCCTTAATCTACTCTTTGCTTAATTGCCACCACCTTTATGCAGCCCACGTCTGATGCTCACTACTCCCGCCCGAATCTGCCTATATAGAGATGGCTATTCCGACTAGGCAAGACTGTGTTCTCGAATACCCTCCTATCAAGCCTGATATGTCTTCGCGGTTATCACAGCAATGCAACCAGTGGCACGAAAGCAGTCGGCGGCTTGGGGCTTGTGTTGATGAACGCGTCTCCGTTGAGGCTACAACGGCTTTTTTGGTTGCGCATGCAGACTGAGTCCGGCCGAAGGACCATTCGTGTTGCGTAGTAGTCGCATGCTCAAATTGGACGGCTGCATATTAACGCCGACATTAAGCCAAACTTCAGAGGAGAAGAAATGACCTATGCGATACTCCAGAGGAGGCGCTTCATGAGGTTGGCCCAAATGGTTGACGTCCGAGGTTAGCGACGTGCCCCTGCGTGAATCATAATCGCTTGGGCTCCTGGTTCGAGTCCAGCAGGGAAAATGAGCTCAAGCAATGGCAAGCAACCACTCAGAACGTCTCCTTCGGCGATATCGACCGTTCCATAAGGCGAGCATCCCTGGCTTCTCCCCATCCGAGAGCGTGCCGCATTGATGTGTGCGTCTCAGACATCCCTGAAGCGAGAAGCTGCGACACACTCAAATCGAACAACGTCACAACCTCACGCTATGAACCTCATCCTCACCACAACCGCCTTGCTTTGGTTGCCGGTCGTCTCTGGCCCAAGAAGCGCCACAAAAAGCATCACGATTCTAAAAATGACTTTGACGTATAGAAACGAAACCATTCTACCTAGAGCAGGCGCTCAGCGCTGACCCATGGCATCGTGTTGAGATGATTGCACAGAGGATTCAGCGGGTGAACAGTGAAAGTGAGCTTGAGAGCGACTTTGGATTTCGGCACCATTTCACTCCAGGCCGGCTGCTTTCCGAGCTCGCGTAGGCAGGATCTCCACAGCCGTCAGCCTCCGGCTACTTCTCACAAAGCGCACCATAGTCTCTGAACGGGTCTCGATGATCCCGTAGCCCAGGCACCTAGGTTATGTGGCCTGCATGATGTTGAAACCCCACCTGAACCAAGCGGATGCGGTTACGCCTCTGCTATGACCAGAAAAGCACGTCGCCAATGCTGCTTCACCACCCAGCGGAATGACTGACGCCTCAGGACCGCTGTCTCGAAACCCCGCGCTACTGGTCCATCTCCCAAGTTTCCTCATATACTGTTTGACGTCTCATACACACCTCCTGGCTCCACGCTTTCGTGCCTACGCTCCTTTCACTTTCCCTTTCCCTTTCCCTTTCCCTCCCCCCTCTGCTGGCAGGTTCAGGTACGACTCTTGACTGAAGCTGGACAGGTTACGGTCTCTTGTTCAACATCAGTCGTTTTGCCTCCATGAATACATAACTTCCCTTCTTTAACCGCTGCTGGTTACCAGCGAACTCTTTACCTTGTTGTGTATTTCGTTGCGGGAACTGGCAACATGGAAAAATGGGCACCTCACCTCCCCGACCTCGCCGTCCGGTCGCACTTCAACCTGACTCTCAACACCACAGCGACCATGAAGGAGGCTCCTTGGACGTCGGACAGTGCTGCCAGGGCAAAGATTGCTAGTCTTCAACTCGAACAGGTTCAGACGTTGCGCACGATGCATCTGACACTGGGGGCTTTCAGCTTGGCCATGACAATGATGACCGTTTTTCGAATCTTCTCGGACGCAAAGCGGGCGGCAGCATTGCAGGTGCCGCCGAGGAAACGGCAAGTGGTTCACCAAATCTCGGAATGTCCTTCACTAACACGATGCAGACGATTCAGCGCTCTCTCGAACGTGCATCCCGCCGAGACATTCCCACTCGTACTGGCTTGCGGTGCGGTCACACAACAAATATTATTTGTAGCAGTGCAGAGCACTTCTCTTCGTAGTTATTTTTCTAATAATTGTCGAGGACTGGCCATGATAACGTTTCCCGGTACGTTACCGAAGCAATCTCTTGCGCTGGAACGAGCTGACAGCAACAGCTATCTTCCTCATCGGATACATTACTCTCGTGTTCGGAATCGAAGTCGCCATCAGGGCCTTCAAGTCTGAACGATTTGCCCCGCGAGGCAAGTGGAACTCGACCATTTGCATCGCTGTGGTCGCGTTCCTCACCTTGCTTACTTGGATGCCCACTGTGATCTGGCCGATGTTCAACCTATGCTTTGGAAGTCTGATTTGGTTCCCGGTCCGATACGAGCTCATTGCACTGGCTATCCTCATCTCGCTGGTATCTCTTTTCCTACTTTTGGCCGCCCTTATCAGCATCCAATTGATGAAGACATATGAGATGGATCCAAACGAGCGGATTGCGGCATCGAGGATGTGCTATTACCTGCTAATGTCTGCAGTACTCTACGTGAGTAATCACTCGTTATCCTATTGTACACGCTGACGCAAATTCAGACTCTAGTAATTCCCGTCGAAGTACAAGCCCACCGCGAAGACTTTGTCAACACACTCGCCAGCTCTCGGATCGCTGAGGTCGCCCTCTTCTCCTCGGGAATCTTCATCACTTTCTTCCATCTGTTCCTCCGTGTGAACGCCACCCGCTTTGTTATCAAGCCGATGAACCAAGCCAACTCCTCTTCGCAACCCAAGCGTCCTAAGATTCGATTTTTCGGCCCTAGCGACCTCGAGATGAACATTAGTGGGCCGATGGCTCTCCAAGGCGGACGACGTCCAGAAACCCGGCAGGGTCTCATCGATGTCGGTCCGGAGAAGAATCGCTTCGAATTCGACAAGGAATACTTCATTCGACCCGATCGTCCGCTCACGCCCGCGTCTGCCAGAACACAAGGCACGATTGATCCCACCAAATGGCCGCTCCCTCCGGACCCAGTACAGACCAGCTATACACAACCCAAGGGCGACAATCCAGGTTTGCACAAGCGCAACAAGTGCAACTACTCACTATTTCCTACCCGCGCCGAAGACGTTCCTAAGCTACCGGCGACAATATACTCACCTGATAAGCCAAATGCAAGCTGCAACCTTTTCACCCGACGCCTCACACGAAGGAGCTCACTCGGTGACACTAAATCAGTGACTGATGTCGGTGAGGCCTTCAGCTTCTTGACCAAACCTCCGCCCCGCTTTGCGGGTCGGCACGGCCGCCAGGACAGCACAGCCAGCAGCGCGACCGTGGAGATTGGCCTTCGTTTCTCCCTCGCGCCGGCCACACTTGCTGCAGCCAAGTACACGAAAGCTGAACGACCAGATGATTCCTCTAATCTGCCAGCGCCTCTCTCTCGCGACAACAGCGATTCTAGCATCGAGACCCTTGGACTTCCCATCCAATCACCTACTCCCCGTGGCTCGTTTACGGAAGATATTTTACTGGGCGACACGCTCACGTCGTTTGACTTCCCCGGCCCGCCCCAACGCACGCTCTCGCCTTCGAAGCCAAGCCCAGGCCGGACGCCCGCCTTCCCTGTTCTCTCTCCAGCGACCTATCTACAAGATCAACGGGAAAAGATCCTCCCACCTACTCCGACACAGACGTCTGCTATTCCATCACCACTTCACCCTCAAGCTACGCCAGCGCCAACACAACCGCCACATCACCCTGGCCTGAGCGGTCTCCGCATGAACCCCGTCTCCCCGGCTTCACCAAGGCCAGCATCGCCCTCACTATCAGCATCGACGACGACTTTAGGCCCTACCTATTCCGGCCGGACATCACCAACTTCGTCAAATAGATCAAGATCGCCTACTGCAGGCATTCCTCTTGGCGCGGGTACAATGGCACGGAGTCCATCCCGTAACGGATGGATATGAAGACAGCATCAATCTATCTCATTCACTTCCATACCATTGACGAGCCCCGGCTCCAACAAACAGAGTTTTAGAGCCCATGTACTACTATTAGCGTTGGGATTCGGAAGATCGGGTTTTGGTTTGAGGGGCGGTATTCTGAGGCGTTTTGATGTTTCACCTTCCTTGGTTACGCTTGCTTTTGCTACCGGACCCTGCATACCCACCACCATCAGCACCATTCTCACACTTTCTTCTTACAATCACGTATCACCTCTTCGGCTGGTATTCGCATCACATCGCGACACACCAACACCAATCATCATTTCCCTTTACACACGCCTGTTTATGCACCTTTACGCACCGCTCACTATTTCCTATTGCCCTTATACTTCTAACACCTCGCTTACCCAACCCTACTGTCTGCCACTGTAGCTTCTTAATTATGAAGCATGGCCTTTGAACTTCTGTCGCTTGCGCGACTGGTACTGCTCGCTACCTACACGGCGTGGATAGATAGACGACGATTATCTTTTCTTCCTGTTGATGACAGTCGGTGGATGAGAGGGTGCTCTGGCATAAGCAGTGCGCTCTTGTGTACTATACATGGATGAGGACCTTCTTCCCTTACTAGGAGAAAGAAAGTAACGAAATTCGAAATCGTACCGACCCAAAATTCCACAACAAAAAGTCCCTGTCTCGTTAAGTGATTTGTCTGCTCCCTTTCATCTATGAAATCTTCGCAAGCCTTGCGCAGCCCTCTGTTCCGGCAGCTCTGCTATCCGAGACTCAACCACCAACTTATCCACTACAGTGACATCTCACCCCCACAAGCTCACCCACTACACGGTATGACGTCCTCCCGCCCGCCATCCTTCCGTGCATCTTTCCCGAACAATCTTGCTGATCCTTCCTCGTGTCCCCTAATTTCTCCGTATGCTCTATCGCTTTGTGCGACAACGTGTGGAGCATCGGACTTCGTAGATTTCTTGTGACACCTCTTGCCACGAGTTCGACTTCGAGAATCCTTCCATGCTTGCTGTTAGATTCCTTGAAGGCTGGTAAGCGACCGTGTATGGTGTCAATTCTTCGGATGAGATCCAAGGGCATTGGAGTAGCGGTTTTGAGTGTGCTGATATCATAACATACGTGTATATACAACACAGTAGAATAGACCGTCACTATCATATATGACTGTAGAAAGTTACAACTAGCCTCAATAGGTCTTTATTAGCACCACCCAGCCACTTCATGCCATGCAGAGCATCCCGCTATATCTTTAGAGTAGGGCTCGCCCATGTCAGGATGCCAGGGACGGGACGGAAAAATAGCATGGGGTGCAACCATCACCGTTGATCTGGCGTATCCTGCAAGAGCGGGGCGGGGACACCAATTGTATGTATGTATGTAGCGCCAGGTGGGGTTGAAAACCGAGGTACTACACTCTATTATTTAACCGGTCTGCATAGGCTAGGAAGCGCGTGGGGGAGAGAGGCACGCGGTTGGTTGATTGGTAGAGAGAGGGCGCCTAGCCTAACCGCCTAGTGGTAATCTTGTACAGCTAGTAGAGTAAGAGAAGAAAGGTAAATCTAACGTAAAGCAATATTAAGCTAGCTACCCTATTATACTAGCTACTTTTTCCTTAGTAATACTAACTTACTTAACTTTATTATTAACTATATAATAATAATATCTATAACTTTAATAAGACTAGCTTTTAGATAAGTATTATTAGTATTATAAAAGTAGTTACTAGCTTAGAGAGGTAAGCAAGGCCTACTCTTATTTAGCTAGGTAATAAAGAGTAAGTAATAGAAATCTAGAGTATGTATTTAAATAGTATATTTACCTTAACGTAAAGCACCACCGAACCGCTCAAAAGCTTGGCAAGGAAAATCAAATATTCAACCTTTAATAACAATTTAAAT
>ML976981.1:644538-687429 GCA_010015675.1 Byssothecium circinans | reverse complement strand
TACTTAGGATTATAATCTATTTAGTATCTCATACTCTATAATTGTAAGCTCACCTAAGTTTACTAAATGTACGCCCTTTAGATAAACATTACCATATACTGTTAGAGTACTACCATGTGTTATGAATTAATATCTCTTCTAGAGAACCAACCGAGCTCCAGAACCTTAAGCACCCTTGTCACCTAAAAAGCTCTTCGAGCTATCTCCAGTAACAAGCCTCCCCCTAGACCTTAACAATTAAGTTATGAGAAGATAGTGCTACTATATAGTTAGAAATATATTTTTAGCTTCTAAAGAGCCTTATTAAGGTAAGTCTTATTCTTAATCTTTTCTTAAGTATTAAGCCTATAGCGTAAGTAAACTATAAAAATTACTTACTTTTACTTATTAAGCTAAGCTTTATAAGTTTTACTACTTTCTACTATACCTATTAATAGTTCTTTTACTTATGTAAGAAGGCTCTTATACTTATTTATACTTAATATATCCCTAATCTTCTAATCCTACTTTAGAAAGCTAGTAGGTAACTTATGAATAAGTATAAAGTTAAGGGAGATATTTAGGCTAGAGCCTACGTTTCTACTTTTAGTAGCTATAATTTAATTTAGGGCTTAGTTTCTATATAGAGCCTAAGGTAGAAGATACTATAGTAAGTAAATCTAGTAAGAATTTAAGTATTAGTTTCTATAGTAGTTATAGTTAAGGTAGTAGTAGGTAATCTAAATCTAAGTTAAATTTATAGTATAGGTAAGAGGAACTAAAAATACGTAATTATCCTTAGAAATAAGAAAGTAAAGAAGTAAGGTAGTTATTACTAGCTTAGGCTATACTAGTAAGGCTTTTAGATAAAGAAGTAAAAGAAGAGCATACTTTAAGGCTAAAAAAGTTATAGGATAAAGGCGTTAATAGGATAGAGTTAAGTATAATACCTAAGAGATCTAATAAAGATAGTAAGGTAGATAAGGCTAAAGGAGTTAGTAAAAAAAGTATACTAAAGGCGTTTAGCTAGTTTAGATAGTAGTTAAAGTATAAGAATTACTTAGTAACCTAAAAGAAGTATTTAGGGTTAAGGAAGTACTATTAAAGAGAAGGCTAAAGAGGCTAAGAATAAAGATTATATTAATAAGAATAATAAAGAGAAGAACTTATATTAATAAAGAAAGCTCTTTTAAGCTATAGTTTAATAAAATTAAAGTAGTTAGAATAGTATAAGACTATATAAAAAGTATAAGGTTAGGATAGCTAAACTAGTTTAGAGAAGTAGGATAGTATCTTAGTATACTAACCTTACTAGCCTTTACTATTTTACTAGCTATAATACTATAATACTAGTCCTAACCTTCTTAAGAGAAACGTATAGTAAATACGTAAGTTAGAAGCTATATTACCTTATAGTTCTATTTTACTTTAGTAGTATAAGTTAGTTTATAGTAAGTAGAAACTTTACTAATAAACTATAAAGAATTAAATTATTTCTCCTATTTATACTTAGAATCTCTAGTTACACTATATTATAGTAGTTAATATTAAGAAGGATAGGGACTATATAGGTTTTATAAGGTAGTATAAGTAAAGAAGGATTAGGCGTATATTTAGAGAGTAAGTATAGTAGAATATATATAATAAGTCCTAGGCTTATAACCTATTAAAATAAGGCTCTAAGTAAGTAAGAGAAAGTGATTAATTGAGTGATTAAGCAGCAACTATAGAGGAAGGCTATATAAGGTAACGGTTAGGTCACGTGACTGAAGTCCGCCTTCAAACATGCTAGACCGCACCAGCGGTGAAGTTATAGGCGTTTAGGCATACACATTTTAATTGCGATTTCGTTGATAGGAGGACTAGGAAGAGGGTGCTGACGAATTAGAAAGGTCACGCGAGGACTGGTGCCGAGGGGTTTGATGTGGAGAAAGTCGTGGTGGGAGATCAAAAGGGAGTCGCGCTAAGTGGAGAGAACGATACAGAAGAGAAGCACCAGATGTCGAGTAGGAGTAAAAGTAAGAATTGCGTAGTCAGCTGATTGCGCAACTACCTAGGTAACGGAATTCAGGCCGAGTAGAAGCAATAGACCTTATGACACATTACGCATCCAACTTCTCAGCATTAAAACACATTATAGCCTGTCCCCCTCTCCACACCCCTTAAATATCCATCATCTCTCCTCCCCCCCTCTCGTCCGAAGTATCCAAATTAATTGCATGCGCATCTCTAGCACTCTCACCGACTCTCCCCTTTCCCTCCAACACCATCGCCTGCCTCTCCACATCCGATTGCTCCAAGAGTAAGCGCCACGGGTGCTTCAAAAGCAGAGGTGCTTGGAAGCCGTGCACTAGTCCGGATTGGGTAGCGAGTTGTGGCAAATTGACCCCCAAAACCTGCGCAAGAAACTGCCAAAACGGTGGTGTGTTTGCCGTCTGATTGTTTAAAGAGTCGAGTCAGAACCAACTGCATTAATTAGTGACTATTCGGTGGCGAAGGATATGCTGAGTCATGATCATGCCTTCCCTATACAGTTAGCATCTCGCTTTGAGATGCTGAACCTCGGAACATTGTCCGCTTGCGCTTTCCTTTCATTGATTCTTCACATATAAAAGCCAAGGCAGAGTTCTAATAATCTTATCAGATGAGCTCTTCTCTTAACTTTGATCGGTAACTGCTACTCTCTTAGAGACATGTTCTGGCCCGATTGCACGATCGAGACGACAATTACGCGACATTCGCTTAGGCAATAATCTTTTATCTCCACCACCTCAGTTCACCGCTTACTCCTTGACAATCCCACATCCACCAACAATGCCATCCTCGCCCTCAGGCTCGGACACCAGCCACCACAATGGAGATACAGCAGTCAAAGCCGATGACGAAAGGACGCCCCTTCTTGCAGCCAACATTACAGCTCCCGTAGGGGAAGCCGCCGAAGCAGAGCAGCCCATTCAAACAACCCAAGAAGGTGAAGAAGCACCTCTTCCGCGGGGACAGATCTTCCTTCTCTGCTATACGAGCCTAGTGGAACCAGTGGCCTTTTTCGCCATCTTTCCGTACATCAACAAGATGATTGAACAGGCTGGAGGTATTCGGAAGGATGAGGTCGGTTTTTATTCTGGGTTGATTGAGAGTCTATTCAGTGCTACACAGATGTGTGTCATGGTGCCTTGGGGAAGGGTAAGTTGATTGTACGAGAATTGGTGAAACGAATCTCGTCTAAGAGGAATGCTGACTGATGATGTGCATAGGCTGCTGATCGTTTTGGGAGAAAACCAGTATTGGTGTTTTCATTATTTGGAGTCACCGTCACAACAGCACTGTTTGGATTGAGTTCAACAATCTGGCAGATGATACTCTTTCGATGCATGTCCGGAGTCTTTTCTGGCACTGTCGTGTAAGAAACAGAAAACACGGGCCGGGTTTTGCAGAAGCTGACGTATTCAAGGACTGTTCGCGCCATGTTGACAGAGAACTCATCGAAGAGCACCCAGGCTAAAGTATTCAGTTGGTTTGCTTTCGCTCGAAACATGGGAATTTTTATAGGACCAATTCTTGGTATGTGCTTCCCTCCAAAATTACAGCTCGAAATGATAATAACAACCACCAGGTGGCACTTTTGAGAGCCCAGCGGATAAGTTCAAATCAACATTTGGTCGCGCCCGTTTCTTCCATGACTATCCATACGCGTTTCCTGGTTTCATAAGTGCATCAGTCGGCTTATCCTCCGCGATACTAGCAACAGTGTTTTTGAAAGAAGTTTGTGAATCCTCTTGTGTAATGTCGCACAGTTGAAATCTCCTCTAACCACCTGCTAGACTTTACACCTCCATCAAAGCAAGAAGGACGACGAAGCACCTGTGACCACGTGGGAGCTAATGAATTACCCAGGCGTCCGCCAAGTTATACTCATCTATAACTACGTGTTGCTTCTCGCTTTTGCCTTCACAGCCGTCTTTCCCGTCTTTCAGTATACGCCCATCAACCTTGGAGGGCTTGGGCTACCGCCGGGGTGGATTGCCGCTGCGATGGGCGTGGGCGGTGGATCTCAAGCTCTCTGGCTGCTTTTGGTCTTCCCTTGGTGGCACAAGCGTGTTGGATCCGTTGGAATTCTCCGCATATGTGCCTTCGTCTGGCCTATCTTCTTCGCCATTGATCCGCTTTGCAACGTCCTGCTCCGGTACAATCAGAAAGTTATTTTTTGGATACTGTTCTTCCTTAACAACATCGTAGGCAGTGGTGTTGCAATGGCTTTTAGTAAGTGTTCCAGTATATCATTTCATTCCGGTCGCATATTAATTATTAAAGCTGTCGTGCAACTCGCTATCAACGATATCGCTCCTTCTCATGAGACAATCGGAACTCTCAACGCTCTCGTCTTAGCAGTTTCTTGTGGACTCCGTGCTGTCATCCCTGCTTTATCCACGAGCATTTACGCTATTGGTGTCAAGTACCATATTATCGGCGGCCAGTTGCTCTGGGTCATATTGATATGTGTAGCTGTGGGATTGACTCTCGTTATCCGATTGCTACCCGAAAAGGCGGCAGGTCGGCCTCAGAGGGGGGATAACGAGCAAACATGAGGATTGGAATAAATAATGGATTATCATGAGACAGGGCGTAGCTTTGAAGACGTGGCAGCCTCACGAGCCGGTATCGGACGTCAGAGAGGGAACTTCGAAGCACCAGCAAGGAAGACCAAATTGAAAAGTCGATATAACAGCTCTAGGCTGGAAAAATTGCTAAACCCACTGGACTCAGCCCCACCAATTTCTCAGTCACAAATCAATTCTGCCGCAACATTAGAATCTCCGTCTCCTTAGCAACACACTGAATCAGGGCGAGAGGAACCAATTCCCAATGTTGGCCCCTCCGGACACGTGAAAATCACGCCCAGTGAAGCAATGAGAAGCGTTGGCCAAGCAAACCGTTTGCACAGGTGTTTGTACGTATATATCAATATCTACCCTTTCCCGGCAAGCCCGTGCTCTCAGGTTCTTTCTATACCAGCGCGCCCCCACCAGCTCCAACGATTGCAAACTTTGATATCCGACATTTCTCATATCGAGATTTCCTGACCAACTTTGCCTGGATTTTCTCCCTTGAGGTATGTTCACTCTTTTCGGGCCTCACAGCAACTAGGCTATGCGCGAGATAGAAAGGACTGAACTAATACATGCAGGGACTCTGCGCGCTAGATGGCTAATAACGAACCTGTAAATCCTTCGGTCGAGCGGATGGAAGGTGCCTCTCTGCGGATTAGAGCACCAGGCGAGATTCCGGTCATCATCAATGATAGGGTAAATGGTGGGCCTGAGCACGGCGCGAGGCTGCAACTTGAATCGCAGACGAGGACAATGCGCGAAGATTCGCCACATGGCCAGCGAATTGAGGAGCAGCCGCAACGTCATGAACAACGGCCGTCAGAACAACGCCCGAGCAACGCGCTGGGCATTCTAGCAGCAGCGGCAGCTCTTGCAGAACCTAGTAACTTGCAGACCTCAACCACGAAGTCACCTGGACCGAGCTCACAACCGCCTCAAGTACAGCGCGCTGCTCTATCGGGTCAGTCTTCGTCTTCCTTATCGTCTGGTGTCAACACCGAAGCTTCTAGTGTGGAGAGCCGACATCCTCGCAAGCCGTTACATCAGGAGACGGCTTCTGGCGTTCCTCGCGTCACACTCACTGAGTCAGAAAATAATGTCGCACACGCAGGAACAACTCATGGCTCTTCTGGACCATTACAGAATCCCCGCGATTCCTCGCTTGGATCAGGTCGTCGTGACAACAATACTGACCCTACACAAAACCAGATACGATCACGGCTCCATGGGTGGATGACAGCCCGACAAGGACACCTGCCTACACTCCCTCCAAACATTTCTAACGGCCTGGTGCCGTCGGTATCAAATGCGGCATATTCACGTACCCTTCTAGCCACAGGAAATATGCCACCGACCAACGCGTATCGCAATTTCTTCCCGGGAGTTTCAGCATCTCAGCGGCAGAATATCGTATCCACCGCCGACGTCACTCGTAAACCGCGACCAACTTCCTCCATGATGCCAGGTGAGGGTTCAAATAGTCGATCCTTGACTTTTCGTGGGAACGGCCCGGGACACATCGCGAATGACCCTGAGGCGATTAAACATCACGAGCCGCCACAAAAGAGGCACAAAGGGGACAAGGAAAAAGCTCAACGAGAAGCTAAGAAGACTCAGTATGGAAGTAGCGATAAGGAGAACAAAACGCCGGAGCAACCGAAGGACGACTTTCCAATGAGGCCACAGTCAGCCCTGGCTGAGTTTTTTATCTTCCAGAGCATCGAGCTTAGACGCCTGGCAGGAAACCCAGAAGTTCGCGGTGAGTAATACCCATTGTTAACGCTCATAATTATTACAAGCTGTCCGGATTCTTATCTCCATAACAAATCTTAATAAAAGAAGACCCTACTAATGCATCGCAGGCCAAAACATTGACGTGATCATCCGTGCAATCTGGGAAAGTCTGGCTCCTGAGGAGCGCGCGCCCTTCATCGCTCTCGGGCAACAATATGCGCTTGGGCTTGCTAGGATCGCGAGTGACGGTGACGTCAATGCTGTTGCAGGGCAGCGTTATCTTCAGAACGTCCTGGCTAGGGCGGCGAGGGTTCCTGAATGTGATGGGGTGCGGCTTGTGAGGTTCTTCGTTCGCAGCGAGCCAGAAACCCGCGGTATGAACTCTGGTATCAACGATTCTACCACCACAACCTCCAACTACCCTGCCCCGACTATCGACGATCCGATTCCAGGCCTGTTCGCGGACGATGTACTACGGAACAGTGCCACTGCAACACATATTCGAAACTTTGTAGATCTTACAGAAAACGATGATGAGAAGGTTGCCGAGGAACCTTCTAAAGATGCCAACGAAGTTGCAGATGGGGGGGACTCAACTTCACGATCTGTGAAAGATGATTCGCTGGTGAATACAAGTACACAGTCCCACGCCGCTCCCGATAGTATACACAGCGAAGTTATCGATCTCTGTGGAGACTCGAACGATGAAGAGATGACCGGTGAGCCTTCTCCAGGTGCGAATGGAGCTGCCGGTGATGGAGATCTGGCATCGCGGCCCACGAACGAGGCTACGCTTACGGCTGCGGAGAAGGAAGACATTGCTCAGGAGAATTAGAATACGGATGTGGATAGAGGTGAGGAAGGCGACGGCGGGGTTGAGACGGCGGACACGGCAGGTAGTCCAAACAAGGTCCAAATAGCATCGTCTGAGGGGTGAGGGAATGAGCTTGAAGAGCACGTCGAGCATTGGATCAAGGTCGACAACTTTCTTGAACGAGGGCGAAATAAGGGTTGCCAGACTTTTGACATCATTGCGAGAGCTGGGAAACCTTTCCACTATCGAGAATCGTTAGAGCTGGCGCCGTCAGGTGTAGCCCGACTTTTGGCATGCAGTGGAATCTATCTCATGCAAGTTTCCCATCTTCTTGCCTTTTGAATTGTGGTTGAGGAAACGAAATGATGTCGAAGCTGTAGATGTAGGTGAACACCAAGCTGACGATCTGATATCGGCCCTTCCTTAGCCCTAGGATCCAGATCAATGAACGCTAAACCCCGCAGTTACCACGTGATGAAAAAATCAGGTAAGGACACCCAATCGTAAAAAGCCGGATAAGCATCTCCTCTTTATAGATAGCTGTAGTGTGCCCTGCTCTCAGTGGACTCACGCAGCCCTAATCACCAATATGTCACTTCCCTACAATGGATCCCTCATCCCCAGTGACAGCCCGAGCCAGACTATCGTGCCAGAGATGTCACCGAAAGAAGAAGAAATGCGATCGGGCCTTTCCAAAGTGTGAGAACTGTCAGGTTGCGGATGCTGCGTGCAGTTTGCTGGATGGAGGATTAGATACGGAGTTATCCTATTGCGTAAGTACAGAATGCTCCTCTTTTTCGGATGCCAAAACTTCAGTTTAGGTGCTGTAGTAGGTACCGATCTGTAACACGCCAGCTTACGTGGTACAACAGCTTTGTTCGGGGGCTCCAGACTAGAATCCAAGAGCTTGAATCCAAGATATCGGACCTCTCCCATTCATCTCACCATAAATCTACCCAGGATTTCTCCAACGTCGACCTTCCGTTATATGGCCTCTTTCGAACCCTTTCAACTCGATCACTCCTACACCCAGCACCTTCCATTTACGCCCAACGGCTGACAAGCGCGTTCCCCTTCTCACGTCGAGGAACTCGAATTCCTCTCACTTGAAGCGACAGCAGAACGCCACCTAAGAAATTCTTCTGAGTCACCTTCGCCAAGCTCAGCAGAGTTTGTGTTGGATGACTCGGATGAAGGCGCTGAAAAGGCTTGGCTGAACTCCAACTACCCCAAGACCCGCATCTGAACAAATTGGTGGACTTTTAACTTCGCACACTCACACACTTTGTATCCGTCCATCAATCGAACCGGGCCCCCACCCGCGCCGGGGAAGATAACCGTGGATCCGCTTAACGAGCCTTTGGCTCAGCCGCCGCCGCGTATATTTAGCGTTTGGATGGCTCAGCCTCTCCACCCGCCCCCTCGATCTCCACCCGTCCCCTCGATCTCCACCCCACCGCCATGTCCATACGCCTTCACCTCCTCGCCCTCCGCCGCATCGCCAGTACCGTAAACCGCAACCCATACCACCGCCAAACCCCCCCCACGAACGTGAAGCCATCCTGCACGCCTTGCACAAAGACCTAGACTGGCGCCGCATCACCCCTTTCCTCCTGCCCGACACACACCCGCAAGTCCCGCATATGAGCGGTAGTTAGTACGACATCAATTTCTACACCCATCTTGCGCTGCTTTATCGCCCGTTACCGCTGTTCCCGACGTTGGACTCGCCGCGCGTAAAGGTACTTGCTGATGCTGCGGCGAAATCTATAAGGCATGCCATGAGTCTGCATCGACAGGGCCGGTTTGGCTCAATTTTCTGGTGCTGTTTACGGCGACGTTGTCGCTTGCTTATGCGATTACGGAGTTTCCGGGGCGGTTGCGGGACGTGTTGAGGAGGTTCAAGGTTGTTGCTGATTTGGAGATGGCTATGGAGTTGTTCAGAATGTTAGAGAGCAAGGTTGGCGCTGCGAAGAAGATTAATAGCATGGTTGGGCGGATTTTGGTCAAATATAGGGAGATTTGCGAAAGTCGGTGACTATTCTAATCATTTCTTACGCTGTCTATTCTAATGCGCATATTGCACCTGTTTCAAGTTTCTAGTCTTCCAAGCATTTTCCAGTTGTGCGCTTGATAAGGCTTCTTCTTGGAACCGCTTTCATCCTGATCACTGGCGGCTTGGCCGTGGCCTCGTCTCGAACCGCTAGTACGCCATGCGAATCTGTCAGCGCCCATCCCTTCCGCTTTCATTTCGCTTTAATGTACTGTGGGGCCACCTACAGCCAAAGTATGCCTGAATACCATCCCGCTCAACCCACGAAGAACACTGAGATGCAAGACAGATCTCTGGCATCTGGAGCAGACTCGGCGCAGTGGGACGGAAGAGAATTTTCGTGCGATTACTCCACCGCCAATTATGTAAGAGGCTGGCACTCCTAGGTTCTCGACACTGCTGCTACCATGGTACGTGCCAGGGTGTGGGGCCCTGGGGAAGAGGACGAAGCGCAATGGTGGAACACTTGTGTTCCAGGGTCCTATGCCTGTGACCTCGTGGCATTATATTCGTAATAATACCACTGCAAGGGGAAATCCGTGCATCGCAATGACTTCCCAAACTTCATCAGAAATGCTTACTCAGGGAGTAGAGAACCTTGGGAGCATCTTTCGGTTAGCAAAACTGGCAGCTGTCGCTGTATCATCCAGGTTTGGGTCGTTTTACTTGTGAGACCCCATTGGGATCCACATGCCGTCCACGGGTGTACTATTAGATACCGCAGTAGGGGTCCAGAGCTTTATTGCTGATGCGAAAGGGTGGCAAAGGAGACGCACATTCACCCCGTAAAATGGTGGGCGGCGTGGGCGGATGGTAGGGGGAGCGCCCCGATAGCAGCTAAACCTTATACCCAAACCCTATTTTCCTAGATTCCACGCCTTATTATTCCTATCTATCCCGAACCCTCAAAACCCTAAGTAGAACGGTTTAGTTGCTATTGGGGTGCTCACTACCACCTGCCAAGTAAGAGATCCCAGAATAGGTGTAAAACACTACTGAGGAAGCCCTCGGTTCAATAATCTATTGGTATAATGTTTGGAAAACACAGGGTCCTGGACCCTTAATTTCTTCTCTGTAGCCGACTTCGACACTCTCGATAAGCTAGAACAGTTATGGGCATAGAAAGATCGGAGGCTGAACAGGTGCAGAACTAGTGAACTGCAATGCATGTGACTGTGAAAGCACTAGGCTGAAGACGACTTAGCGTATGACGCTAACTCATCTTTGGTCCTATCTACCGTCCTACGCAATCGATCACATTTCTCCCGCAGATGCAAGGTTTCAACACCTTGCATGATTATTAGCCGAGAGAAGATGCGCAGGGTCCGGATATCGTCGTGTAGAGTGTCTACGGAAAATGCCTTACCCGCAGCAGCAAAATGCCATGAAAGAGCTCGCCTGGTTGTGAGGTACCCGAGTTTATGCAGAGAATTGCGTGTATCACTTTCTCGCAACCAAGGCTCTCTAGAAAACTTTCTAGGTCTTGATATCCACGCCATTGTCCGTTAAGCGGAAATCAGCCCATCGCAGTCGGCTAGCACCCCACAGGGGTTGCTCGAGTTTCCGTCTCCACATGTTTGGTGCTCGATCTGCAATGTCGTGCTGTATCACACGCGCGGCGGGTCTAGCTACGCGTTGGTTAAGTTCCCTAGCTTCCCCCAACGCCTGTCATGGCTGCACGACATCTCAGTCGGCCCTTTAGGACTCTAGCGGCTCGGCCATTGAACGGCCCAACTGGGAACATTGATTTTCAGGCTCACTACATGTACAGTCTTGACTCTTGAGGGAAATACTATACATTGGTCTATTCCCTCTGTCAACTTCTATCACAACTTCTCCCCGCTTTTTCGTCATGGACAAATTATCACCGGAAGAGATCGAGGTATTGGCTGCGAAAAGCAAGGTCATTGGCGTTGCTGTTGCCTTTCCTACGTTTGCTCTAATTGCTATTGTTCTTCGGTTTTTCACCCGTGTAAGATTCACGCGAGGTTTGGGATATGAGGACTATTTAATCGCGGTCTCTATGGTACGCTTTCCGACGGACTGGCGTTTAGGAGAGGACATTGCTAACGTTGTGAATAGTGCTTCTCAATTGTAATGGGAGCTTGCCAAATTGCTAGTACTAAATGGGGAACTGGACGACCCGCCATGTTTGTACATCTCAATACTGTGATTTGGAATTTGAAGGCAAGTCATATAACGGTCCTGAAGTGGCTCTAGCTAACCAGCATAGTATCTCTACGTCAGCATCCTCGCCTATTGTACCAGTTTGACGCTTACCAAAATGTCAATTCTGCTGCAATACCGTCGTATCTTCTCCACCAAGGAAGCGCGTATCCCGATCTACCTTGTCATGGCCCTCTGTGTCGGGTGTGGCCTTGTGTCTTTATTCACTTGCATTTTCACGTGTGTGCCTGTAGATGCCTTCTGGGACGTCTTGAAGAGACCCTCTGCGAAGTGTGTCCATGAGCATTCGTGAGTCCACCCCCCCCCTTCTTTAAGCGAACACTGACTGATCCTTTCAGCTTCTACCTTGCGAACGCCGCCATGTCTATCGCAACCGATGTACTCGTTGTCCTCCTCCCCATCAAAGGTATCTGGTCGCTTCAAATCGCCAAACGACAAAAGATCGCCTTGATCCTCATCCTGACAGTGGGTTGGGTCGTCTGCATCGTCTCAATACTCCGCCTTCATTCTATCGTTCAAGCCACGGGACACCCAGATAAAGCGTGGTACAGCGCTGCACCCGCATACTGGTCCTCCATCGAAGTCAATCTCGCCATCGTCTGCGCGTCGACCCCAGCTCTCAAGCCACTAGTCGTCAAGATCATCCCCCGCTTCTCTTCGACAAGGAGCAGCAGTGGCAACAGCAGCAGATTCCTGTCGGATTTAAAACGGAGCTTGAGGGGCAGAAGCTCATTCATACCTATCAATGTCAAGAACAACCATTCGAATACGGAATCCGGGAATACCGATGTCGAAAATTGTCACTATCCTCTCGCTGAACTACAACGTGTTCAATATCCAAACAGGCAGCAGCTAGGCCGGGCCATCCGTGTAACACGCGACATCGAACAACACTACGACTGCGCGGACGTTCGGACCAGCGAGGATGACCAGCGGAGTCATTCCTCGTCGGCAAATGTGTTCGAGGCCACATCAACAAGTGACGTGTTATTGAACTCAGAAGCGGCGTACGGACAAGGGCGTAAGGCGTCTTTTTCTGGCAGGAAGTAATAATAACCACCAAGTAAAAGAGAATTAAAGTTCTGTCACTGTCCACCATGGCTGCACGCATGTGACGGGGATAATACGCATTCAGAGAAGCAAACATGACTCCTGGCGAGCTTGTTCCCCGTTAGCGTTGTAATAGCCTCAACACAAGCACGGCTGTTACTTCTACTCCTCTTACACCTGTCGGCAACTTTTGTCTCTTGTGTTTCTGTACTTTGCATCTTTTATGTTACGCCCACACCTATCTTATTTATTAAACAATTCAAAAATTCAAATAATAATAACGACATGCGCGCTCCCAATCCGTCCTCAATATTCGCTCTCCTCCGCATCGAAAGTCAGGTCACCGATCGTGGGCACCCCTGCTAACTCTCGGATGTCGATCAAATCGGATGCTGGTCCGCCCTTGCGTAATTCTCCCCTGGCAGTCGCTATCGTCGCCTTCGCCTAACAAGAACGAGGGCCGGACTGTACCGTTGAAGTAGGGGCTCGGTGCGGGCCGAATAGCCTACCTGGTTACAGCTTTTATCACGTGATAGTACAACAGCCAGCTGTAAAGAGCCCTAGCGAGGAGGATTGCTCTAGAATAAGAGACTGTAAAGAAAGTATAGTAAGAGAGACTACCTGTAGCTCTTAATTCATCTCTAAATGCCTATTTTAGTGGATATATAAACGGTACATTTGCTGCCCACGTGACTATCTTTGGTGCTACTCCAGATGTCGGGCCTATTCGGCAGCTATTCGGCTCTATCTAGGGGCCCTCGTTCTTGTTAAGCACTCCGTACTTCGTGCGGCATCTTAGATTGGCGCACTACGGTGGCAAACTCTTCAACCTGCTATCTTAAGTACAAGAAGCTTGAAATTCTACCATGGTATGACAACATTAAGAATTATAGTATTTATGTATTGTATAGGCATACAATACATGTATGTGTTGAGGCTGTCCCTACTACTGCCGAGGTGATAAGGTGGACTGTCCGAACACGCGATGGACTACCCCGCCCGCTCATTATCGACTGTTGCTTGGTCCGATAACACTCACGCCTTTAGAGGCGATGATCCCCACCATGTCCATATAAGAGCTGGATAAGCGTCCGAGGTTGAACGACACGATATTTAAACCAAAGGTGTATCGTTTTCTTGCGACGCAATGGCTGTAGATAATCTGGTATCTCAACTTCTGCTTTGGCTGAAAGAAGTGCCTCACATATCCTCAGTACTGGCCACAGCGGTAGTAATTGGGCTGATATATCTGATCTGGCTTGTGAGTTTCCCTTATCGTACTTTGGAAAGCCCATCCAAGCTTGTGTCGAGCACTGTATTCAACGTTGGACTCAAAGGCTGACAAGCGGCCAGACATGCTTTGCCACCGACATTCCCCATATCAAAGGCTTGCCCGAAATTCCCGGCGCAGTCCCTGTCTTTGGCCATCTTCTTAAGCTCGGCGATGATCATGCCAGCGTTTGCGAGAAATGGTGGCGGCAGTACAATCAGTCTGTTTTCCAAATCAAGCTGGGCAATACCAGAGCTGTTGTCGTCAACTCCTTCGAGGATTGCAGGAAGATGCTTGTTGGTCAACATAATCAGAATGCTATCATTGACAGACCCAAGCTCTACACCTTCCACGGAGTTATCAGCTCTACGCAGGGCTTCACCATCGGCTCGTCACCATGGGATGAATCTTGCAAGAAGAAGAGGAAGGCTGCGGGCACCGCTCTCGGACGACCTGCGCTCCGGAATTACTACCCGATGTTCGACTTAGAGAGTTATTGTATCGTGCGCGATATTCATAAGAGTAGGAACAATGAGTTCAACGTGCGCCCGTTCATTCAGCGATATGCGCTCAACACAACGCTGACCCTCTGCTACGGTATCCGTATGGATGACGCATACGACGACCTCCTGCGCGAAGTGCTCCATGTCGGATCTGCGATTTCTCTGCTTCGAAGTGCCTCCGAGAACTTACAAGACTACATTCCGATACTGCGGTATTTTCCCAACAATGTGAAGAACACCCGCTCAAAAGAATTGCGCCAACGACGTGATGCATACCTCGGTCTCCTTCTCAACAAAGTCCGTGAGATGATCAAAGAAGGGACCGACAAGCCCTGCATTTCGGCCGCTATTCTCAAGGATCAAGCGACGAAGCTCACAGGCGTCGAAGTCTCCTCCATCTGTCTCTCGCTTGTATCTGGAGGCTTCGAGACTATTCCCGGAACTCTGACCTCATGTATCGGATCACTTTCGACACCAGAAGGTCAGGCTTGGCAAGATCGTGCTTATGAGGATATCAAGAGGCATTACAACAATGACATCGGTGCTGCGTGGAGGGACTGTTTCGTTCAAGAGAAGATCCCGTACATCAACGCGATTGTCAAGGAGGCTGGACGCTACTACACTGTCAGCGCCATGAGCTTACCCCGCAAGACTGTGACTGAGGTCAACTGGAATGGTGCTATTATTCCGCCGAAGACAATGGTTCTCATCAATGCGCAAGCCGGAAACCATGGTAAATACCTACCTTCTTGTAATTAGTGGGTGACATGCTAAGACTATACTAGACGTTGACCATTACGGTCCATCCGCAGGTACCTTCAACCCCGAGCGCTATCTCAAATCTGTCGACCCACCAGAAGAAGTCGAAACCGTCAGTCTGCCGCATCTTAGCTTTGGTGCTGGCTCGCGTGGTTGCTCTGGCCAGTTTATCGCCTCTCGACTGCTTTACGCTGCTCTTGTTCGTACCTTATCGACGTACAAGATCGTGGCGAGCGAGAAGGAACCCCCAAACACAGATTACGTTGATTACAACCAGTTCAAAACGGCGTTGGTAGCGATTCCGGTGGACTTCAAGGTAAAGCTAATTCCAAGAGATGAGGCGGTTACAGAGGAGGTTTTGCACTCTGCGGCAGAGCGGACAGCGCAGTATTATGCGGAGAAGAAATGAAAGGGCCAATGACCAAAGACAGAAGTAGCTGTAGGATGCTCCGACGGAGGTATCAAGTCCTAATACGGAGGGATTTGCCTCATACTGGGGCGGCATATTATGTTTTTGAGAGGGCAAATCTTCATAGATCTTACTTTACTAAGCCCTTGTTGCTTTCGACTCCACATAGTGTACTTCCATCATGTCTTCCTTGAACATTAAAAGCCTCCTTTGTGCTAACGGCTATGTTGCCGTCATCACTAGAGGAACAAGTGGCATAGGTCTCATGATCTCCAAGGTACCCTATGATCACTTACTCCCTATACCCATCCATATTCCCTCAGAACTCGTGCAGAACCAATTCAGCCTAACACATGATAGGGCCTAGTCACCAACGGAGCAAAAGTTTACGTCGCTGCCCTCCCTACTGACCCCATCATGCGCGACCCACCCTTCCTGCAACGTCCTCAGTGAACCTCTCAGAGAGTTGAAAAGTCAATGTGATCATCCAAGCACTCCGACTGGACGGATTCATTCACCGTGAACTCGACGGCGTATAACTTCGTCACGGTCGCATTTCTAGAACTGCTGAGTAAGGCGGCGGAGAAGGGGGACGGGAGAGGTGTAGTGATTGTTACGAGTAGTTGTGCCAGCATGGATACTGCTATGAATATTGATCTTGACGAGTTATGCGGCGAGTGAGGCGACGACGGATCATCCGGTGAGGTTGTTGGCGGCGAAGTTTGGTGGAGTTGCGGCTATCGCGAGTTGAAGAACTCGGATAGGTCACGAAGGCCAAGTTTGTAGCGGTTATTACTAATATCTAGTTTCAAATGAGTATGGTCACGTGCTCGGTTAAGTTCGCACATTACCTATAAATTCGAGCTGTTTCTGTCCCTCATCTTGTTCACTCACACCCACGCATACCATGGCTTCCCCTTTCAATAAGGACGAGAATCCTTCAGCCATTATCATGCCTTATCCTTAGCTTAGCTGCTTTAAGAACGTCCGTCCTGTTCTTCCAGCGACCAAAGAAGATATCAAGGAGTTTCAGCGGAAGCTTCGTGATATATCCCGTGAACCCAGCCACATTATAACGTTAAGCTGCTTAGGTGAAATGCTTAACGTTCTGGCTGGGTTCGCGGGATATATCGCGAAGCTTCCGCTGAAACTCCTTGATTTTTTCTTTGGTCGCTGGAGGAACAGGACGGCCGTTCTTGAAGGCGGAGTTTGGGAGGTGGTATGTCAGGCATGTGGGGATTAATCCGGGGTGTGAGTATGATTTTCTTCTTCTTTATGTGCTGGAACGTACACCGGTGTATGAGGAGTGTGGTGGCGTTTCCCGATCCCATACTTCCTCCAATGTTAACCTTCTACCGAATATCGTATAGTAATTAACACGTATACACAATTTTTCCAGCAGATGAACCCAGTTGGCGAAGAAGGTAGCATGTTCGGAAACCTTTTCGACAAGGTTCCCCCAAAGAGGCTGGAAGTGAAGAGGATATGGCAGGAGCTGTTTTGTATCTTGCGAGTCATGCTGGAGTAAGTCATCTTGCTCCTGGATTGAGATGTTGCTAACATTTACCACAGGCTCATCTTAGGTAATAGTGTGAACCTTTGCGTCGATGGCGGACGCGTTCTTCTAGCGAATAGGCAGGAATACGCTATATTAAAAGACCTAGTTATGGGAATGTACTGTGTTGTTCATTCCGGTGAGCCTTAGAGGTGGGTTCATTGAGATTTGTAGAATTTTCGCAGCCCTCTACCACGGGTCTTCACGCAGATTGTTCCCTGAAGTCATGTCTACTATCCTTTACTTAAGGCTTGTATATGGTATGAAGCTTTTTGTACTATATAAAATGTGTCACATTTAGCAATTGGAGCGCGGAGCAAGCTGGAAATACTCCGTACACGGGTGCTAAAGTCGTTTTTGACTATGTATGTGTCCGCAAGTTTTTGGACGTTTGAACGGGATATGCAATCAGGAAGATCGGGTCGTCTTGTTCCGATGAACGTGTGACAGAATTATCCAGCATTTGTGTTTCTCGTAACTCCTACGACAGACCTTATACGGAGAAGCGACAGGCGCGCGCAGGTTTCAAAATTCCAGCCTGGCTTTGCTTCTCGGGGTTTTCGAACTGCGGCATGAAACTTCTGACGCTGCTTTTGCTCCAAAACAAGTCAATACTGCAGGCCGATAGACGTCTGAATCGCAAGTCATTTGCAGTGAAGACTGTCGCGCTGGCACGTGATGGCGCGCGTCAGTGAGTTCGAGAGGAAGGTGCGTACCACTAGCGTGACTCTCACCTTGCAAACTCCCATTCCGCATCTCACCAAGCCTCTGTTCTACTCTCAATCCTCTCTCGCTTTTATCTTCCCGCCCTCTACTGTGGTCGCCGCCTTCACCTCATTCTCTAGCCCGGTCTTGAATCAGTGCATCCGCCTCGCCCCTCTTCGCTCAATATGGCGTCCGACACCTTTCAGCCGCTGCCATTCCTGAATTTCCCCCGGAAAATCCGCGACCAAGTATACGTCGAGCTACTATGCGGCTTCGATCCTCCGTTCTCAATTGATAGAGGAGCTCCTGCGTTCGACATATCGTGGCTGCTCGAGAGTGCTAATCACAAGATCGATACCGCAATACTGCGTACAAGCAGCCAAGTCCATCGCGAAGCTTACGCCATCATGGTCAAGACCAACCGCTTTGTCCAGGTCAAGTCCCGTGGCGGCTTGCCCTTGCGTGGGATCCTCAACATGCTACGCACACCCGTGGTCGCGGACGGCAGCCATTCCGAGCAGTTCAAAGGCTACACTCTCGCTGTTACAGTCGCTACCAAGAAACCTGTCAAGCTGAACGCAAAGAGCAAATGGTCGCTCGAGCCTTGTACCCTGATGATTCTTGCTCGCGACCTAACTAGGATGTGTGATACATTGACCGACGCCGACATGATAGTCAAAGACTTTTGCACAAACCTTGTGCTATCTATGAAGATGGCGCCCGTACTTTCGGAGCCGCGCTCTCGCTACAAGGACTCGCTCACCCCATTCTTTACTGATGAGACCCAAGAAGGTCTATTACAGCCATTCCGCGAAAAGCTTCGGGGAGTCAAAAATGTGCGAATCAATGGGTTTGTCTTGAAGGAACTCGCGAAATCTGTTCAAGAGGAGATGGCACTAGATGCGAGCTCGGATCCAGAGAGAGTGCTCGAGGATTTCCGCAAATTGAACGAACGAGCCAAGACCCTCTTCCGCCAGCAAATCTTCGGCCAAGCCTGTGTACTATGGCAAGAAATTGTCACAGACATCGAAAAGGTGCAATGCAGCGGCTCCTGGAAAGGACTTGTCGAACGAGGTGGAACGCCCTTCCTCGAACGCATCGCAGAGCTCTACTTCAACGTCGGTTTGAACTACATGCACGTCCAGCTCCTCGGTATCCAACAAAACGACCCTCGAATCCTGGACAAGTGGGTGGAAGACGCTTTCAGCTGCGCAAAGTCGGCAATGAAGAAGGACTTCTGGAAGAAGGGCTTCATTTGGAAACCCTCGAACGCACAAGTGGGAAAGTTTCTGTACCGACAAGCGCTATTCTTGAGGCTTCGCAACCGGATCGACCACATTGAGGATGCTCTCAAGTGCATCATCCATGCATCTCAGTTACTTCCTGATGATGCTATAGTCCTCAAGGAGCGTCAGACTATCTTGCTATGGGATGCTCGAGAAAGGGGAGTTGACGTTTAGGAGCACACGTCTTACTGGGGTTGCTGTGTATCTTTCCCAACGGTTTTACAAATTGGCGGGTTCAAACTTTTAGAAGGAAGGTATACTCATAATGTCGGATACGGATACGGTATCTTTTAGTTCCCGGATGGTGAGGATCGTCATGACATTTTTGCCATGTCACGGAGATCGTGTATACGGAGCAAGGATTTAAGGACAGGCATTCTGGCAAGGTCGGTGGCTGTCACTAATATGAGTTCTTCCTTTCACGGTACATCCCGCTCGATGGTTAGCCCTAAACACCCCGTAGTCTGCAATAGATAGTTTCAAATGATCAGCACTCTCCGTGCTATCCAGCCTTGTGCTGTTCAACCAGTCTACGCTAGATCGTCACGCCCCACATCATTGATTGATTCATGTTTCCCGCTCCGTAACCCGGCCCAGCCATGCCCTAAGGACTCTCATCGCCACCCCTCCTGACATATTTTTCACCACAAATATCAATGCCGCCAATCACAGCCTAGCGAATCCTAAACATAAACCACATTCTCCAAACCCTACCCATTCATTCAACAAAACTCCCACTCCTCCACTACATTACCTCTTACCCATATCTCTAATCTAACAGTCCACACCAACCGTCCCACCAGCACTTACCCGATCCTCCAACCCTACCCCTTCATAAACGTACCGTAGCCCCCCGTCTCTCTAGAAGATATGTCGCGTTAATTCCAACGCGCACATCAAGGTCCGCTAACGGCGTGAAGGACCCTGTAAATGCATATCGAAAAGCGCAGGAATCACGAATCCGCGTGGCCGACGCAGGGATTAGACAGCACCACACAGCAACACAGCGCAGTGGGGATATGTACTTCGTAATACGTTTTCCAAAGGGTTAGGAGTTGGAGGAGTTGAGTGATATGGAATGCAAACTTTGCAAAAGACAGGGATGAGTTTAATCAAC
The DNA here is from genome assembly GCA_010015675.1 of Byssothecium circinans. Taxonomy (NCBI): domain Eukaryota; kingdom Fungi; phylum Ascomycota; class Dothideomycetes; order Pleosporales; family Massarinaceae; genus Byssothecium; species Byssothecium circinans. The sequence goes on along the minus strand of ML976981.1, from coordinate 667,401 downwards.
TCTGGGTTGAATGAATGTGATTGATTGAATGTTATTGCTTGAATTGAATTGAGTTGAAATGCACTCAAAATCGTTCCAACCCCAAGGAAAGAAACCCCATCAACTCCGAAGCTGGAAGAACAATCCAAGTAGTCAAAAAAAAGAAAAAAAGAAGAAGAAAGCCAAAAGATTTTGTTCAAGAACCCCGCCCACATAACCGATGCAACTTGTGGATTTCACATCGCAGTCCTTCAAATACACCCATGCCGGTCACGAAACCCCCTACGACTTGAATATCTTCTCCAATCTCTCCAGCAAGATATCAGCATGCTGTTTCTGAAACACCAGCATAGGCCTCAGCCTCACGGCCCTCTCCCCCGACCCGCCAACATTAATCCCCACGCCCTTTGCGCTCTTAAGCACCGCGTCTCTCCTCGGGCTATCCCAGGCAATGAACGTTCCTTGTCCCTTACCCCTCAGGTTCTGAATCTCATTGGGGTACTGCTCAGCCAGGCTCTGAAGACCATCGTATAGATACGTGCCCGTAGTAGCAGTGTTTCGCACGAGGTCGAGACGGTTGATTTCCTGAATGATGGCGCGGAAGAGGATAGCGCGGGCGGGGTCGCCCATCCATGTGTTGAATTGGCGGTAAGGCTTATTCGGTCGCAGTTCGTTGTTGCCGTAGTAGTATCCTGCAGTCTGCGCTTTCTTGGAGAAAGTCACCATGTCCGGTGGTGTCTGTAGACCCCAGTGCTCGTGAGCCCAGAACTTGCCCGTCGCACCGACACCGGTTTGTACCTCGTCGACGATGAAGAGAATGTTGTGCTTCTTGCATAGTTCGCGCAGTTTGTTGAAGTAGCTTGCGGAGGCGTGGTTGTCGCCACCTTCCGATTGGATGGGCTCGATGATGGCGGCGGCGGGGGGAAGGTGCCACGAGGTGATCAGATGCTCGGCTTCGTCGAGGCAGCGTTGCTCTTCTGCGGCGTTCTCGGCGGAGAATTGGTCGAGTGGGTATTTGAGCGAGGGGAAGGGGGCTTGCGGCCAGTCGAAGGCGGGTATGTCGAGTTTGTGGATGGGCTTGGAGCGGGTGGTTGAGAGGGAACCGAAGAGGCGGCCGTGAAAGCCGGATTTGAAGGATAAAATGGAGAGTGCAGGAGCACCTGGGGCTTGATTGTTCATGGAAGAGCTGATTTCGTGCTCAGTGAAGTCGACATCGTAGCCACCACGCTGTTGTTGACGCTTCCACATAAAGGCGGCCTTGTATGCGAGTTCGTTGGCATCGGAGCCGGACTGGCCGGTAAAGACTTGGCCAAGGCCTTTGGGTGCCACGGAGAGGATGCCCGTCTCCAGGATGTCGGCCCAGTCGTGCTGGGGGAAGTTGCCGAGGGCGGGACGGTTGATGATGGCGGAGGCCATCTCGGGGGAGGTGGCTGCGAGTTGGAGGGTGGGATTGTTGTAGCCTACGGGAATCGAGGCAATTTGGGCGTAGACATCGAGGAGGACGTTGCCGTCAAGGTCGGCGATGCTGCAATTGGTTAGCTACCATAATTTCTCAATTGCTGTGAGACGTACTAATTGCCATAGCTTCGTCCATAGTCGACCATCATGTTCAAACTTCGCGTGTCAAACACCTTGCCCAGTCTCTCAATAGCATCCTTGCTCTTGGGGCCGGGTATCGGTGTCTTCACAATGGGTGTGGTGGGCTCATCGGGGAAGAAGGCCTGCTCGCCATTGTCGGCGGCGACAGCGCTGGCAGCTGCGGAAGCATACTGCCTGGAAAGGGCAATTGGCGCAATACGAGACGCTGGACGGGCAATTGAGCGAGCAAGCACAGGGTGGGCGCGTCCCGCTGTTCGGAGGAGGTAGGCCATCGCAGCCTGTAGCTCGGTCACAGCTCTGAAGGAGGATGGGAGAAAGTTATAAGAAGGCAAGTAGTTTGGGAGGTGGTTGCACAGCGGCAAAGTTGTGTTACTACCCAATGGCCAAAGCAAAGGGAATAGCAGCAGGAACCAAGAAGTGTAGGAAAATGCTGAAGCTGCGTCACAGAGCTTGAGGGGCGTCCTGGTCTTTATTCGGCGTGGCTATCGATAACAAGCTCCATCTGGGGCATCGTGGAGTGGGGCTAAGCCGACGTTATCCCTACCTAAGCCAGTCCGCGCACATTCCCAAAGCTTAGCCCCTCGGAAATATGCGCCACGACATGCATCTTTCACAAATATCAAGGTAAATAGACGCTGTAGACGCCCGCCCCCTCCGACAACAGCAGCCGTCCACTGCCCGACGGGCAACATGGTGGAAAAAGCTCTGGCAATTACGTGCTTGCATTCAGCCGTCTCGCCCCTTCAAGGGTTACAAGTACTGTACATCTCTTCCATTTGCCCTCCACCTTTTCGTTGAGCTGTCCGCTACCCCCACTAACCCCCCCCTGCTGTAACTATGCACCGACTTCACCCCAATATCTGAACATGTAAAAATGGGATATGCAAAAGCAAAAAGAAGAAGAGAGCTGTGAAGCTCCTGATCGCCATACAAAGACCACCAACGCCCGATCCATGAGTTTGGAGAATGTGACTATGCAAGGCCGACACGCCGAAAAAATGTGGTTATCACGAAACCAGACATAGCTTGAAGAAAAATTATATAGCAATGGCAGAGAAAAACCCAATGAATCCATCCATCGCCCGATCAAGCGGGACCTCTCACGGCAATTGAATGCTTATGACCGCCGTTGTCGTCCTTATACTCTTCGTGGTCGGTAGTGCCGTTCGTTGGAGGCGTAGCAAGATGACATGTTATATCGACTTGATCCTGCGGCATCTTGATCCTGCCATTGACCACCAGGCCGTCGGCCAGCCCATCCAGCTCCTCCACGGGTGTTAGTATATCATCGGCTGGCGGTGGGGGAGGTGGTGGCGGTGCCGAGGGCATATCAGTCCTACTCTTTTTGGGCGAACTCGGTTCCCCGTCTTCTTCTCTCTTCCGTTTCAGATCTGTCATCGAGAAGTCTTCCGGTGATGCTTCGTCATCGCTCATCCGATCATCCTCATCGGCTTTTGCTTCAGCGAGCCGAGTGTCCGGGCTCCTTCCGTTAGGAGCACCACCAGTATCGCTTCGCGCCTTTCCCTCTGCCCGCGCCGCTTTACTGCTCTCACGCTCTTGCTTCTTCTTCACGGCCTTGTCCATGAAATCCTTGACAATGCCCTTGATTGTCTTTTCGTGTTTCGAGCTGAGCGGTGCATTGGGGTCTTTGACGCGACCAGATTTGAAGTCTCCTCGCACTATCTTTTTGGCGACCTGAAAACATGCAGTCAGCATATATATCTATGCAGGACGCCCAATATAAACGAACCTCCTTTGACAGCCTTTTTATATCGTCCTTTTCAAAGTCCTTCTTGTAACGGGAGGTGACTGATAATACGTGTTTGACGATCTGCGAGGGTTAGAAGAGGCAGTCACAAAAGGCGCCGTGTACTCACATTGCCCTCGTACAGCTTTTCCACCTTTTCTTGAGGGTAGTCACGCCACTTCTCGTTCTTGGGCTTCTTTTCATTGAGCTCGTCTGTCGCCTGCGGGGTAGTAGAGGCCGACGTCGCATCGCTGCGGGTCGAGTTGGCAGTGATGCTGGTGATCATGTCCTGCAGTACTTGGGCATGTGACTTGGCTTTCAAGGAAGGGGCTGGGGCTGGGGCTGTCGGACGATGCCATGTTGTGGTACCCGCCTCAGTATAGTAGTATGTCTTTCCAGTATTGTCCTTAGCTTTGAACCAACCAGCTGGGAGAGGTCTGAAGTGCGGCTGCGGTCTGGGAGGACGAGGCGTAGGGACGAAGCCGGCAGGGCCTTTGGGGACATTGAACCCACGAGGAGCGGACGGCGCGCCAGAGGGTACACCAGCTTCAGGAGACTTTGACCGCGATCTTGAACGCTCTCGTCCTCGCTCGCGACGCTCAAATTGGTATACCGTGCGTACAGGTGTCCCACCATTCCCATCCCTCTTCATCCTCGGTATCCGATAGCCCATTTCCAACTTGCTCCATGCCTCCAACAATTCATTGACAGACTCGATGACACGTTCATCGTCACAGTCATCCTTCAACTTCTGTACGACTTCCTCAATCTTGGAGTCTTGGATCTTGTTGCGCGTTATACGGGGTAGCCCATGGAGGATATCGAGGATCTGAAGCACAATGTTTGGATCGTCTTTCCATGTTGTGATGGTTTGCCTGAGAATATCGTAACCATGCATGCGAATGACTTGGTGGCCGACCTTCTCATCCCTACTATCTTGGATTCGAGACAGCAACTTGACCGCAATCCACTTTTCGGTGCATTGTCGCAAGGCTGCCATGACCTTGGGAGCAGCATGCTCATCGAGCGACTTGGGCTGGAGATCGTTGATATACTCCTCGTCGTCCTCGCTGACCTTCTTCTTGCGCGGCTTCTTCGCAACCGCTGTATCCCAGCCGTCGCCATCGTCGATGCCGAGCGCTTCAATGGTAGCATGTGACAGCTTCGTAGCATTGTCGGACTGCGTCTTCCCGCCGATGAAACCTGTGCAATTGGGCTCGCCGCAATAGCAGGGTTGAGGATCTGCGCCATATCTGTCGACGTTGTAATTGAAGACGAGCTCCTCACCTGCCTTGATTTTCCGCTCGGCAAAGATGCCCATGCGAAGCTTGTCCCCAACAACCCACTTGTCCACAAAACAATTCGGATTGCACGAATGATTGCAGAAGCGGCCAAGGTTACCCTTCTTTGTCGCATCGACGAACTCACCCTTGGTCAGCGACATGAAGTAGAAATGCTTGATGCCATCTTGATCATACTGCAACATGCGACGACGGAAGGTGCGCTCATCAATGACCTCGCCGATATACTCGAATATAAAGTCTCCGGGCTTCATGTCGGTATTTGCTCTTAATCCGAAGCCCTTCTTGTCGGTTTTGATGACCGTCACGTCGGCATACTGCTTACGTAGGAAGCGCTGGTTCTGACAGTCGCGGCCGCAGCCACAATCGCCCACGCATTCCATTTTCGTAGCGCGATTGATGCAATCTGAATCCTCACCGCAGGCATTGTTTCTCTTATCGATGGGGTCTATACAGCGTTAGCTGAGGATGTAAAAATTTGGGGGGCTGAGGCGGCGTTGGCGGACTTACCCCACTCGTCGGAGCAGTCGCACTCGAAGGCATGCTCGGTCGTGCCCAGAGACTTGTTGGCGTATGTGCATTCGGGTAGGACGGCAAAAGTAGCTTTGGCAGCTTCTGTAGAGTCAGGCAGATCGAGATATAATGGTGGCGTTCTCGACACGACCTTTTGCGATGCTTTGCGCGACAGCTTGGGTGCTTTCCCTGGCTCCATCTTTAGGGTGATCTCGCCGCCAAGCACCTCCTCATGCGCGTCTGAGTTGGGAGTGGAGGCGTCGGAGGGGGATTGCTTGACTGGCGATTGCGACTTTGAGCTAGATTTAGGGCGCGGAGGTATTTGTATAGGCGTAAGCATGCGGCTTGGGTTGCGTTCGACCTTTACCCGCACCTCATCGCTGCCCTCACTTTCCTCCTCCATGCCCGCGCCTTCCTCGATCTCCATGTCGCGTAGCTCAGGCTCTAGCTCGCCTGCGTTCTCGGAGCTCGTGTCGGACATAGTGGAAGGATGTGTGCGCAATGGGCGTGGTGAGAGTTGAGAGTGGGAAGAGGGCGGAGGGATGGAATTGGCGGAGGGTCAAGTTCTAGGACGCTAAGCGATATTCCGATTGCTTCGACGTTGACGTGCGATCATGGCCCGCCTGGCTAGCTTCTATAACAGAACGCGACAGGTAGAGGTGTAGCTGGGTGTATTGAGAGTCGTGTAGCCTGCGGAATGGCAGCGATGTAGGTGTGCAGCTTGCGCGTGTGCAGATGGGAGCAGATGTCGCAGCGCTCGGGGCGTGTCAGCTTGGACGCGCTATGGAACACGCTCTGATGAGCACGATCGCTTGAGCAAGGTGCTTGGGAGGGTACGGGGAGCACGTCGATGTAAGTTCTGCGTGGGGTCTGCCTTCGACATAGAGGTATCAGGCCTTCCGAAGAGTCGGCGGGATTGGAGGTGGTGTGGTTCGGGTGCGGGAAGGGCCGTGGATGGTCAAGGGCGCCTCTAACGTAGAGATCGTGGGCGGTATGTTTCGGCGTGCCAGTCGGTGAGGCTTCGCGTATGCGTCTCTGCATACACGGGCGTGGTTGTGACTGCGGAGGTGCTGAAATGGCCGCTTCCTGGGTTTCCTCTCGGCTAACGGCTGCTGGGCAGCACCCGACCGGCCTCTCGAAATCTACAGTAACAAAAAATTGTCGAACAATTATTGGTCAACTACCATTCCGGGCTCTCGGAAACATACAGAATATCATTGAGCTATTTGAAAACTCATCTAATGCATTCACTTGGACCCAACGCGCGTTCCTTCACTGTTCGGGGGTCCGACACGTGAAAATGCTTGGCGGTCGCGTCTGCACCATCATCAGCAGGAAAGAAACATAAAAAGGGATGGGAAGAATTGACGACCTATGGAAATGTCTGCGCTGGTGACAAATGTGCTGTCGCCGCCCACACAGTGCTTTCATCATTTTGATAAAGTCAACCGCTGGATCAAGTACTTACCGAATCATGGCTTGTATGCCGTTGCTGGGTAAAGACATTCCTCGCAACTAGAAAGTGTAACCAAAGTTTGCACATGACTGCATCACAACAGCTCGTTCCAGTTGTACCCTGATGTATAGCGTATCTCCTCCGGGAATCCAGACTGTACAATCAAAGAATAGATAAATGAACGAACTCGGACGACCTGTCTTGAATAAGAGTGCTTAGATTGATGGCGCCCTCATCTATGCTTTGTGATACAAGCCTCGTACAAGATGGGTGATTCGACGGGGAGAGAGACTTCCACGTGGACGGTTGGCCCTTGCAGAAGACCGTTTACCTGGAAACGGTACAGTATTCTTTTGTCGTGGGTCGTCGTTCGGTCTGGTGTTTGGGACAAATGTCACCTCACCACCATTATCGATGAACATTGTCGTTGCTCGCGGGAGTGAAGCGGTTGACGCGACATAAAAGACATCTGCGGCTCACGATTAGCGGCGCGTTGAGCTCCGATATCAACAACTCTCGCAAATGTTCACCGCAGGCGGCGCTGTCCTCTGTTGCCGGAGGAGAGGGAAGTCCGGCCGCTTAGATACGAGCTTGAAGCTGCGCATACTGGAGGATTTAGCCTTCTCGACACTAGCTCCATGCACACGGGAATTCAGCAAACACGCATGGTTTGCGCCGCCGTCAGCGGTGGACTGGTGGCAGTGCAGCGCTCAGCATCATAATGCCGCAGTGTGTTTTCTGTTGATGGCAGAACGCGCATCCAAATTCCAGCCTGAGGAGTGAGGTTGCGGTGACAGCCCTGTCGAGAATAAGGTTGGCCAATGAAACATAGCGCCGCTGAAAAGAAAAAGCCCCGGCCCCCTAGTCTACCTCGAACGATGGTGCGCCATAATAGAGCGGTTGCGCAATGTAACGGTGAGCGACGCGCAAGAGAGCAAACGCGGGCGGGCGACCGACGACGTGTACGGCAACGTGAAGGCTACATGTGCTCGGCATCTCGTTGGCGTAGAGTTCCCGTGCCGTGGAAATCAGTAGGTATCAGGGGCACTAGAGTCTAGAGGTAAGCCGCCGTGGTGTGGGAGGTCCTCTACGTCGCCAACACAGCACGTCGACGTGGGATGGACGAAGGGCCCATTGGTGCTACGTGGCAAGCCTCGAGCCAGGCCAATGTTGCTCTGTATATAAGACACGGCGAGGCAGCGTTGAGCGCGCTGTTGCCCAGCTCATCGACACTCCTCCCCTTGAGTTGCATCCAGTTCATCCAAGGCCCAACACCTGCGGACACCGGCCGGCCTCTGCGAACAGGACCGCGGCACGGGGCCAGCCGGCATCCATCCGCTGCCCCATTGAGATGGATGGCCATGGCCATGGCGAAGGCTCGAAGTAGCCGAGTCGAATTGGCTATTGAACAGGACACGGCGGCCGCCAGCCCTCGCACACGTCTCCTGACTGAGCGTCGCGGTGTGCAGAGCAGATGCAGGTCGCCCTCCAGTGGCTCCACGCCGCAGTCCAAACGTCCACCAGAGCCAAAGAGCGGACGTACGTGTGCCCCTAGCGACGATGCAATGGATGCATACTATGACCGGGCATGGCCGCCTTTAGCGATTGGCCCGAAGGCGTCCGTTGCCGAGAAGCCTATTTCGAGCCTTCGAGGTATGAATAATGAGGCCATGGGTGGGCTGGGGCAGGTCACAGAAGTAACAGTACCTCAAATGTATGCAAACGGCCTGCCTACCACAGCGCGCAGAGACATCGGGAGCCTGAGCCTCTGCGACGCCGAAGCACATGGCCGCAGCCGCCCAGAGAGGACATTGCAGCAGGCCGGGCGTTCTTTGCCGTCGAGGTCACTCTGGTGTTTACCGCGGGCCAAATTGAGTCCTGCATGTCATCTCGATACTGGCGCTAATACTCTCTAAACCTGCCTTCCAGTGCGTCCCTAATTTCATCAGTGTTGCCGTCTCTTCACCTTCTTCCTGCGACCAGCCTCATGGTCCTCTTTTGACTCGCTCTGCCTTGTGGCATGAGGTCTCCTTCTTGATGAATTTTTCTGTTTCGTCACTCTCGTTTCGCACCTGTTCTTCTTACTCTCGTTATTGTTCCTCGACCTGTACCCTGCCGCTCCAGCGCCTGCCGACCTAACGACACGCCTCTCTTACCGCGCGCCTGTGGAGCTACCTATTTTACGGCCTGCTGATCGCTCGTTGGTCCATTTGTCTGCCTGCATTCCTTCGCAGGTAGTCGCCGCAAGTATTTTGTTGCCCTCTTCCCTCTTGTTTCCCTGGAGAGACACGACATGGAGCCTGCCCGCGAACCAGCATGGGCAGAGCACGAGGTATGTGCCGCAATTGCCTGCCGCCACGCGAAATCACCTAGCCCCGTCCTGGTCGCTGATTGCCCCCCGTAGAAAGTATACCTGCTCGCCGAGATATTGAAGGCTGCCCCCATCCCGTCACATGTGCTGTACAATCTCATTCGCGACTCCAACATCCAGCAGCCCCGGTGGAACGAGATGGCGCTGCCGCATGGTAGGCCCACCCATACCCGCGCACCCCACGAGCGTGGAAGAAACATGCTCTTTTGGAAACAAAAACAAAACAACATGAAAAGTCCCATTGCTGATCATTCACAGGGCGCTCGCTTCGATCGTGCCAGATGGCCTACAGTGAGATAGCCGCGACGTACTCGACCGCAGACTACAGGCGCCCACCCGCTCCGCTACCTCCTCCTATCATGCACCCTGGCGCCGCCGAGTTGCCAAAGAAGCGCCCGCACCAGCCCGAGACGTCGACGCCAATTGGCCGTCTGCTCCAACCGCGCCCGCCGCACTCGTACCCCGGAGAATTTGTGGGTGGAGGACCAGCCTATGCCACTGCCATGTCGCCGGTAGGCGAGCCAGCGAACAAGAAGAAGCGTGGCCGGCCGACAAAGGCAGAGGCTCAGCAAAGAGCGCAAGAGGCAGCCGCACGGGGCGAAGTATACCCACCACCGAGAAAGGCGCGAACTTCAATCACCATAGCAGAACCGCCGCCAGGCCAGGGAGACATGCGTCTAGTTGCACAGACACCCCCTCACGCGGCACCTGCTTTATACAGCGGCGCCATGACGCCCCAACACACGCAGCCAGAGCAGGCCATGGAGCTGACCTCCTCGGGCAAGAGGAAGCGCGGCAAGCCCACCCCATTAGAACTAGAGAAGCCGCAGCGGGCACCCAGCGATACAGAATCACCCCTAGCATACGGTTCAGCAACAAGCGATACGCATCGTAGCCAAGCCTACTCGTCCTTCACCCCCATCTCCGCACCATTACCGTCGGAATCGAGGGATAGAGACGTCAGGATGGAAGGCGTGGAAGAATCGCAGCCCCGAAATACGACACCACATTCGTTTAAAGACACGGTCGGCATTTAACAAGTACGAAGCACGAAGCACTTGAAGCGTTTCCTTGAGTATGAAAAGCACCAGCGGCGGTATCTGTCTTTTGAAAGCGTTCAGACGACTTTTTCACGCAGTCATGACGACCATTTCCACGATACCACTCTTGAGTCTTATGGGGGTATGCTCTGCTCTTCCTGCGTTGCATGCATTCCATGAGCAGACATTTGCGTCGCTCTCGTTTCCTTTCCAGTGTTCCATTCCGTTGGCATGCCTCTCATATTCAAAAGCTCCCTTTCACTTGAAATTTTCTTTGGACTGCATTTACTGCGACCCACGAACTTGAGATGAGATGTGATGAGCACATACTTAATGTCTTATCCTCATTTGACGACTTTCGAGGGCTCTGTCTTCTGCAGTGGCTTCCTCACTCTTTTGTCCTTCCGCCTTGCGCGTCTTCTTACCTGTACAATAGCATCTCTTTTTTCACGTCGCTACATTTCCATCTTTAAATTCACGGCCTCTGTATAAAACCACATATTAGCGCAGTATCTATAACAAGACACCGGTATCTGTATCTTCACTCCCTCTCCCTCCCACCACCTGCTTCGAGTCGTTACCGACTTTTCCCCTTCGAAACGTCTCAAAAGCCTTGTGTCCAGGTTGCACTTGCCTTACTGCACGTCAATGTATGCAACCCGTCCACTGAAACCAGTTTGTACCGCCAAGTGACGTCCACAACCGACTGCCGGCCTCCCAAGACAGAAGGCCAGCATTCTGTTGAGGACAGGAAAGAGCTATTTTGGGCACCTACTCGGGCTACACGGATCGCAGGAGATGTTTCATACGGTAGGATGCGCCCTCGCACACCACCGGCGGGTACGGGACGGTTGGAAAAGAGCAGACTCGCAGCGCCTTTTTGCACATGATCTAATGCAGGGGTTGGCACTCAAGTGCTTTCGCCAGACCCGACTAGCTTCCACCCCTCGCGTTCGACACTAAGTTAAGCCTCCGTTCTGCACCTAAGCGCCACCGAAACAACGAGCCAACAAACTCTCGCGGAAGATTGTTCGGTTTCTTTCGTTTGAATGTTAAATGCCTGCATCTCCAGCTCGAAGATTGGTTCGGCGCTTGCGGCTCTCGCCCTCGTGACTCGAAGTGCATACCTTGCCTACCCTGCTGCAGCTGCAAGACGCACAATCGTACTGTATGCATGCACGCATCGACCGCCCTCCAACTCAAGACGTCTTCTTATCCAACCAAATTAGCCTGTTAGCTGCCGGCTAAATAGCTACATGAAGATTGTAGAAGTATCGGTACCTATATTTGAGCACAGAATAGACACGCCAAGGCAAAAGAAGATCAGTTTTCGCAAATCGTAATAGCACGCCTGGTTTTGTTTCTTGTTTGTGCTGACTACCGCAGCGGTAACGAGCGGGAGGGCCGCACATCGAGCTCCACACATGTGCGATCAACCTCGCCAGCGCGTGTGAAGCGATTGGCTTGTGTTTTGTGCGACCGTACGCGCGAGGTCTTTACAACGTTCCACCGGAGAATATAGCTATAGCGGTCGTTGTATGGCGATCATATTCGATCGCAGAGGATACCACGGCGTCTCGCCAATTTTGCGACGAAGGCTGAGCGCCCATTGACCCGGACTCCGGACAGTTATGTTCAAAAGTCCTTGCTAATACGTAGTAGGGCATTTTCGATAATTGATTTCATTGACCTACTGCTTTTGGACGTTTGCTCACATTCATCCAGATTTGACATTATTATCTCCATTGAGCCACTGCGATTGCCTGTGTACGTAACGACGGACTCCTGTCGAGATCTCCGAAAAGATGTTCGGTCGTCATCCCAAACTCTCGGGAGGCCGCATTGGTTAACGTGTTGGTTCAGCACTTGGCGGGGTTCAGCAAATGGCGCACCCCCGCATTTTCCACCCAATCCTTCACCCACCCACAACTCAGCCAATATGGATCCAATTGATAAGGCAATTGAAGAAATCAAATCGCGTGGACTAGGAGAAGAATGCTCGTATTAAAAAATAGTAAAAAAATATAGTATACTAGATACTACGTTAAGGAGGATATACTAGGGTAAAAACGTACTAATAAAAGAGTAATAACTCTAATAGTAAAAGCTCACCCCTTAATAAGAACTAGAGCTTATAAGCTATATAGAAAAGCTTACAGCCTATTATCTACTACCTATAAGGGAGATGCTGTAGAATTTTACTTTATTAATTATTTAAACTAATAGTGAATAACTAGTAAGAAAAAGCTAAGTTACCTAATTTATTAACTATTATAATATTAAAATTACCCCCTATTAGGCTACTAGAATAGATCGCGTGCACTACTAAGCTAATTTAGGAGTTAAATATAAGTAATTCTTTTAACTTCTACTAGAGAAAATTAAAGAGTATAATATAGAGCCTTATTACACGTATAATATAGATAAGAAGGGCTTCCTTATAGGGGTAATTAGAAGAAGTAAAAGGATCTTTAGTAAAGCTATATAGGACTATAGGGAAGTAAAATTAGCCCTCTAAGATAGTAATAGAGAGTAGATAACTATCCTAGCTTATATTTATACTAATAGAATAGTGTTACTACTAGGCCTACTATTTATAGCTACTAATAACGCTCTCTAATTAGCCTAGGTAGAGGATATTAAGACTAAGAAGTATAAGGTTTTTATTACTACTTCTCCTAATAGATAGACTAGTAATAATATAGGCCTTACGTAGCTTAAGTAGATCTTTAATTAGTATATAAAAGTAAAAGCTTATTAAGCCTACTAATTACTAATCCTAGATAGCTATAAGTCCTACGTAATTATAGACTTTATTAACTACTATAACTATAATTAAATTCTCCTTATAATCTTTCCTCCTTATTTAACGCATACGCTGTAGCCTCTTAATATAGTACTCTTTAAGCCTCTTTTATTAGCCTACTTAAAAGCTTTTACTACCTACCTCTATAAGGCCTAGGGACTACTCTTAGTAAAGAAAGAAGACTTCTTCCCTCTCTTCTAGGAGGCCTAGACTACCTCCTTTAAAAAGGAAATAATTCTAAAGTCCTTTAAGGCTACTAGTATATAGCCCTATAACCCTAGTATAATTCTCTAAAAGTTTATTAAATTAATACTAGAGCTATAGGATTTAAGAGAGAGCTCTACCTTAGTACTTAGTAGTAAGGATTAGCCTAAAATTAAGACCCTTATATATAAGGCTATAAGGGATAAGGGTAGTAAGGAGGTATAGAAGCTAAAGCATTCTCTCTACTATATCTCTATTTAAAATAATATACTCTATACTAAGGTATAAGGCCTAATAAAGGCCCTATAAGTTAAGAAGAAGTATTAGAAGAAGAGTAAGCCTCTAGACCTATAGTAATATAAGGAGTACTATAGTAGAGTAGTTTTCTAGTCCCTAAAGAAGCTAAGGGAGGCTAAAGTACGTTTAGCTATTAAGAATTAAGAAAAAGAGGAGTAATAACTTAAGAAGGCTTATAAGAAAGTAGAATAGGCCTTAGCTAAGCTACATAAGCTATAAGAGAAGGAAGAAAGAGAAAAATTAAGGGCTAAGAAGAAGAAGGAAAAGAAGAGAATTATAGTAAGGAAGGAAGCTAAGAAATAACGTAAGATTTAAGAGAAAGAAAACTTTAAAAAGGCTATATAAACTTCTTAAAAGGGAAAGAGGAAGGCCTTAAAGCCTACTATAGCACTAAAATAAAAGAAAAAATAACGTATAGTAGTTACTAAGGATAGGGGGGATAAGAGTAGTAAAATAGCACGTAATCTAGCATCTATAACTATGTTACGATCTAGAAGTAGGGTCGCCATACTTATGTAATAACTAGCTATGCGCCCTAACTAGACAGACGGTTACGAGTAGTAAGCAAAGTCACGTAATCATCCTAGCGTCCTAGGAATCCTAGGAGTCCCATAAGGAACTAGGACAAGTAGGATAGATAGGATGAAGGGACGCAACTAGTATATAGATAAACTTAACCTCTATATTATAGGAGTCATATTTAACCTTTTACTTAGGATTATAATCTATTTAGTATCTTATACTCTATAATTGTAAGCTTACCTAAGTTTACTAAATATACGCCCTTTAGATAAACATTACTACGTACTATTAGAGTACTACCATGTATTATAAATTAATATCTCTTCTAGAGAACTAACTAAGCTCTAGAACCTTAAGCACCCTTATCACCTAAAAAGCTCTTTAAGCTATCTCTAGTAATAAGCCTCCCCCTAGACCTTAACATTTTAAACACCCTTAGAAGGATGTCTAAGACATACGACACCTAATTCTATGGTAACACTAGTAAGGTCGCTAAGCTAGATCTCTACTACGGAGATCGCGTCAAGCTTAAAGGATAGCTCCTACAAATTAACTTATACTTTAAGTTTATAGCTAGCACTATTAATGACGTAGACAAAGCCTCCTTTATCACGACCTATATACGTGGTAACGCTAAATAATAGATTAACCCTTATCTCGCTAAATACCTAGATAATAACAATAATAATAATGATGTTATAATACTCTTTAAAGACTACGCCTAGTTTAAGACCTATCTCTAATAGGTCTTTAGAGTCTTAAATAAAGAATCCGTCATAGGAAGAAAGGTGCAATACCTTAGGCAATAACGCTCAGCCACTAAATACGCCGCGGAGTTCTAGCACTACGCGATTTAGACAGGCTAAGAAGATAAGGCACTCATGACTATATATAGATAAGGCCTTAAGGACACTATTAAGATAGAGCTTATGTGATTAGGAGCATCTATCATCACCTTAGAGGAACTATACTAGGAATCTATTAGGATTAACGGACAACTATATAAGTTAACATCTAAGCTACATAATAAATAAAGTGGACTAAGCGTGGGCAAGACTAAGAGTACCTACACTAGACTAAGGTACTTCCCCGCTATGAAACTATGAAAGTAGTACTTAGATCCCTACGGGCTGCAGCTAATGTAGCTTAACAACGTTAAGAAAGGGAAAGGGAAGGGCCACTGCTATAAGAAGGAAGCTAGGACGTGCTACTTATATAGAAAAACAGGCCACATCACTAGAAACTATCACGCGAAGCTAGGAAGAGCTAAGCATATGATCTAATAACAGTTGAATATGATTATAGCATCCTATGCTCTAGGATATCTCCCTAATGTTAAAGAAGATGATAAATAGGAAGTAATCAATTTAGGCGAAGAAAGAGGAGAAGCTATTAGATAGAGGATACAGGAATTATCTATTAGAAAAAGGGTTAGTGAAGCAGCTAATTAGATATAGCATAATAAGGAAGTAGACACTATAGATAATAAAGTCTAGGACTTCCTTAATAACCCTAACCAACCCCTTAACGCGAGAGAATAACAACTTTAGGACTACTTGCTTAGCGAACGAGCCAAGGACAATGAAGGACTATCATGGGCTAATAGAGCTCTCTAAATTATTAGTAGAAAGGAAGAATACCTTAGAAAAGAAAACTAAGACCCCTATAACTCTAAATTACACTATACTGAAATCGCGTAAGGAAACCATCTACGATAGATAGATGAAGACCTAATGTAGTATAATAGCAAAGTTACATTAGGTAATAATGAACTAATGGATTAAGGACGTTTAGAATATAACAACTAATACCTAAAGCCTAGTACAGGGCTTAATAATGAATGCCTATATAAAGATCTAAACCCTAGGCCTAGGAAGCAACAGAAGCTAAGGCACAGGTAGGAAAAAGCCTATGAAAGGCAAGCTAACTAGGTGGACTAAGAGCTCGTAGAAGGAAGCATCTAATAAGTAGCGTAGTAGAATGAAGTAACTAAAGAACTATAATATAACATAGACTATTAAAATAAAAACTATAGGAAACTTAGCTTCACTTAGTATAATAATAACGGTTGTCTCACCCACTATAATGTAAAGGTGAAGGCAAATTATTTCCTAACTATTAAGAAAGACTGCAAGTTTAAATAGTATGACTGCTATAATGATAAGTGCCTAACGCACTTATATAATAAATGAGCACGACTATGGTTCCTAGGCAAGGAAGATCCCGCAGAATTAATAAAGATGAACCTAATTATTAATGACGTCTGCACTTAGAGTAAGTAGCAGACATGTCTACACACTAGGTGCAAAAGGCACGCTGAAGAAAAAGAGAAGAATAGATTTAGAGCATCTTTTTTAGACCCTCACCTAACACTACTAAAGGGCTGTATACCCTAGGAGTAGTAGGCGAACGCCTAATTAAGATCCTAATCTATCTTAGTAGAAGAAGGATGAAGGCATTAGTAGATTTAGGGTTATAAGTAAACTATATCTTAATAGTAGTAGCGCTCTTAGCAGGACTAAGACTACTACTAAAGAAAGACCCCTATCTACTATACCTAGCAAATGGATAAGCTATGCTAGAGTAACCTAAAATTTAATATAAGATTACCTTAGCACTTATAAAGATCTACTACTATAGTAAATAGATTACCCTAGACTATTTTAAGATGGCCACTTACGACGTCATATTAGGAATCCCCTAGCTAAAGAAGCATAACCTAGTAATCAACTAGAAGAATGACATAATATTATTAGTGAACTGCGCCTGCTAGCGCACTTCAAAGCCTACGCATTGACAGTGATTGATGGTAGATAAGAAGGCAATTAATAACATTACTTTAATAAAGACGCGTTTAGTGAGAACGGTTGACTCTATAGATGCTGCCTAGTTAACAGATTAACAAGTAAGAGTAAAGGAGAAGAAGGCACCTCTAGAGATCCCTAAAGAGTATAGAGAATAGGAGTACCTCTTTTAGGAAGACGTAGGCACCACGGCGCTACCTAAGTATTAACCCTAGGACTGCGAGATCACGCTATAGGAAGGAAAGTAACTAACTTTTAGACTAATCTATTAACTATTAGAGAAAGAGCTAAAAGCTCTACGGGACTACATTAATAAAAGCCTAGTAAAAGGCTATATATAAGAGTTAAAGTTACTAGTAGGATACCTAGTCCTATTCGCCCTAAAGAAGGATAGATCACTGCGACCATGTGTGGACTTTTAGAAGTTAAATAAAATTATAGTTAAGAATCATTATCTATTGCCTAATATTAGAGAACTATAGGATTGACTAGCGCGTGCAAAGATATTCACGGCCCTTAACCTATAAGACAGATATCACCTAATCCGTATAAAGGAAGGCGATAAATAGAAGACAGCATTTAGGACATAGTATAGACACTATAAGTATACTATAATACCCTTTAGTCTTACTAACGCCCCAGCAACTTTTTAAGCGTTAATTAACAACGTATTACGTACACACCTAGATATCTTTGTGATCGTATACTTAGATAACATACTTATCTATTTAGAAAACGTTAAAGAACATATAGGACATGTTAAACAAGTACTTTCGTACTTAGATGCCGCAAATCTGCGCCTTAAGCTGGAAAAGTGTGAATTCTACAAGGAAGAACTTAATTTCCTAGGATTTATAGTTAACACCACAGGAGTAAAGATGAGTCTAAAGAAAATATAAGTAGTACAAGACTAGCTAGTACTAACAATAGTTAAAGGAGTATAGGAATTCCTTAGATTCTGTAACTTTAATAGAAGGTTTATTAAAGAATACGCCTTGATAACCTTACCTCTAGTAGGACTTACTAGGAAGGACGTACTCTTTAGATAGTTAGAAATATAGAAAAAAGTATTTAAGACTCTAAAAGAAAAATGCATAAGCCTACCAGTACTAGTGGCATTTAGGAGTGGAGAACTAATAAGGATTAAAACAGATACATCTAACCTTGTACTTAGAGTAGTAGCTAGTTAGATAAGAAATGGCTAATAGCACCCCATCGCCTACTACTTAAGGAAGTTCTTAGGACTAGAAGAACGTTATAACGTATATAATAAAGAGCTAATAGCTATTATGGATTCATTAAAGTACTAGAGAGTGTACATGGAAAGCTACTTTAAACTCACTATCTTTACTAACTATAAGAACCTACTCTACTTTATGACGACTAAATAACTTAACAGAAGACAAGTTAGATAGTCTAAGTTACTTAGATAATATAAATTCAAGATCATGTACACACTAGGTAAGGACAACAGACGAGCTGATGCCCTTAGCTAACGAAGTAATATCACGGGAATAAAGGAAACTATCAAAGCACTAATACTATGAGCTAATAAAGATAGATCCTTAGGACTAACCTAACAACTAAATAGTATCCTGCAAATTAACAATGAAGTACCAGAGGAGCTATAGGAAGAAATTATATAATAATATTATAATAATCCTGTACACAGACACCCTAGCATTTAAAGGACTATTAAACTAATTCAGAGAAATTATAAGTTTAAAGGCATAAAAGAAAAAGTTATATACTTTATTAGCAAATGTGTGGACTACTAGAGAAATAAACATAGTACGCACGCATCCTATAGAGAAATGCAACCTATTAAGCTACTAGAAGTACCATAGGAAGATATCTCTATAGACTTTATAATAGGTCTACTAGCATTAAGAGACCTTATAACTAGAATAACCTATAATGCCATCTTAGTAATCGTTAACAGATTCACGAAATACGCAGAGATGATACTATTTAGAAATAATTACAACGCGGAATAGCTTAGATACGTAATCTTAGACTAATTCATCAGATACTATAGCATGCTAAAGTTAATTATTAGTAACAGAGACAAGCTCTTCACATTAAACTACTAGAAAACGCTAATAGCTGCGATTAGAATAAAACGCAAGCTATCTATAGTATATCACCTATAAACGGATAGATAGACTAAAAGAATAAATTATATAATAAAGATATACCTATGAATCTACAGTAATATCTAGTAGAATAATTAGGTTTCCCTTTTACCTATAGCTTAATTAGCGTATAATAATAAGATATTAGAATCTATAGGATAGACACCATTCTACGCAAACTACAGGAAATACTTAAATCTCTTTAAACGCACACTACTAGGAGGCAAGGTAGCGGCAGCTTTAATAATAATAGAGGACTTAAAGAACGTACACTAACAGTTATAGATTAGCCTTAAAATAGCATAATGCAAAAGCATTTCATACGTAAATATGAAACGAAAAATGGCACCTTAGCTAGAGAGGGGGGATAGAGTATACCTACTTATAAAGAATCTTTACATAAAATGACTAAGTAAGGGACTAGATAATGTTAAGGTTAGACTATTTTTAATATAGGCTAAAATAAGCCCTATTAACTACTAACTCTAGCTACTAAGAGAAGCTAAGATACACCTAGTCTTTCACATATCTAGATTAGAACTAGTAGATCCTAAAACGCTACTATAAAAAATATTCCACTATAAAGTTAAGGAAGAAAGCAAATTTAAAGTTAAGAAGATTATAGACTAGAGAGATTAAAAAGGTAAAAAAGAATACCTAATTAAATAGAAAGGTTACCTAGAGAATAAAAACACATAAGAACTAGTTACATACCTTATAGGTTATAAGTATCTCTTAAAGCACTAGCATTAACATTCTAAAAAGGTGACTAATTAATAGTAGTGGCACTAAGCGTGGCCTCTAGATTTACTAAAGTAATATCCTAAAGTAAAGCCTCCTATACTTCTAACGCCTCTAACTCCTCTATAGATGACATTCCCTTATTAAACATTTCCTACTCCTTCTAATGAAGTAGTTTCTTTTATTTATAAAGCCTTAAAAGCTTCTCTCTTACTAGACGGGCACGCTATAGAGTGGCCTTAGCGACATCCTCTTCTACACGTAAGTAAGCCTTCTCTTCCTCCTCTAGTGCCTTAAGACGACCTATCTCCTTATTAATTTTTAAGAAATTAGGTAAAGATAAACCTGCAGGTTCACATAAGCTGCGCCTAACACGAGTACAGTTATTACAATGCTTATGTAAGGATGACAGTTTGTAAGGGAGTTAGTAATTAGCGTAATAAGAATAAGCGACCATGGTGAAGGAACTGCGACTATTAATATAGTTAGCGAGTTAATGGTAGTAATAAATAGAATAAGAGGGTAGTTATTAACTTATAAGGATATTAAGCTCTAAGGGGGGGGGATAGTATTATAATCTAGAAGTAGAGTCACTATACTTATATAATAACTAGCTATGCGCCCTAACTAGACAGACGGTCACAAGTAGTAAGTAAAGTTACGTAATCATCCTAGCGTCCTAGGAATCCTAGGAGTCCTATGAGGAACTAGGACAAGTGGGATAGATAGGATGAAGGGACGCAACTAGTATATAGATAAACTTAACCTCTACATTATAGGAGTCGTGTTTAACCTTTTACTTAGGATTATAATCTATTTAGTATCTTATACTCTATAATTATAAGCTTACCTAAGTTCACTAAGTGTACGCCCTTTAGATGAACATTACTACGTACTGTTAGAGTACTACCATGTGTCGCGAATTAATATCTCTTCTAGAGAACTAACCAAGCTCTAGAACCTTAAGCACCCTTATCATCTAAAAAGCTCTTTAAGCCATCTCTAGTAATAAGCCTCCCCCTAGACCTTAACAAACTATAACGCGCTATAGCTATAACATTAAACTTCTAGCGAAATTCTAATAGCACATCTTTTTTATAGTAATTTATATAGTAATTAAATGAATTATTAGAATATTTTAGCTATTATAGATAGCTTAGTAATAAGGTATTATAAACTACATAATTTAGTTAGGGTATGCTATTTACTAAACCCTACTAAGTACTAAACTAATACGTTAATATATTAGTTTAGCACTTAGCGTAGTTTAGTAAATAGCGCACTCTAACTAAATTACGTAGTTTATAATACCTTATTACTAAGCTATCTATAACAGCTAAAATATTCTAATAATTTATTTAATTACTATATAAATTACTATAAAAAAGATGTGCTATTAGAATTTCGCTAGAAGTTTAATATTATAGCTATAGCACGTTATAGTTATAGGTACTAGATTACGCGCTATTTTACTACCTCTATCCCCCCTATCCTTAGTAACTACTATACGTTATTTTTTCTTCTATTTTAGCGCTATAGTAGGCTTTAAGGCCTTTCTCTTTCCTTTTTAGAAAGTTTATATAGCCTTTTTAGAGTTTTCTTTCTCCTAAATCTTACGTTATTTCTTAGCCTCCTTCTTTACTATAATTCTCTCCTTTTCCTTCTTCTTCTTAGCCCTTAACCTTTCTCTTTCTTCCTTCTCTTATAGCTTACGTAGCTTAGCTAAGGCCTATTCTACCTTCTTATAAGCCTTCTTAAGTTATTACTCCTTTTTTTCTTAATCTTTAATAGCTAAATATACTCTAGCCTCTCTTAGCTTTCTTAAGGACTAGAAAACTACTCTACTATAGTACTCCTTACGTTACTATAGGTCTAGAGGCTTACTTTTCTTCTAATACTTCTTCTTAACTTATAGGGCCTTTATTAGGCCTTATACCTTAGCGTAGAGTATGTTATTTTAAATAGAGATATAGTAGAGAGAATACTTTAGTTTCTATACCTCCTTACTACCCTTATCCCTTATAGCCTTACATATAAGGGTCTTAATTTTAAGCTAATCCTTACTACTAAGTACTAAGGTAGAGCTCTCTCTTAAATCCTATAGCTCTAGTATTAATTTAATAAACCTTTAGAGGATTATACTAGGGTTATAGGGCTATATACTAGTAGCCTTAAAGGACTTTAGAATTATTTCCTTTTTAAAGGAGGTAGCCTAGGCCTCCTAAAAGAGAGGGAAGAAGTCTCCTTTCTTTACTAAGAGTAGTCCTTAGGCCTTATAGAGGTAAGTAGTAAGAGCTTTTAAGTAGGCTAATAAGAGAGGCTTAAAGAGTACTATATTAAGGGGCTATAGTATATAGGTACTATAAGGGGGAAATATTATAAGGAGAATCTAATTATAGTTATAGTAGTTAATAAACTCTCT
The DNA here is from genome assembly GCA_010015675.1 of Byssothecium circinans. Classification (NCBI taxonomy): domain Eukaryota; kingdom Fungi; phylum Ascomycota; class Dothideomycetes; order Pleosporales; family Massarinaceae; genus Byssothecium; species Byssothecium circinans. Next base: position 645,464 of record ML976981.1, on the reverse strand, counting down.
TATTACGTAGGACTTATAGCTATCTAGGATTAGTAATTAGTAGGCTTAATAAGCTTTTACTTTTATATACTAATTAAAGATCTACTTAAGCTACGTAAGGCCTATATTATTACTAGTCTATCTATTAAGAGAAGTAGTAATAAAAACCTTATACTTCCTAGCCTTAATATCCTTTACCTAGGCTAATTAGAGAGTATTATTAGTAGCTATAAATAGTAGGCCTAGTAGTAATACTATTCTATTAGTATAAATATAAGCTAGAATAGTTATCTACTCTCTATTACTATTTTAGAGGGCTAATTTTACTTCCCTATAGTCCTATATAGCTTTACTAAAGATCCTTTTACTTCTTTTAATTACCCCTATAAGGAAGCCCTTCTTATCTATATTATACGTGTGATAAGGCTCTATATTATACTCCTCTATTTTCTCTAGTAAAAGTTAAAAGAATTACTTATATTTAGCCTTTAAATTAGCTTAGTAGCGCGCATAATCTATTCTAGTAGTCTAATAGGGGGTAATTTTAACATTATAATAGTTAATAAATTAGGTAACCTAGCTTTTTCTTACTAGTTATTTACTATTAGTTTAAGTAATTAATAAAATAAAATTCTATAGCATCTCCCTTATAGGTGGTAGATAATAGGCTATAAGCTTTTCTATATAGCTTATAAGCTCTAGTTCTTATTAAGGGGTAAGCTTTTACTATTAGAGTTATTACTCTTTCATTAGTACGTTTTTACCCTAGTGTATCCTCCTTAATATAGTATCTAGTATAACGTAAAGCACCACCGAACCGCCCACACCACCGAACCGCTCAAAAGCTTGGCAAGGAAAATCAAATATTCAACCTTTAATAACAATTTAAATAATAGAGCTATTAAGCTGAAATTTTAAATACAGATATATATAATATAGATCTAAAA
>ML976981.1:615751-627927 GCA_010015675.1 Byssothecium circinans | reverse complement strand
TATACGCGAACAGGTGGGCTTTGGCAGCTTTAAAACAGAGATGATTACATCAAGGTTTCGCGCTATAATGTGGCTGACTAAGCGAAACTCAACACCACGAACCTATCGCGAGATCGCTCGTACGGCAAACTCAATAGCCTCACAAAAATTAACGCTAAAACATCGAGCCAATCAAGCCAATCAAGCCAATCAATCAAGCCTTAAGAGCGAAAGCTTGATTGAGTGCAAAATTTCTAGTCAGAAGCTTGGCTTGATCGGCTTGCAGTTTCGATCAAGCCTCAATCAAGCGCTTGTATTCAGCTTGATTGTTGACAAGTCTGCCGGAAAGGCTCTGGGACCTGAGAAAAGCCTGTTTGGAAATTTCTTAGGCGGGTTGTGAAGAATTACTAGTTACCACTATTATTAATTAGTCTTTTGATCGCAGCGTATGTTTTTTGGCTCAGTGTCGGGGTTTTTATTTTATTTTGTTTAGTTCGAATTTAGCATAATGAATAGGAAGGAAAACGTAATTCCGAGAATCTACCTTGTACGACCAGTATGATATTGTCCCCCTGACAAAGGCAGATAAAAGAAGAGCAAACTATCAATCACACGCCCCCCTCATCGACCCTTCTCTACTTCGCGGTCACGCCCACACATGTCCTCTAGACCGTATGCCTCTCTTTTCTCTAGGCCCGCCGGGGCTACATCTTTGGTCTCAAGACCTGCTGTTGCACGGCTATGTCGACGCTGATCCAGAATTCCGAGGTCATTGCTATCGATGGCAGGTTGACGAGGGCAGGGTGCGTGAGGTGTCTTGTGGCTGTGTGGCTCGAGGTGTATTTATCGCTTTCGCGGGGGCAGGGTGGTGGTGGTATATGAGGTGAAAAGCGATGAAGTTTTGGAGTTCAAATGAAACATTACAAGATTGTTGGGAAAATGATTGTGATGGCGGAGATGAGATGGAGAGAAGGGAGAAGGGAGCTGGAGGTTCAAGAGTTTGATTCAAGCTAAACCTTAAAGCACAGCGTACTATGCTCCAAGCCAGTGCATATAATTGAACCTAGGGGTTCGCTCTTAGGCTACCGAGAACTGTGTATGTATAGAGAGGAGTTAACACTATCAGATAGCTCTTGAGACACTCACAGGCTGGCCACAATAGTCTCTTGAGATCAAGGTGAGGTTTACCCGCAGAAGCTCATTCTCCACAACTCTCCAGGCTCTACACTACTCACTATCATCCATCAAAGCCGCCAACTCCTCTTCCTCCTCCACCGTCATCAGCCCCTCCTTCTCCTCCTTCAGGTCCTCATTTTCTATCACCTTCCCGTCCTTCTCATCCTCCGCCTCCTTAACCGCCTCCGCCAACTCCCTCCCCTTCAGCCCCCAGCACCTCACCGTCCCATCAATACTCACACTCACGACCTTCTGACCCTCCAACAACACCAATCCCGTAACCTCCTCCCAATGCCCCACAAACGTATGATGCAGCCTTCCGCTCCCCTTTTCAAAGACGCTGACGTTTTCGTCCCGACACGCAGTAACCACCCATCCACCTTCTTCATCGACAACGACGTCGCGAACATAGTCTGAATGCTCGAACGAAGAATCTGCCTCAAAGTTGCGCGTGCGAGAAAGACACTTAGCAGTACGGTCTGCGGAGGCAGTCCAGAGGTCGCCGTCGGTGTCGAAGGAGATAGCATCAATACTAGTTTCGTGCACGATAATGGGACATGGTTCGTCTTTGACCTCTCCCGCTTTCGCGATACCGATTTCCCAGCGCCTGATCTCGCGATCACTCCCTGCACTAAACACCACCGCGCTCTCCTTACTCGCCTCGTATTCCAAAGGATCTAATGCCAGCGCCAGAACACCTCGTGTATGTCCCTGCAGTGTATGCAGAAGATTGCCCGTCTCCGCGTCCCAGACAATAATCTTCGCATCCGCACCACCAGAGACCAAAATCTCCTTCCCCCGGATCTTAAAGACCAGCACCGCTTTCACGAAGTCGGAATGTCCCTGGAACCTCTTCCCAACTTTCCCAGTGCCGATATCCCATGACCAAACTGTTTTATCCCAACAGCCCGCATACACAGTCTTCGAGGATGCGGAGACGGCAAGCGAGGTAAGCGGCGCGGTGGGGCCGGAGAACGTCTTAGTGACTTCACCAGTCTGAGTTCAAAAAGTTGATTAGCTCAGCGACCATGTCAACCATCATGCGTGGAGGAGAGGAAGGGGGCAAGGCAATCCCACCAACTTCAAGAAAAACCCTCTTCACATTCCCCGCCGCCTCCGCTACAAACACCGCCTCCGCACTTCCGCTCGCCCCATCCACATCCGAAGCAACAGCTAGCAGCTTCGAAGGGAGTCGGGCAGGCTTTCCCTTGGTATTCTTGGCTTTGGCGGCTTTGCGCGCCTCTTCGTTGAGTGCGGATCTACCATGGTAGGAATTGCATTAGTTGTGAACTTTCTGGATGGAGGCACTGGGAGGCGACAAACTTACGTGGTTTGGAAGTAATGGCCTGGATCGTTGGAGCGCGACATGTTCGTGTTGTTTCGAGAAGAGAGCGATCGGGAGGTAAACAAGGCAACGGAGTTTCGGAGTTGTGGTGGGGAGAACTTCCCCGCTGGCTACCGCTATCGATAGTGCATTAGGCCGGCGTCGAAAGTGGGGCGAAAGAGCATCCAGATGTCAGGTATAGTCAACTGGGCCGGAGCGCATCCTCAGCTCCTCCAGGATTAGAACAGCAATTACGATTAGAAAAGGCATGTTCATGATTCGTCTAGATTCGAGTCAGTAAGCGCTCGTAAATTCATCCCGAAGCAAGATGAAGAACACCACGAGAGAAAACGTCAAACCATTCAAGAGCATCGTCATTATTTCTATTCAGATCGCTCGTTCATGCACGTCGTGAAACTTCGTTCATCCAAGACCCAAAAGAGATCGTAAATCGTAACCGCATCGCTAGAGTGAGGCGTCTTCTAAGCAAGAACAAACGCCGGTCATTACACTCAGGATATCTCGAAGAAAAGACAGCAACAGCCGAATACCCCAGACCTCGTAACTTTTGGCCAAATATGGCCCATTAAAGCGCCGAAAACCCCTTCTCCAATGCAGTCGTAAAGTCATGACTATACAATGATGCGTTCCACATGCAAATCAACATGCTGGCGTGACGTCAATTGCATCTTAGCAACTACCGCCCGTGTGCTTGTGCGGACGCACTCGCCGCAAAGTCGCGGATTGCCCATCTCCAGCCGCCCCTGATTTCCCCGTCATCCCGCATGGCACCAACCCAACCTTCGACCTTGCGCCGCCAGATGGCTTCTTCTTCGCGCTGTCGGCGTATGAAGCTGGGACCAAGGTCAAACTCTTCGCCAACGAAGACGGGGTCATCGTGGGCAGAGGTAGCGTTACCTCCAATACCACTGGTACCGCCAGCAACACTTTCATTGTCCTTCAGATCCTCAAGACCAGCGAAGGGGTCTTCCTCATCATCCATGTCGACAGACGGAGAGCGAGGATCATCGGGCACCCGGCGGGCTTTCAACCAGGTCATCTTGACAGGATCGAAGATCATGCCGCCCTCGACCTTTACATCGCGAGGCATGGTCTTTTGCGAGATCAAAGCCGGCCTTGGTGGTGACGGTAACGGAGCGACCTTGACAGCACGCGTCGACACATTCTTGTTCTGTATGTTAGATAGAGCAGTGTGTGAAATCGAATGTGATCGATCATGTGAATAGCCGTAGGGATGGTTGGGTGGTGCGAATGTGGGCGTGCTCGCGGTTGTCAAGGCAAGCGTCGTTGTTGAGTTGTTGGGATGATGGGTAGTGAAGGGAGAGAGAGCCTCTTCATTACCTTCCCAGCGTTGCGTGATTGGATTATATAACATGCCTTTTTCAGCTGGGGAGAGTCAGTATGGAGACGAGATAATTGGATCTCATGGATGACTCACTCTTGGCATATGGCTGAAATATCGCCTGTATAAGCTGTGGCTTCTGCCCGCTGCCTCGCTTTCGATGAGCGGTGGGACTGGTATGAGGGCTTCTGTTGGCCACATGTGCTTTCCAATTGATGGCAGTCTGTGGGGCAATTGGACCGTCGCCGCGCCCACGTATACCAGCTAAACGTTGCTCTCGTGCGTTTCGGCTTGCTGCTGTATCTCGAGCAAATCGTGGAGTGCTGTCGACCCTGGGTGGACTGCGTGGAGTCTGTGGCAGCGGTGTGGCCATTCGATCCGGCATCGGTAACCGGGTACTGCTAGTCTGTGATCGCAGAGTCTTGTTGCTGGGTACGTTTCTTGGCTGCTTCTCAAACTGCTTCTCCTTGGTTGCTGACGTTGGTAGATCGTCGAAGCCTTCAAGTTCGTTGCCACTCCATGCTTGTTTTCGAGCCTTCGGGTTTATTCCTCTGAGTGGTGCATTGCGTGCTATGGCAGAAGGTGCGAGCTCCCGTCGCATACCCATCCTACTCGGCGTCTCTGGAGGATTGATGGTGGACATGCGGGAGTACGGTCGCGATGAAGGAGATGCAGGACGACGCGGATCCGAGTCGCGCCGAAGATGTGTCTGTGACGAGGTCTTGGCCACCACATGATGCGAGTTTGAACTAGAGCCGCCGGCTGGAACAAAGGGAAGATGCGATCGTGAACCCTGGTTGTTGCGAAGTACTGGTGCTGACCGCTTTGCGCGGAGGTATTGTGCACTTGTAGTCGTAGGCATCGGTCGGCTATTGTTATTGTTGAGTTGCGAGGCACCCGACTCGTATAGTGGGGTAAGTCGTGAACGGTTCGTCGATGGCAGCGGCCTCGGTATCCGCGACATGGAAGGTTTGTCCGTGAAGGTTATTGTGGCTGTTGGACGGGCGGCAGGCGGTACGGTTGCTTTGGAAGGCGCCTTCCTGACCACGACATTGCGGTTAAGCGTGGGCTTCTTGATGTCGAGAAGATCATCGCCGCCGAACTCTAGCCCTTCCATAAAGTCATCATCGTTTTCGGTGCCCTTGAGCTTCGGGATAGCCACGGGCTCGCTCTCAAGCGGCGGCGGTGTTTCGGGTACAGCGGGAGAAGGTGAGGCGAGTTCGGGTTCGGGTGTAAATGCAGGCACAGATGTAGGTGGGAGCCCGCGTACTTGGTGCGCGGGCAGTGGTGACGATTCGGGTGTCGGCTGCTCAGTCCTCTTGAGCTTCTCCAGGCGGGCATTGAAGTCGAGCGGCTCCGTCGGTAGCACGAGCCCATTCAAATCGTCATCCTCGCTCTCCAGAGTCATGCAACTGCCCATGCTTGGACTCATGGCCGACACGGACGAGCTTCTGGCGCCGCGGGCCTGTCTGGTGCCAGCAAAGCGAATGCCCAAGCTTCCCTCGCCCCAGTCATCAAAATCGTCATTGTCGTCGGCTGGCGTGCGCGGCATGGGCACTTTGAGCTTCAGTCCTTCTTTCGCGTCGGTGGGCAGCTCGAGGTCATTTCCCCAGTCGTCGTCGACGTTGATTTTGCGGTTTGACGGTTTCTTCCCCAGTCGCTTGATCGACCCGCCGAGCAGGGCCGACGACGGCACGCTCGTCGGGATCGGTATGCCGGCGCTCTTCGCAGAGGAAATGGCGTTCATGGTGGAGAACTTGTCATTGGGGGCGATCAGGACCTGCCAGTCCTCGTCGCCGGTGTTGGACTCTGAGCGCACCGAGACGCGCGAGGACATGGACTGCCGGGTGGATATCGAGGTGGAGAAGAGGTCGGCGGCGGTGTCGAAATCGCCATCGTCGTCCCAGTTTTCAATCGTCGTCGCCATGGAGGTTCGGTGCGCCATGCGCTGTGCGAAACTCCCTCCTTTGGGAGCCGCCATCGCTGGTGGGTCGGTGGGTAGGCGTGGTGCAGTTGTGCAGGTCGTGTGAAAAGCGATTGCGGTGGTGTCGAGAGGCTGGGAAAAGCTGGAGAGCGGGCCCGACCAGTGGCCGCCAACCTGCATGTCGCTCTTGCCGAGTGTGCCAGGCAGTGTGGGCCGTGCCTGCCTGTCTGCACTTGGACCGCCCGGCGCTCCTTCCGCAGAGCTCACGACGCGTCAAACGGCAGCTACGTGGGTGATGCAGGCAAGTGTAAGAGCACGGCAAGGCAGCGCTGCTGACTCTCACTCCCCCAGGGTTCTGTAGTTATATGTATATCATAACCCACCACGCTACTAGTAGGATTGCCAGCGCGATTATTGAAGCCTCGAGCACTCGGTGATTCACCCGCAAACAACATTCAACGCGTACACGGACAAGCCGCCAGCCAGGCCGCACCCGCGCCGCCGCCGTCTCCCCGCCGCAACTCGTCGTTTTCGGGCAGCTTTTAAGCTTCGTGGGTTCCGTGGTTCCCTCTCCCACCTTCAGACGCGTTTCAATCCTCCCCTCCCGTCCGCGTGCTACCTGAAACCCTCCCAAGCTTCGGCCAATCTCCCGCCTCTTCCGACGCGCTCGTTTTGATCACAAGTCGACCTCGACAGGGCCCATCCCAACGGCCCCAAGGGTTTGTATCAGATCATCATCCGCTAGGGCTACCTTGCGTGCCACACCAGCATTGCTGTGGCGCCTGGCAGATCTATACAAACGGCCAAAAGCAGGTTTTCGAGCATCGTAAGGTCTGGGTACGGCCTTATATCCAAGCGGGTCGATCAAAGCTCCACCATGGACGGCCGCTTCATCATTCCTGTGGAGCCTGCTAGCGGCAATAGCGACGTCGTGGTGGTGGAAGTTCAACAGGAGGGATCGCAACCGCTGGACGTCCGGTTAGTTGGTTGCGAGGGTGAGAGTCCATATGTCACGCATAGTAAGATTGCTCCAAATGAAAGACTGTTTCTTATTCTCACCCATTCTCCCAGTTAAGCACCGCAATCTTGGAAAATTGAGGAACAAATTCAAAGGATCAGATGACGAGTGGGAACAAATTCTATCTCATTTCCTGCTCCATCGATCGCCAGGTAACGCCAAGATCATCAGTGATGTACACTTGGTGTATACCTTGAAGAACGACACAATCGAGCTCTCTTTTCGACAACATGTCAAAGGGATCAAGGTGACACTCGGCGACATATCTCTCCCCAAGGACGAGGAGGTGGAACTGTTACCGCTGGACTGGTCAAGAATATCAGCTCAGAACCACCTACGTACCCTCCAGGAGCTGGCTATGCTGAAGTCCAGCGCTAGCAGTGAGCATGATACAACCTCCAAGTTAAGGGCTCAGCTCGATGACTTTATCAAGACAAAGGGTGAAACGGAGAAGGAGATGCTGCAGCAGTTCATGGAGCTATTGAATGAGAAGAAGCGCAAGATCAGAGATCAAAGTCGCGTGTTAGCCAGTGCAAAGGTTGACGAGACCAAGGGTAAGACACTGGGTGTGGGTTATCTGCTTCTGCATGGAGCTGACTCGGGCGTAGCAACTGCAGTCAAGGCTACACGTGAGACGACAAAGCCCCGTAAAGCTGCCGCATCTCGTGCATCTAAACGGAAAGCTGCCTCCAAGGCGCCAGAGCCGGAGCCGGAGCCGGCATCAGAGGCGGAGCCCATGGAGGTTGATGGAGCTAATGTAGAAGAGCAGGACGAGTCTGGATCCGGAGCAGCGACCCCGGACCGATTATCAGATGAGGAGACTGAAGACGAAGGCGGAGATATTGCTGCATCGGCGCAGAATACCCCTGGGAAGACCTCTGAATCTGCGCGGTCGCAGTCGGTCGCACAGTTGTTGAGGGATGCCCCAGAAGAAGCTGTAACCATACCTCCGAGACGCGAGTTACCGTTCGGGAGACCGGCTACGCGCAGTAAGACACCTGCAAAGCAGCCGACGCTGCCTGTAGCCGACGACAACGACGATGAGACGGAGGATGAGCTTTGATGATGCAGCACGACGTCTCGTGCACCAAATGTCTAGAATTACATTGAAAAGCAAGCAAGCGCCAGAGATCTAAGAATCGACGAGAATAGCCAATTTTCCATTTTCTGTACAGCGCAGCGAGTTATCGGCATGTAACTTCTGTCGTCTGTCATTGCAGCACGTATCCGAGTGTCACGTTCGTCAATTCCCGAATCTTCAGGACGGGAAATTGGATGATGCGCGTAGCCGGCACACCTTGCTCCTCTTTGTATAGCCCACAAGAATGCGACTACCAATGGAATACAGCGGGCTTTCCTTTGCAAATACTGTCTGTGTATCTCGTTCAGGTACTCATAGCCATGGGCATAAGTAACACATGTAGTCACGCTGTTCGTCCACGTTAGCGGCTTCGCGAGAACGACAGGGTTCACGAAGATCCCGCTAAGCTAACCGTCCTGCGGCCCGATGCTGGATGATGTGAGGTGACCATAGGTAGAGCAAGGACAGGGCAAAGCGTTGAAGGACGGGATGGTGATGCGCATAGCAAGCAGATTTTGGGGAGGATCATTTTCATGGCGAAAGGAAACATAGTTTCACTGTACTGATTATGATAACCAGACGTAATGTCACGGCCAATCATCATCGCTTGTCATCCGAACAACCTCAAGCGCGCTCCGACGAAGCGCAGAGGCCGTCAACTTCAACCCACCCTCACCGCCGCACGTATTCCACCCTGGCCGACCTCCCCCCCCGTGAGCGCATCCCTCAGCGACCGCTCGAGCAGCTGCGTGCGCCTCGGAATGACCGCCTCGTCCCATCTCTGCCTTCTCGCGACCGGCAAGCTGAGGTAGCACTGACTACGCTAGCACGAACTCGGTGAGTATCGCGAACCCGCAGTCTTCTCCTTCACCGCGCAGTGTGCGAGCTGTACTTATTGTTGCGATACAGACGTCAATTGCGCGCTCGGGCTTTTTCCGCCCTCACCTCGGACCCACACTGCATTCACCACGACTGCGCTCTCTCACCACCGCCCCTCCCCCGCCGACCTTCCTCTGCGCGCGTTCCTCCAACCCCATGTCCTTCAACTTTCTCTCCACGACCTGTCAGAAATATCGCCGTCGCGCGGCCTACGATGCTAGCTGAAGCGCCACCACACAAACACCTCCATCCAAGTGCGATTGCGACCACCATGTCGGGCCCCGAGCGACCGCCGGAGACTGTGGTGCCCACTACGAAGCTGAAGCGCAAGCATCTCTCGGATGAAGACCAGGCGGAGCTCGAAAAGCTGGATCGCACCTTCAAGCGCATCAAGGCCGCCGTCCCGCCCGCGCCCTACATTCTGTCGACGCCCTCGCTATATCCCTACCACTACCACTCGCGACATGAGGCGCAAGCGTGGATGATGGGCCGTCTCTTCAGGCCTGACGAGGAACACCTTCAATATCGCACCTTCCTCTTCCGCGAGCCGTACCAAGACTGCTTCACGCTGCAACCAGACGAGGACAACGAGCCAGAACATCCCCAGCCCAAGCCTCAGCCCACTACCACCGCCGCCAGTCAAGCGCCGAAGAAGAAGATCAGTCTCTCTGCCTACAAGTCGAAGCAAGCCAATGGTGTCATCACGCCTGGCTCGAAGAAGGTCTCCCCCAACCTGCCGCCGACTAAGGCTCTCGCCGTTCAAGCAAACGGTGTGAAGCCGCCCGAGAAGCAGCCACCCACTGTTCGGAAACCTGAGGAGCCGACGCCGCAGAAACGGTATGCGCTTTTCCCGTTCCTTTCTATGCACCTTCTAACTCAACCTTAGACCAGCACCTGAAGTACTCTTGCCAAACAAGCCTGAGAAGCGACCTCGCCATGACCGCCCAGGGCCAGCCCCGGCAGCGCCTCAAAAATCGGAGCCCACCGAATCCCAGTCTAGAGTCGACAAATCTGATCCGTCTAATTCCACCCCGCATGGACTGCCGCCCCTGTTGTCGCCAGTCGACCAGCCTCTAAGCAATCCTTACGGCTTGCCTCCGATACTTTCTCCGACGCTGCCTTCCACCATCACAGAAGAACTCAAAAAGCTAGAAACGCAACGCGATCGCGCTGATTCCAATACTTCGTCTTCGTCGACCGATCGCAAGAGCCAGCTGCTTGCTATCCCAGAGCCCAGCGATCAGAAGCAGGATCTTAACGTAAAGACTGTTTCACGTGAGCGGTCCGTCTCAATGACTGAAAAGCCTCCTGCCAAGGTTCCCGCTGTTCGAGCTCCAAGCCATGAGGATGATAAAGATGCCGAGAGCCTCGTTGTCAAACTCAAGTACACGAAGAAGACAAGGGATACCATCAAGCAGTTGCTCAAGCTCCCCCCCAAGAGAGAAGGTCAAGCAGATAAAAAGAAGGACCGGGATGAGGTGCCGAAAAACCATCCAGCTCACGCTCAGAAGAAACCGGTCGAGAATGTCGCAAGTAAACCCAAACCAATTCCAAAGGTTGCGGCCCGTCTGCCTAGACCTGAGAGCTCCAAGAACTCCGTTACCTCTGGTAAAGTCGCAGAGAAGCGGCCGCGGGTTGCGGATGATTCGGCGCCACCCACGGCGTCAAAACGACCTAGAACGCATACCGTACAAGAAGGACCCAGTACACCGAAAGACCAAAATTTGTCCTCTCCAGCGAATAGAGCGAGCGCCAAATCGAGTGCACAGAAGAGTCAAGCTACGCACACGACTCCACGAAAGGATCTCAAGGCCATCAATATGCTTCGCGCCAACTCTGCAGACGGTCACGATTCGACTCCTGGCAGAGGCAATACTCCTCTCACCTCCAAGCATCTGGATGGAAAGGCCCCAACGTCTTCTCCTCTCAACTCCAAGAAGCAGGCCGATGTTGCAGTCTTACAGCAGATGTCGATAAAGCTGAACCACACGGGGCGTGCATTGAAGTACGACAGCAAGAAGTTTGAAGATATGAAGGGTGGCAAGAAGGACGATCGAAAGCGCGCTGCCGTCATCGCTCTTGAGTGCATCCTGTAAGCTACTTTATTGCTTGCTCGTTTACGTGATTCTAACAAATTTTAGGGCATACATGACCGCCTTTCATACTCAAGACCTCGTGCACCAGTTCCGCGGTAGACTCGCGGATGTCGAAGGCACATGGAAGATGCTTTTGAATCTTTGCATCTCCTACCATCGTCTTACCAACGACTCCCCCCACCTCGATGGCTTCCGTTCATATCTCGGAGCCGTCATTGCAGCCGTCATCTGCACGCTCCTCGCTCCCCGCGCACCAAACCCGCAAGCTCATGACTCACCACACGAGCTCCCGCATGCTGAGCTGGCTAAACAGCACGGCCAACTTACCGAAAACTTTGCCGCTCTCGCAGACAACTACATGCAACTTCTTCGACACACGCAGGACGCCCGCGCCGCTCTGCCCATAGAGGAAATGCAAAAGGTATACCCCAAGACATGGTCCGGGGCCGAGTCGAACACGAAGCTCGCAAAAGTCGCCGATAAAACGATCAGCGTGAAGCTATCGGGTCCCTATTTCCTCCCCATCGCCAACGACACGACCGCCATCCAAGCCGTTCGCTTCGGCCTCAAGTTCCTCCGCGAATACTGCGAAAAAGAGCGTCTCGACCACGTCATCCGGATCAACCTCGACCGGCCCGAGTGAGCTCCCCGCCTCCTCCATATATCATTTTCCTTGCATTGTACATCACATGACCATCACGGCCAAAACTTTTTTTTTTTGTTCATTTGCGCATCAGCAGCGGCAGGAAGGGAAAATATACGTATATTATGCCTTGGCGTCACTGGTGTCCGGGGCACAATATCTAGTGGAGACGTTCTTGTTCTCCCCGGGTAATATCAATGATTCAATGATACGACATCCCCATTGTCTTGTCTCTCTTCCTTACCCTTTTTATACTCTTTCTATATGGGTCTGTTCCTCTTTTGCTTTTTCTTTTTCGGGTCTCGGGCGACTATCTGCGAGTGTGTGATACCCCCAACATTGAGGTGGACTGGCATTTGCTGTTTGTTTTTTTCTTTTCTTGTTTGCGAGTTAGCGGGCGAGATCTGGCGCCTTTGCGCGTGACGTGTACGTCTGGCTGGCTGGCTGGATGGCTAGGTGATGATGGATCTTTTATAGCCCTCGAGTTAGCTGGGTTTTTCCCCCCCTTCCTTTTTCCCTTTTGAAGGGCGGAGGATACGTTCGAGTAGCATATGTACTTGTATATGCACATGCGTTGCGTGTATGTGTGTATGTATGTATGTGTGTATGTATGTATGTGTGTATGCATGTATGTGTGTATGTATGTATGTGTGTATGTATGTGTGTATGTATGTGTGTATGTATGTGTGTATG